>JBBMKD010000145.1:75314292-75349305 GCA_037834095.1 Argya squamiceps
AGGAATAAACCAGGACCCTTTTCATGCTGTGATAAACAAGAAGTCTGTGTCTTGGCTCATTTCTACCCTCTAACAAGTGGGCTGCTGTAACACTCAGGTACTGTCCATACTTTCTGGTAGATACTGTATTTCTCCTTTCCCCTTAATGGTAAAGACTTCTGCAAGAGTATTTGGCCTTCTTTCCCTTTCTATGAAAAGAAAAAGTTTGTTAAAATTTTCTTCATATGGAAAAGAGAATCATTATTGCGAAGAGATAGGAAGAGTCATTGTACCACATTTGTACTGTCTAAAGTTCATCTGGTGAAATACTGTGTTATTTTCATTAGACTTCTTCTTGATAATACATTTTTCTATAGTCGCAGAGAAAATGTATGTCCTCTACAAAGGAATTCAGAGCCAAACACACTAAAGACAAAGACCACCTGTAATGGAAAGAAAATATTTTACACGGAAATATTGTCAGTGAGTTGATGATTTATAGTATAATAATATGAGTTACAAAATCACCAATCAAGGATGATGAGAATTAAAAATCTGGCAAGTGAGATTTGCTTTTGCCATGAAGAAACAATGCCTCACCTCATCATGGCTGTGAGAAACAAATAAACAAGAGAAGTAATTTGTTGTGGAGGAATTACTACATCCATGCAGAGCCTTTGCTGTAGTAATGTAAGTATATATAACCTTTGGCAATAGCAATTTTAATCTTTTATGCTTGATCTGCATTAGCTATGACTTGTTTAGTGACAGGTCTTGGCTCTTTAGTACAAACTGAGGACACTCAAAATGCAGTGTTTTCCCTTCAGTGTTGATGGTTGGTTGAGTTAATCCACATAGTGGACTCCAGTGCTGAGGGCACAATTTCTTTATACAGTTCTATATCCATAATTAGCACTCCAAGATCCATATGCTCTTTCACGTAGTGACACAAAGGAGAAGAAAGCCATCAGGCACTGCTCTTTCCTTAGATTCCTGTTAGGTAAGATGTCAGTGACAGAAGGGCTTCTCCTGAAGGTGCTGTTTCTCACAGCTGTGGATTCAAATTTGTGTATGGAATAAGTTTAAGCTCAGAAACTGGGGGGAAAAAAAAGTATACTTTTCAACTCATCTTCTTATTGCACACTTGGAATTCTCTTCTTCCTTTAGACGGTTGGATGTTTTCCCTTTCTCTTAGACTGGCAAACATTCAAGGGCAAACAGTTTGACACATGAAAAAAATCTGAATTGGCAGACATTCTACAAATCAGCAACTCAGCTAGTGAAAATAGAGAATATGAACTGAAACTCACCCTGGAAAGAAAATCTTGACCCAACACTGTGGGAGAAAGAGCAAGCCAAGCAATTTCAAAATTAAGGGATCAAGGTGAACTGGATCATTTGATCATTTTCCTTGAAGCAGTGCCAAATATTTGAAGGCAAATTGAATTTGCAGCAAGGAACTTCAGCACATCGGGTAGAATATGAGCTAGCTTGAAGAAAAAAAATCTATGAAGAGGTGGAAAAACATCAGATGAGATCCTCACTCCTGATAACATTTCTTTGAACAGCTCCGGTTTCTCAGAGGAGCTGCTAAATTATTCTGACTAAGCATCTGAATACCTCTTCTGCAAGGGAGAGGCAGTACAGTAGCTGCCTAGTTACATGGCTATGTTAGCTGTCTTAAGGGACCCTACAGCACACACAGAGCATTTATTGGATAGTCTGACACATCAGAAGCTTTACAACTAGCGTTTTAACCTTATTACTTACAGTAACTAAAATAGCACCATTATCTACTCTACAAATACTTGAGCCTAAAATGTCGAGCAAACAAGGTGAAGCAACAATTGCATTGCTTTTCTGTTAAATCGTGCCCCAAAATACCATGAGGAAAGAGTTTGGGGGTGTTTTTTGGTTCTGTTTAGAAGGTGGATTATTTGTGTCTTATTTGTTGTTGGGTTTTTTTGTGGGGTTTATTTTTTTGTGAAGAGAATAGTAGTGAATAGCTAAAAGAATTTCTCTTTTTCTTCCTTCCTTTCCTTTCAGCCAGGGATTTTACATAAAAGAGCATACCACAACAATATGCACTTTTCAAAAGCTGCATGATTTTGCTTAAATGCAGATTAAGAATCTAATTTTAATTGCTCATGCTAGTTAAAATCCCAGGAAAATTTAAAAAAAGAAGAAAATTTCGGTTGAATTATTAACATGGGAATCATGTACTACAGAACACAGTTTCCTGACTATACATGAGAACAGCAAAGAAACAGTCATTTAATGCAACTGAGTGGCAACAAGGTATTTCTGTAACTGAGGGTTCTAGAAAATTCCTATTTGCCATGCATTTTGCACACAGCTTCTCTAAGTAAAGTCTCATGTTATCATCGTATCTTGTTTAGGCTAACAGAGTGAGAGGTTTAGAAGAATTTAGTCTTCTCCACTGAAGGCAATAAAACCACATGCATAGAAATTCTACTGTCTAAAGAAATTTTTGGTTTTGAATGATCTGTGTGCTACTTTGACTCCTTATAATGAGCGTGACGGTGTTCCAATACCTAAGAAGGGGGAAAAAATTGGAAATTCATCCACATTTTTTTTCAAAAACAAGGAAAGTACTCTATTCTGCAAACAAGAATGTATGAAAGATCACTTCCTGACTGTCCTGGTTACTCAGGTCTCAGGATCTGCTTAAGGTACATTTAGGGACTCTCTCAAGCTGTCCTGGTTGCTCCTGTCACACTATTTAGTCTCACCTCTTTCTGCAGCACTCCTTCATACCTCTATATTTCCAGCTTGATAACGCTCTGCTTAAGCACAAGGGTTTTGTATGGTTGTTGAACAGGTCCTCATACCCAATAACTTTGACAGCAAGAAGGTAACTAAAAAGAGAAAGGTGAAACGAAATTTAGCCAGAGGTAATTCCTTTTATAACCTGATTTTAAGGAGACAGTGAGTGGGACATTAATGTACTTCCTTTCCATTCTCTGAATCAAATAGTTTTGTTGGCCAGCAGCCAACGTGTTACTCAAAATGGTTGTTGATCGTTTCCTCTTGGAAGTTTGATATCATTTAGGATTATCCAAAACTGTCTTCCCCCTTCCTGCAGAAAAAAAGGGAGAATTAAAATTTTGATATATGCTTTAGGTGTTGCACAAGGCGTGGGAGGAATCTCACAACAGATAGGCTTGTGCATTTATTTCCTCATTAGGCATCTGAAATTGAAAATACTACCTATTCCATAATCTCACAAATACAAAAAAGAAAACAAACAAACCCAACAAAAACAACAAAACATAACAAAACCCAACAAAAAACTCCCACCAAAACAACCGAAAGACCTCAAACAAACCAAACAAAAAAAAAAAAAAGAGAGAAACAACCCCCCTTTTAAAGACTCTTCTGATTATTTAGCACATATCACTGAAAATAATTAAAAACAACAGGAAAATGCATACAGGTACTGTGAACACCATCATTACTCTAATACTCATGCAAAGAATAATCTCAGTGTGAATAATGCTTATGTTATACCTTTGAAACTCCTTTTGAATGGACTACATTTTTGTACTTGAGATACTTATTTCTATCTTTCTGAAACACCTGAGAAATTATTGAGAGATTTGACACAAAATAGCAAGATTATTCTTAATCCTTCCAAAAATTGTCTGGTTATACCCCAATATTTCTATTAAGCAAGTATAAGAAAAGTTGAAAAATGTCCCTCTATGAAATGTAATTTTCTGTAGTTAAATTCCTGTATAAGAAAACAGTAAGTTCCATCAAGTAGAATCGAGATAAGAGATATATATTGAAGATATGAATAGATGAATATAAGACATTCTGTTTGAAATAGAGATCTAGATAGTTTTCATTAACTGAGACAGAGAAATACTCTCACAAGTCATGATACTTGCAATTAATTTCCTTCATGGTGAACTGTCACCTGGAAGTGTCCATGACAGAATTCAGCCAGATGTCTAATTTTAGATGTCTTAAACTAGTTATGATATATCTCACCCCAAACTAAAGAACTGCCTCCATGATCACCTCCTCCGAATAATACAACTGAGAATGAGATCTAGCCTACACAGACTTTAGTATTTATTACTAAAATTTTATTCTTTGAAACAATATATTATTAAACTCTCTTTTAACAGAAATACTAGAAAACTAAACCAGAGTAGAAAAAACTGTAAATTATTTTTTTTAAATTTTTCCCAACTACACCATAACTACATTTTTTCCATGGGTGTTTTTATCTTGGTGACAATAACACATGGATGTTATGGTGCATGTTTCATGATAGTTATTTGGACCTCTTAGTTGACTTATCTTGCAAAATTGCACTGCTATGTAGCAGTGAATCTTTTGGTAAAATCCAAGATTTGTGACAAGTTTTCATCCCTTGAGAAAATATGAAGCACACAGAACAAAAAGACTACAGGATATAAATTTGGGGTTGTTTGTTGACATATCCTTTCAAAACCTTCTAAATTAAAATAAGCTAACACAATGAAATGTTTTCTTGTCTATCAGGAAACAATGAAGCTATGGACTCATAAAAAATGTAAACAAGTTGTAGACATTTGACATTACCATGAATATGAATTGATTCCTTCACATGAAGATCAAATCTAGGAAAAAACCTGGGTGAGGAATAGAGTTTTGTGCAATGGTTTTATGATCATGGTATGTCTAGAAAAGAAGAATAACTGAAATGCTGACAAAATACTGGATCAAAATGGATTGTTTCCATATATTTACTAAATATAAAAGAAAAGGAGATGAGAAAAAGTCTTTTCCCAAGGTTTTTCATCACTCACTAAGAAGCAAAGAGCTAACAGAGGGGACACATTTCTTACCACATTGTTACAAATGTACTTGTACAAGAATACTATTGTACTCAGTAGTTCTGTGTGTATCACAAATATATAGATACATTCACATATCAGATGCATTACATTGAACCTCCAGTCACAGTGCAGAGAGCTAACAGATTTCCCAGGAGTAGAGTCCCATCCTGAAGCTGAAAGTGATATTAAAAAAAAAAAAACAAACCAAAAAACCAAACCAAAACACCCACGTCGGGCACCAAACAGTATTTGTCCTGGCTTAGGGCAAATTTTGGGAGGAAACTTTCAAAGGGGTCTCTCTAGACAGAAAATTTACTGGTTTGGGGGGAAAATCTCCTTTGAGAGAAGAGAAAAAAACATTATTTAATCAGCAAAGTATTCACAAACATGAGAAAATGAATAATATTCAACCATGGGACTTCTTATTGTTTTGAAGAGATTGTAAATTCAGAGAGAGTCCTTTTCATGGTGTGCAGCTCAGCTCACTCAGTCTTTTATCAGTCCTTTCTGTGCTGGAAAATGCTGCATCCTGGGCTCTGGATGGTTACAGGAGTGAACTTCTGGTGGTTTTTTTGGGTTTTTGGTCTAGAGTAGATTTGAACAGTTCAAAGAAAAAGAAAAGCACCATTTGGGAAAATTTTTTTGCCTCAGTTAGTTAAAAAAACTGACTAAAAGTGAAGGAGAGCTCACTCCTGCTCTCTCTTTGCAGCAGACAGCACAGTCCGTGAGAGAGAGTGTGGGGGAGCGAGTGCAGTTTCTGTAAACAAACTGCACACTTCTTTTTCCCCACCTTTTTTCTTGGAACCAGTCTTAAAGGTGTAGAACACAATACCCAACACAAACAGAACAGATAGCTGGGGATACAAGCATCACAAAGTCACGCGAGGAAAATTGCACACAACTGTCTATAACCGAGCTATTTAGAAAGAAAGAAATTAAAATTAGAAACATGGCTCTCAGGATTGGAAAACTACTTACAATAGAAAAAAGAGGTTGATTTATATAATTGCAAATCTTACAGGGAAGCAGCAAACTACGTCGCATATCCAACACAAAAAGTGAACAGTGAAAGTATACAAAAGACAGAGGCATTCATTAATGTTTAGAGCAGTATGGAAGTTTTTTGAGTTAATGTTGAGTATAAATAATAGAAATGTGGCAGGGCACATAGTGGGCAGACAAATAGAATGAGAGCTATTTCAGCTTTAAATCTGAGTCTGCTTTGTGAACTTTGCTGAAATATTTAGCCTTCCCAAATCTCTCTTTTCCATTCTGTAAGAACAGACTATCTGATCCTCATCAGTATTGAGAGGACTAATTTAATTTTGTCAAATCCTTTTAAGTCCTTGGATGAAAAGCACTTCATGTGAGTACTACTTACTTTTTTAAAAAAAATCACAATTGGCAGTGGTTGTTCATTCCTTTGTTTTAGTTATTGGAGTCATAGGATTATTTGAAAGCATCATTTTACATAAAAAACATAATGTTTCTATGTAGAAAATACATCATAAATAATTTCTGTAGTTCACTAGAAAGGTAACTCTCCTTTGGTTTTGCTATCCTATTGGTCCACAATAATTCAACATTGTACACACCCCGGAGTGTTTACAAAGGAAGAAAGATTTTGCACAGTGCTTAGAGCTTTCTTCTTGGATGTAAGAGCTACTGTTTTGAGCCTGGTGCTCCCATCTTCTCAGAATAAGCAATTTTATCAGGTGATCAGGGTTTTTTTTGCTTTGGATTTTTTTCAGTGGTTTGGGGTTTTTTTTTTTTTTGTTTGTTTTTTATTGGTCTTTTTTTTTTCTTTTGGTTGGGTTTTTTGTTCTTATTTGTTCCTTTTTGTTTTTATTTGTTTTATTTGTTTCTAATTGTTGGCTTTTTTTTAAGGGGTTATACTTTAAAATGGAAAAATAACTCTTGTTTCCTCAAAAAATGTATTTGAGGTGTTATATGCTGAGTGCATCTAACAGAGAAGCTAGAAGCAGTTACCAGGAGTTGAGAAGCCACAGATTCAATGATGAATAATTTATTAACTTTAAGACAACACAGATTCTTTTACATGTCTTTCTCTAGTGCTTTCTTCTCTCCACACCTTTTACATTGAGTTTTGGGGATTTTCTCAAAATAATGAATATTCTCTTGGGAACAATTGCTACAACTATTATAATTATTGCATTAAAGACACCAAGATACATATCTGATATCATTGGAAATTTCCCATATCATGTCTATTAATTCAAGAATTATAAAGAGATTATTAAAACAATTACCATTACTGCTAATTCTAAGAGCCAGATTCATTCTCTAACACACATATCCTGTTGGCATCAATGCAAGTTGTCTATGCATTCCAGTGGTCGAGAATTCTCTTGAGGAACAAAAAACATTTTTAGCATAATCTGGGGGCATATTAGCAAGAAGTACTTGGATGAAACTGTGTATAGCATAATGCTGGATGAATATCAGCAGAAATATTTCTGTAAGTCTTTAGAAAAAAACTGGAAAAGGGTCATGGAAATGTAAACTGCATGAAATATTCTGATAAAGTATTGTCAAAAAAACAGTGCTGGAATAAAAATAGAACAGATATCCTACTCTGTGACTTTGACTACTAATGTCTGTGATCCTTTTAGTCTAGGATAATAGGAAAAAAACTCACAAAAAAAATTCTAGCATGTACAAATGGAATATAACAAAAACATTTAAGTTTTTTCATATACTTCAAATTTTTCCAGTTTTAATGCTAGAATAGACACAATAAAAATCACAGGTAACTGTTTCAACTTCACCCAGCAAGATGAGTATAATTTTCCATTACACTATTTAATCAGATCTACAGTAAAACACAAAGAAATGGTGAGATTTAATTTTGGCTAAATCAGAAAAGTGCTAAGGATCCATACGAGAGAAGCAAAAATGCATTTGGGAAAGCTCTAATATCTAATGCAGGAAGACAGGTTCTTTTTTCTTTTTTTTTCATTTTTATTCAACCAAGACAAAGAAAAAAACCTCTGACAGAGTAAATGGGGATAAAGAAAGTGAATTAGAAATACTGTAAAGGAAAAAAATAAAAAGGTACTGGAATCACACAGGAAATGTTAGTCAGAATTTTTAGCATGAAGGGAAGCAAAATACCTAATCTAACACATTAAATTGAAAGAATAAGATGGTTGGCTGAAATAGACACTGTTAGACTTTAAGCAAAAAAAAGACATGACAAAGTTTTAGACCAGTTGTCATTAGATAATAAAGTGGAGTTTGGTTTTCATTCTTTCAAGCTGTAGTGCTATAACCTGACTAGATAGCACCATCATACTGCAAGGAAGTCTTGAAACTCATTCATGTAATATTCATTTGCCAAGTTAGAAACGTTATATTGAAGAGTGAGGAAAAGAAAAATCCTCATCATTGAAGTTCAGGTCCTAAACTCCTATGAATTCATTCCTTTCCTCCACAAAGGAGGATTGGGATCTTGTATGTAAACCCTACCATGTAAAAATATGTTCGCACACATAGTGATCCAAAAGTGAAGTTGCAAATATCATATTAATAGAAAGGCCTTTCAGATGCAGAAAGAATAAAGTTCACTTCTCCTGGTCAGTGAAAGGATAAGTTCCATAATATAACATCTATATATCCATAAGTACCATAGAACTATGTCTTAGAGCAAATTGAAGCAAAAAAATTGGTCAAAACGACACGCTGTACAGAAAGCAAGAGAGAATAACTAATGTAGTTTAAAAAAGTCTTAACAGTTCAACAAAGAGAAATCAGTTTCACATTTAGAATTTTAATACCATGTAATTCATTTGTTGTGATTTATGAAGCATTAAGACCCATATTGCTTTAGAACTTCTGAATTTATTTTTATTTAGTTCATTGGCTTCTTTTTTTAATGAAGCAAGAAACATGAAGTTGTTTGAATTTCCTGTTGACTTGAATTTAGTATTTCACAATATCTCTGTAGAGTTCTCAAATGACTGAAGCAATTTCTTTCAACTGTATTGGCTTTTTTTGGCTTAAAATTACATGAAATATTTTCATGTTTTTGGGGGAAAGGGAGAGATGTATTTTTGACAAGTGAAAAATTTGAAGGTTTCATACAAAATGTAAGGCCAGGATGATCAGGTTATTTACAAAAGAGCAAAATCACAATAAGCAAATTTGAAAGATTCTGTTGCAAGGGCATCTTGATAAAAATTCTTGCTTTCTTTCCCAAAATTTTGTCCTTTCTGGTCGGTGAGAAATTATTGCTGACAAATGTTTTATTTCCCTGGACCAAGTCAAATTCAAAAGAAGTAATTAATCTATGGAATAGATATGGTTGCATTTTCTTGTTTTCATCCTTGATATCATATAAAAGCTTTTTAATGAAACAATTGATTTCTAGAGAGCCCTTTAACTCACCAGAAAAATGCAGGTAGCCAACAATAGAAATGGTCCAGTTTCAAGATCTTTGTTTTCAACGCAGACCACTGGAGGTTACCAAGTTTACCAAGGCAAGAAACACATTCTGAATCTCTTAAATCTAGATGAGTAAACACCTTTTTTTTTTATAAGAGTAGGGATGACTTACTAGTTTTTCATAATTGGCATGAACATTCATTTTTGGGGTTTTCTGAAGAGTGTTTCTTCTTTTGAAAAGGTTTTTTTTTTTCCCTCCTCTCCTTTGTTTCATTCAGTTAAGTGATGTCATAGAGCATCTGATCTGGCACTCAGCAGAAGAAGTAGAGTCAGAATGAGCATCAAAGAAAACAAGGGTTGTTCTCAAAGCAGAAAACAGATGCAGTTCTGAAGGTTCCTTCCTTACCACTTCCCTCTATCTCCTGTTTATTTATGAGGAATGAAAAATGGACCATTAAAGTATTAAATTCAGATAATTTCTGCCAGAAAGTATGTGAAGCCTAAATCCAACAATTGGCTTTATCTTTTTAAAAATCTTTTTGCTCAACAATGTGATGACTCAGTTATCCATTCAAAAATAGAAAAATAATAAAAATTACATCTTGGTACAGTCAGAGGCTTGCTGCAGAAATTATTGAGCTGAATTCTATTTCTAAGAGAACTGATTTCTAAATCATCACGATTTTAGTCACTTCTGAACAGAGGACTAAGGTTTCATTGCAGATAGTGTAATAGATATTCCTTAGACTATGCTGAAGCAATTGGTCTCTGTCTTTCTGTGATACAATGCAATCATTATGAATGTGTTTCTTTTGTTTCTTCTTGTTTCCCTAAGGATTCTCTGTCTGCTGCACTCTACTCACACTTAATGTTTATACATTCTTCACTGCTTGGATACCTGGTATCCATTTTAGGATAGCTCTTGCAATCAACCCGCATTAGACCACCCAGACAGTTCTTCCTTTTTTCTCCTGGAAGCTGCTGCTTCCTGATTATCAGTTTGGCTGCATTTCATCAGAGGAACTATAATACTTCCAGATTTTTTTTAGATATCATTCAGATGAAGTTTTCTAACACTTACATTTTACTAAAGAAATATGCTTATATAATAGTTCTTTGTGTATTTGCAGCCAATTTAGCTTGTGATTTGCTAATTTATTCCTATGGTATCTTGGAAAAGTGAGAGTATAGACAATATTGCTTCTGACTTTGTATGTACCTTACAATAGATGAAGATTTGTGCATGCCTAATGAAAACCACCTAGAGTGAACTATAATTTATTTTCTTGTGATTTGCAGTCCATTTCCACAATAATTTGAGATAGCCTCCATGCAGTTCTAATGCATTCACAAGTTATATATGTTCCAAAACATTTTTATGTGATTATACTCTTTCAGATTTGCTTTAATGTCTCTACTTGTGGAGCCATTTCTGAAAACATTTCTCAAAGCCTAGTTTACATGGTTTACCATCTCCAGACTTCTTTGTTAATAGACTAAGCCATTTAAAATCTACAATTACAGCACTTGGTCTAGACTAAGTCAAAAAACTCATCAAACTGGTGATTTGAGGTCTTTTCTTCACAATGTTTAACAGTGTCCAGCTGACTGAAAAGCAATTCTGAAATGTGGACATTACTTACCTACAGTGTGTATCGCTCTCCTTCCACCAATATGTATAAATAAAGAATGGCTATGTTATGATAAATATTGGATTAATGCCAGTGGCAGAGTGAGTAAGTGTGGATTCATGATTAATACTGTAGTGACAAAACTTTTGAGCTGACAAATGTGTAACCTAATTGGGATTGCTCTATCATTAGAATACATTATTTGTTATACTGTAATTTAATTGCTCCTGGATCTTCAAAAGGCCTCATCCTGTTAAATCCTGACTTGATTTAACCATTTAAGTAAAAAAGTAGAGTTAGGATATTATTTTTTTGCTTCAAAAGAGACCTTAAATAGTATTCTCTTCTTCTTCACTGTGTGGAAAACAGGCAACCAAACCAGAAATGTCCAGTGTGTCAGAATTCTTACCTACTCTCTCTCTCTTAAGTTTAATTTTCTCATGAAAAATAAAAGTAAAAAGCAACTTTTTTTGGTTTAGACCTTCCTTTTAGAAATATCACAACTGTTTATTTTGTTTATTTAAAAAAAAGCCAAGAAACTTTTTAAGGAACATAAAGGGAATTTTACATGTTCCTGTCCTTCTGTGTTTATTGAGGGAATATTACACTAGATTTGTCATTTTAGGTGGAGAAATATTTTTTATAATATACATGGAAAAGTATAAGTATTTTATTGTAAAATTAAAGGTATGTAGTGTGTAGTAAATGTTATTTGAGTAACTATGATATTTTCTATGTTACTTACCATTTACACTGATTGCTCAGAAAGAATAATGGATAGGAATTAGCTTATAAAGGTAATCAGAGATCAAAGTACAAAAATCTGTGGAATTATAGAAATACAAAAAAAAGAAATTTGAAAACAAAAATAAAATAGTATGTGACTAATATGACAGAATGACAAAGACATTGCTGATTCTGTTAGATGCTGCAAAAATTTTTCAGGTAGATATTATATGTGCAACATAGAGCAGTCTTTTGGGACACCATAATAATATAGAATAAGCAGTCATGAAAAGCTTTGTGACTTTGTGGGCATATTTTCAGCAGGTAGTGAAATTCCATAGATCATTAATCAGTCATTAATGGAAAAGATTGAAATATCTTCATTTTAACAGATGCCAGAATAGATGAGGGAAGAAGTCTTCTCTGATGACTCAGCTAAGTATCATTGCTTTGATTCTCCTGAGTGCATCTTATATCCTTCAAGGCTTATTAACTGCCTCATCATAAGCTGAAACAGTTTCTAATGCTATAGCATGATTTGTGCTGCTTGAAACACAACTTTAAATTGTGATGTCCATTGAAATATGCATTAAAGTGGAACTAGAAGGCAATGAACCCCCTGAGAGTCTTTTCACTGGTTTTTGCATCCTTCAGACTGGATACGAGCTTATCTCTGCAGATGAACAGAGAATATTCTCTTACAATAGCATCATTACCATAAAGGAAGCATGGTTCAGAAGTTAGAGAACAAGCTTAGGCTTCAATTGCCACAAATTCTACTCCTGATTTTTCCACTACCTTTCAGTGTTTCTGTTTTTTGTAGTGGACGAGACGATGATTTACTCCCACTCTGACATTGCTGGTTCTGGAGCTCCAGAGCTGCTCCATAAGTACAAAACCTTTCCTCCATGGCAAACCTGACATGGTATGCACTATCTCAGATTAAAACTCAATGGAAGTGGGAGGAAGTGTCTAAATCATTTACATTTACATTGGAGAAGTACTGGACATCTTTTCAAAGGAAAGTGTCAAGGTTGACTCCTGATCATACCAGTAGTGCATTTGTCAAGTAGTTGGAATACAATGATTGCTTGTAACAAAATCCAAAATGAGACAGCTTCTGTCATACAGAAAATGTGCCTTCAGGTCAAATTACTCCAATAAACATTCATATTAATATCCTCTGGACTGATGACAGTGTAGCTGAGCATTAGATATGCTTCAGAACTTGTTTTGTGAATGCTCTTTTTTTCCAATACAAGTTCACTCTTTTTTCCTCATGCTGCCTTTTGGATCACTTAAGCTTTTGGATAACTGTCCCATTTCCTGGCTTTTGTGGCTCCAGCCCCTAACTCCACCTGTGTAGTGAGCAGGGAATCCTAATGTTCCTAACACTGTGGCTGGACAGGGCCCAGACATCTCAGTTTTATGGTAGTGAAATACTTTAAATAACTTACTATTGTACAGGCAACTTCACTAACATTTGTTAACACAAGGCAATGAAATGGAAGCTAAGTTTAGTACACTTGAAAAATATACTTTTATTCTTAGAGTTAAACTCTTGGCTTCCCAGAACTAGGAAAAAACCCAACAAATATGTGTTCATATGAGCCTGTGAGAAGCATAGATATAAATTCCGTTATCACTTATTAATTTTAGGGCACTCTACTCACATAGAATTCAGAAAATTAACCTCCAAGATGCTCAGTTTACTTTTTTTGCAAAGATAGCAAGCAGGTAAATAGCAAAAAAAAAATTGTCTTTGGTCTATTGCAAGCTGTCAATCAAGTCAAAACTTGATAGTGCCATGTAAGCCCATCTAAAAAGAAAAATATAAAACAAGTTATACATACAACATATAAGCAAGTGACTAAAGGTCTCTGCAGCACCTAAATTGAGCTGTATAAGCTTCTGGTGCCAGATGCATTCTTATGCCAGCTATCATTTTTAGAGCAATGAACAAATCCAGTTTCAATCTGTTTGACAGGAAAATAGATTTACTATAACACAGTAGCTGGTCAAATATAGCTCCAAATGAAGCTTGCACTTTAGCTGATTTGTCAATAATTATAAAATTACTGATTAGTATAAGATGTGAGCTGGCTGGATCCCCTGAGTACTTGGTTCTAAAAAAAATCCATCATGCTCTTGGCAGCCTACCTGGCGATTAATGAAAGGTTCACACAGAAATAGCGTTCTACGATAGCAAGCAAAACACCTAACAGCAATTATGGAATAGATCAACTAGGTTTTGTAATAGCAACCTTGTTCCACAAAATCTTCCTTGCTGGTTATTTAAAGACCCACAGCAGTTTATAAAACAGCAGAGTGGGTTATTTATTAAGTGTGGTTATACCACGGTCTCATTTCCTTTTAAATCACCTGATTATATTCATTTATTTCAATGGGATTAAAATGGTAGCTTTAATAATCAAGGTGAGTAATGCAATCACCTTTGTGGTCACTGATTTTTATCCCTCCTCAGCTGGTAGTGACAAATGCTTGCATAATTAAATTGACTGGAATGTCATCTATAACAAACCAGTATGACCTGAGATAGCAGCCAAATAAGACTTCCGAAGGTTTCCTCAATTGCTACAGTTTTGTTTTCTGTCTCTTTCCCTGTCTGTTTCACAGCCTTCCCCAAATCAGTGCTCCTGATCCTCACCTTCCTAGGCACATAAGCTCATGTCACCCCTTAGGAGAGGGTTAGGTTCACCTTGTAGTGAGTCAAGGTGACAGAATCCTGAAAATCAAAGAAGTAGTCTTGTTTGTAAGTGCAGCTTTCAGAGACACTCTGATCTTAGAGTTGGTTTTTATGTGGAAGAAAAACACTGTCCCTTCTTTTTAATCTATTTTTTTCCTGCTCAGTCTGCTGGGTGTAGCGAAACCCAATCCAAAGCTCCTCACTTCCCATTCACATTCCTCAGTATGCAGGGAAGGGATGGTTCAGAATTTTACTTCTAGGAAATATTCCCAAATTCTGCTGTAGTTTTCCTTTTAGTTTCCAAAAGCAAAAAGGGTTATAACCCACCTTTAAAAACATGCTTCTCCTGTTTCCACTGCTGGTGCCTGAATAAAGATTGATATTTTCAAATACAAGATATTATCTCATTTTCCTTTTCCCACTTTTCCTCTTTTCTTTCTTTTTCTTTCTTTTTTTTTCTTTTTCTCTCTTTCTCTTTCTCTTTCTCTTTTTCTCTCTTTCTCTTTCTCTTTCTCTTTCTCTTTCTCTTTTTCTTTTTCTTTTTCTTTCTCTTTCTCTTTCCTTTTCTCTTTCCCTTTCCCTTTTTTTCTTTCTTTTTCTTTTTCTTTTCTTTTTCTTTTTCTTTTTCTTTTTCTTTTTCTTTTTCTTTTTCTTTTTCTTTTTCTTTTTCTTTTTCTTTTTCAACTCTTCATCTGTTTATTATCATCTTAGAAGATTTTTTTGATTTACCTGTCACTAAACTTTCACTCCCTCTTTTGTCTGTGGCATTTGAACAGACATCATTTCCAATTCCTAATATGATCTTACATTGCAAAAGTTCATCATAAGATTTTTTTTCTTCAAATACTTCATAATATACAAATCCAGGAATACAAAACTATCTATGATCTCATTTTGAACTCAGCTTTTCTGAGAAAATATTGAATGCTTGGTTTCTAAATCTTTTTGCTTAAATTGCTTCTTTTAAAATATCTGCAATTTTCTTAGAACTTTTGAAGGTCATAGAATTGTCCTCTATAAAATAATCCCATAAAAAATATTATTCCATTTGAAGAACTGATGATCTTTCTTTAGTGTTCTTTGCCAGGACAAAGCAAAATAAGACACTTCTGTTATCAATACTTCTCCCTCCCACATTTGCCATGAAAACTTCTTCCTAAACAGATTAACATTTTTTGTTTTGTATTTTCCTCTTATTTTGTGATGCATTCATTCATTCATTCATTCATGCATCTGACCGCTCCTTCCCTGCATCTCAAGTCCCTCTGAATATTGTGGTTTACCAGCTGATTTGCTCCTTCAGTGTCACTGAAGCACTGACTAGGAAACCTAAACATCCCACATGTATCTAGAGCTCTAAATATAGATGGATGCTTTAATGTTACACTTTGCCTCAGCCCAGGGGCTTGTGGATAGGTTTTTAGTTCTGTTTGAGCTATCAGTTGGGCAGAGAGCAGAGACACCCTCTACAGTTAACAAATATGACACAGGAATCATTTGGGAATGTTTCCACCTGGAGCAGCAGCTGGAGGCCATGCAGTAAACCCAGAGCATATCAAAGGTCGCAGAGCATCTATCCATATGCAAGGTGCTGATTCAAGTCTCTTGTCAATACTGACCCTTGGGCCAATTCAGTTGCCCAAATTTGTGCCTCTGGCCATTTAAAAGGGACTAAGGTATGGCACCTGGCTTCCATCTGCCAACACAGGAAAGTGCAGATGTCCACAGGTATTCAGCCTTTTTTATGCTCGTAACTGGGAAGTAGCCCATTACTCCAGTCTGTGGGAAAGTAGATAAATAGAAGACTTCACCTGTGCAACACTTACTGCAAAACCAGACTTACAAGGTAGCACTGCAGATCCGTTTTTTGTTTCCTGTGAATATTTACTAAATTACATAAAACCAAAAAATCTTCCTGAAGGGTTGGAGCAGCCTTCAGCTTCTCTATCAAAAGAGTCTGATAACAATATTGCTTTTGAGGGCTCAGAGATCCATCGTGGTTATTACCCGACAATTCTTTGTTCAGGACTGCATTTTTTCTACCATTGTATACATTGGGTAGGCCAAAACACTATCTGCACATGTGTTTAGCAATTATTCCCCATCCAGCAATGCTTTGTAATCTCTCAATCCTTACACTGAAAACCATTGTCAAATTTTCAGATCCTTGTGTACAACATCAGTTTATGGTTGTCATAAAATGATCTGAACTTGTATCTAGGGGAGATAAGTAAAACTGATAAATGTTATCCTGCATGGGAGGGACTGAGACACCTTTTTGGATGGCATAGATGTTCCCATTATAATTCATTAACTTCTGCAAAGAGGGTTTTCAGCTGTGAAGGGAACACACATTTTGTTTGCTGAGGTCCTGCTTTCCTTTGTGTACACACAACTATCTAAAGTCTGCACGCACATATGTGTACACATTCATGCTTCTTAGTATATATCCAAGCATATAGTTGGATGTTTAAAAAGCAGCAAGTAACTATGGATATAAATACATACAAAATGAATTTAGTATTTGATCATGAAGTACTCAAAGCTTTAATAGAAACCATTAGCAACTGCCTGAGATCTCGGTTTTTATTGTAATGAGAAAAATTATATCTTTCACACAATTGAAAAAAAAAGCCTTAAATTGTGCACCCTAACATTTCAGATGTTGTAACACATAAAAGACATTTGGAAAAAACCCAAACAATTTAAAGACAGAGAAACAGTCAATTTCTTTTTTTAAGTTAGAATACTTTAATCAAATGGTCCAAATGACTGAGGAAAGGAGAAGTAGATGACTAATGATTTTTAAGTCTCTGAGTTAATAATACTAACAATCTCTAGAGAGGAAATGACATAATTTAATGCATGGCCAAATTGCAGTAAAGCTGTGATGCAACCTAATATTCATAACAGACAGAATTTTAATTCCCAGGCTCATTGATAGAAGAAGGGGTAATAAAGAAAAAAAAAAAAATACTGACACCATGATTCAATGATGGGGGTCAAATTCCAAGGGGTAGTGGCTCAATCTGTTTTTGCAGAAATATAAACATGAACAGAACCAAAGCCAAATTTATATTTTGCTTACATTTCCACTAGGCTATCCTTGGCTAGTGGCTATACTTCACTGATTCTTCCTCCCTCTTTGGCAGGACCAAATAGAATAAGTAGGAAAAACAGAAATAAAAAATTCACAGGTTGAGATGAAAATAGATTAAGAAAAAAGAATAGTTCACAAATTACTGCCGTGGGCAAAGGAGACTTGATTTGGGGAAAACTGACAAATAAAATAGATACTTAATTATTGATTCAGATAAGAGAAAGAAAAGTGAGGAGGTTGTAGGCAGTAGACATTCCTTTCTCTCTGCTGCCACTTTTTCATCAGGTTTTTCTTCTGCTCCAATGTGTGCCCTCCACAGCTTGCAGTGTGTATCTGCTCCATCCAGTGGAGCAAGGACTGCCAGGAATTGCCGCCTTCTCCACAGAGCACCTGCTGTTTCTCCTCTGGCCTTGGCCTTGGTATTCCCTCTGTTCTTTCTTACTCTTTTTCATTCCTTTTGCTCTGCCTTTGAAGAGAATTTGCCCTCACATAACATCTTCCCCTTCAGTTTCTCACTGACAGCACCTCACCAGCTGCAATCAATGCAGAATTTTAAAGAAATTTTTCCTACTTAGATACCTCCTATAAATAGTATGTTGCTGTCAGGCATTCCTTCTACCATGGCCTCTAAAGTCTGCTCTTTTAAAATGTTTGACATTTGATAATTGTAACTTTTCTCAGATAGTATGAACCTCTCCAATATTTATCTGCTCCTACTAAAATCACCAAGATATGTCTTTTAGTAATTGATAATTTATTGTGACAACAGAAACTTTGCAGATAAATAGACAGATAAAGAAAAAATATTATCTGTTAGAGGAACTAAAGCACACCATCTGACATCTGTAAGATTTTTTTTTTAGAAAATATGGCAGTGTCAAAATTGCACTGGCTAAAACTAAGCAGTTTTTTCTCTTATGTGATGAAATGACTGCATAGAGAAACTGTTGTCCACTAGCCACAACATCTCATTTTTTTTTCCCATTAATTGAATCAACGATTAACATAATTTAATTTTAATATTTTTAAAATCTCATTTAAAGAGACTTCCCTATTTTGTTCACATCCTATCATGTGTTAGCACTGACCCCAGCATAATGGGGTACTGACATAATGTCTTAATGTTGTAGTGGAACATTTCTGTTGAAAATTATGATTGGTGCCTATTCCTGCTCAGATAAAACAGGATTATTCAGTGCAAGGATTCCAGTGGGTGACAGCTTCTCCTATACAAGCCAGGAGTCCAGCTCAGTGCAATATATTTGTTAGTGCTTGCTTTATCATATGTAAAATATTGGCAAATCAGGAAAATAAGATTTATTATTAGCTGATTTTGTGGTCCACCAAAAATTATGGTATGTGAATATGGAATGATCTACAAGAATCATTGTTTTAAAGAAAATATTAAAGAGTTCTTATGAGAGATTATAATATGTAATCACAACTGCAGAAGTTGCATTCAGACTTCCAGGTTTTGTCCTGTAACATTTGCAAATTCCATCCTTCTTAGGATTCAATACTGTTATATGATAGTTCTCTTAGCCACTAAAAATTACATAAGGAATTTAAGGAGGGAAAAAAATCAATACATAATTATTCTTTCCAGAAAATATTTTCATAAGTGCATAAAATTGGCTTAAGTAATTTTAATATAAAATTAAAGGGCACAGCTCTAGAGAATATCACAGTCATCATAATAAAACATCTTCATAACTAGGGGATTTTGGCCTACTAACTAAATGCAAAATATTAACACAGAAGCTATTTCTAGTGGTTTGCTCTTTCTAATTATTTGGGTTATCTAGACCAAAACATATATATTTTCATGGGGGCCTCATATGTGTTGTAGAACCTGTTACTTTCTGCATAAATTGCAGGGTAACTTGCTTTAGTCAGCGGCAGACTAGGCTGACCTGTCTACTGGTGACTATAACTGGTATGAGGGCAAATAACTTACACAAAATTCCTAATCCTTTTACTTCTAAACTTGGTCTTGATGCCTTCTCACTATCACTGATAAACACTCTGAAAAGTGGAGGTTTTTTTGAAATAAAAGGTTCTCAGTAAATTGGTACAGACGGCTCCATCAGAACCTAATTATGACTGTGGAGCCGGAAAATAGATTGCATTTCCCATACATTATTAATGCTCTTCAAATCCTCATTTGTCATGTTCAAGGTTATGTAGAGATGACATTCAAGGAACCCAAACTTCTTGCTAAACTCATTTCAACAATCCAAGTCCTTTACAGGAACAACTTCTTTGGCTCTTGGATAATATTAAAACAATAACACCATTCTCATGGGACTGTACAGAAACCATAAGGTTGTAAGAAACTATTAATGATGAAAATTAAGTTCAGCACCATAAGAAATAATTCCATTAGCAGACTTTTACTTATATAATGATTAATAAAATGTGTATATAAAGAAATAATTTGTTTTGTAGAACAAGATGATGTTTACTGCATGCACACCTTAATAATTAGGCACATTAAGACCCACAGTTAATACAGAGGCTCATGACTAGAAGGTGACACAAAATATTATTAGTAAATGAACACTGATTCCGAAAAATCTTAATAGAAAAAGCACACTTCAAGTATAAACCATAAAATAAATGTGTAATTTTTACCACTAGAAGTATAGGAGGCATTTTATAAAAAAACTAAAACCACGTTGTACACACTTAAATAAGTACTCCAAAAAAAGTAAGATAAGCTCTGTACGAGTAAAATAAGTCTTAGGCTTTCAGTATTCTGACACTTCAAAAATAACTTTGAATATAAAAGTGAAATGAAATGATGTCGTATTTTCATAGTATCCAAATTCCTCTTAGTCTGCTGGTGTGTCAAATAATGTTAGAGGAGTTGGTGATGTTTCAGGGGCTTTATCATGTCTTGGTATTTCAGTATAGGAAAGTTCTCTGCTTCATTTCAGCTTAAGTAAACTAATTCCTAATGGGAAAAGTGAACACTCACAGTTATCTGTGATGAAAGATGAACAAAAATGTATTTATGAACACCATAGATATCTAAAATATCTGAAAAGTATAAAGCTTCTCCCATTCTCTTCACCACTGTTTATACTTGCTGAAGCCATAAGCCACTTGTTAGAAGAAAAACTGTAACAAATCAGGTGCTGGCGTGTAGCTGTTGGTCACTTACCACGGAGTTATTCTGAAAACAGCTACTTAAACCTTTATAGTACCTTATCATGGCAAGCCGTCTTATCTTATTTTACAACATTACATTAAAATTGAAGGCTAATCCATTTTGCAGATTTACTGTTCAGATAAAATGAGATAAAATCCAAGGGACCAAATTCAACATGTATGCAACTTGTATCGTCTTTGTACATTTTCCATAGATGATAGCTACTCCACTGAAACCCAATAGGTCTTAAATTTATATCTAAAAAAGGCAATTGTAAGCCAAGGGAAATTTAAAATAGATAAACCCCTCCTTTTATTGGCCTGTCTTTTTCAGTAATCTCTTTGATATTGTTTCAGATACTAGGATTTGAGTAAGACCTTACTATTATCATTATTCTCTCATATCATGATTCTCTATCTTGTTGATCTTGCTCAGAAGCTGTTACTCTTCCAATGCATGTGTGTGTTTGAAATAGACATTGTGCCAATATATTTGGCTAATATGATGTGGAAATAAATAACAAATATACAACATCCTCATGACACTGAGATGGAGAATTAAACCTCTTTTTAAACAAATTATCTTGAACACTCAGGAAACATGAATCTGAATCAACACGTTTGTCTATTTTTACAAGCATATGTAGAACAGAGTCTGGAAAACTTTGTTTAAGTAAGGATATTTTGATTTTCATGTCAGTATGCAAAATTAGATAAAATAAAAAGGAATTGTAAAAATTAAACCTACTTAATTGTTGTCATATCAAGTAACAACAAAAGCCAGCATGCAGATATGGGCAGAAAAATAAACACAAAGATGAACGTGGCCAAAGAATTAGAAACGAAGATGCAAATAACATAGGAGCCAAAGACATTTAGTCTGTTTAACACAAAGGACTAAGTGGAGTCTAAATTTTAGGTGTTCAAACAAGTGCTGAAATATGCATTGACTAGGAAAATGTGACCATTAAAAGTCCCCAGAAGAATACTGGGCACATCTAGGTGAATACCACAAGTTCTGTCCACAAGTTTAGTGATTGTTTGACGTGAACCTTTTGACTGCAGTGAGTGAATGTGTTGCCACAGCTTCTACAGAATTGGATTACAGGTTTTACCGGTTTTGTAATTCAATATCTGCTTAGAGAAGTTGCAAAATGAGAGTTTATCAATAGTGATAATATTTTGATAAATATTTTGAACCCTTTTTGTTTTCATGGTTCTTTTAGCACACTACCTTTTGCTTTCTTATTTCTTGTCTCTACCACAATGTAATTAATTGGTTGTTACATAAGGTATCTTTTCTTTCTCTCTTTAGTCACCATGAATGTAGAAATATAAAGATTTATTCCTCTTCACCAATAAACCCAAACATTTGTATTTCACAAGGAATTATTTTGGAATGTTTTTAAGCTGTCTTCCAAGCAATTGCATGTTTCTTTATATTGCAGAAATTCCCACTTCCTTTTCTTTCAAATATTTTCAAGTTTTGCTTCTTTGCAAATTCTTGAGAAAAAAGTCTCCTGCCTTGGTGTCTACAAAAGAACAAAAAGGAAATGCAATGTGAAAATTGAATAAACAGAATTTAACCAATATATAATTCACAAAATCTTTAATGTCTATATTGGCCACATGAATTGCATACCTAATATTTTAGTTCCAATTCAGCTAGTGAATGTCTATTATAAGTTTTAATTTTCCCCCATAAATTTCTCTGTTCATATGTCTAATCAAAGTGTCCTTCCTTGAATTCCTGAGCTCCTGATGTCATCTTGAACAATGAAGTGCCCACAACTGCATAAATATTCTGCACAAATGGTCACATATAGCTATATGGAAAGAGGTTTTCATTCCTTTTGTTTCTGATTTGATTAGTTTACATACTATAGAAGATAAAACTGTCTGTGTTTTAATCTTTCCCTCCATAATATAAGCAGCTAAAAGCTTCTTTGTTTCTAATACTGTCCATTTAGGGCAGAAAGTCCCACTCAGTGTTATACTGTGCTTAAAGTATGTTATACTTGTGAATATCTACGTTCTGGTTTATTAACCCCCCCAGGTGCCTGTATGCAGATTTGCAGGCTGAAGATCCTTTAATTATTTCCAGTCTACAATTAACTTCTTAGTTTTTCAGATGTTTTTGTATTTCTCATTTTTTGCATCAGCTCTTAATGTAGCATAAATGGAAAATGTAATTAATGCATTGTTTGCTTTTTCTTTTTCAGTTCATTAATAGAACTAGGTAATGATTCTTCCATTTCACTCAGGCATAAATAACTGACGTAATCAATATTGAGATTACATTGAAAATTAGAACCCTATTGAAAAGATTCATCTGAAGCTCTAAAAGTATGAGGTGAAAAAGAGAAAGATTCAACAAACTTTAATTAACTAAAAAGTATATTTTGTATATAAAATGATGTGATAGGTATGAACATTTTTAAAGGAAACATAACTGATTCTGTTAGTTTCAAATCTTCAACAGATTAAAGCTCATACACTGCTATACATCTATCTTTGCGTCTCAATGCAGTTTGCTAATCAGTTTAGCACAATGCTGAAGGAAGCACAATATAAGAGTACAAATTTGTTACAGCCAAGATAGGCATGTAGATGGAAGTCCTTTAATCTTTATAAGTTGGTTCCTTCTATTCCTGGTACATCAGGACAGGCACAGTGCCATTCCAGTCTCTCAAGCATTTCATTCCAAGGTCTAAAATGAGTCCTTTATTGGTCTAAGTGTCAAGTGTTAATTTGGTATCTCTTAATCCAACACAGCACCAATCTTCATGATAGTCTCCAATTCTTCACTTGAAACTGCTCTGAAGATTTCTAACCTCTGATATATTCTTTTCTGAAAATTTTCATGCATTTCCTTTTTTTTGCCTCCCATTCTTTTCTCTTTCATTGCTCAAGCTCTATAAGGACATTACTCTTGATGAATGTACACCAAAATATACAGTTATTTATGGCACAATTAAAAAAGGAAAAAGGAAAAAAGTTTTTATTTTTTTTCTCCACCTTACCTGTCCTTTTCCAGGGAAAAGTTAGAACATACAGGCCCAGATTGATGGGTTGTCTGACCCAGTCTTTTGCCTGCATCAACAGTTGGGCTATTTGTATTCTTCATGTGGATGTGGCTCCGTACGCTCAAACTTCCTTGTTACTGATTTTTTTTAACTCTGTAAAATATCTTTGAGAGGACAGACCCAAAACTAAAGATTACTCAAAATGTGGCTGAATCATATATTTATGGAGAGAAAGAATCAATTTTGTCTGTAATCACATCTGGTTAACTTTTCTGCAGGATGCTGAACTTTGAACTTTACAGAATATTCAGAGACCAAGATCCTGTTTCTGATAAAGAATAGTTCAATGCAGTGGCAATTTGCCTAAATTTTGATTTCTCTTCTACATATTTGTGTGCTATGTTTCTGTGTGCATAGATATAAAGGTACATGAATCAATTCACATTCATCTGAACAGAGTTTAATCTGAAATTTTATTTCAATTTTTTTTTTCCTTTTGAAGATTCCTAGTGAAATAAATTTAGTATCCTATAGCTTATAGAGTTGTACAGTTTCTTTACATATACAAGTTTTTAGAAAATAACTAGAAAGTAATGGGCAAAGCCTATTTTGAGTAATAATGAGTAAATTTAGTGGAATTTGTACTGACTGTTTCAATCTCTACCTTCTGCCCCAGGAGGTGTTCCCTGTGTCCTTCTCCTCCTGGACTGAGTAAAATCCTATATAAAAATTTGATGAAAGCACAGTTAGAATTTAATGCAAATGCTTAAAAAGACTATCAAACTTTCAGGAATGGTCAGGATAAATACATTCCCTTCAGTTATGTAGCTTTTAGATAGATGCTGTCAACTCACAATTCTAGTACCAAGTTTGCATCATTACATCAGGTTTTTTACAGATAGGTGCCAGTGCCTTTCTCCAGCTAAAGCTTATACATACATATTCTGAAATATTCTGAAGACCAAAAGTGAAAATGTGCTTGCACAGAAACTTGTTAAGTGTTGTCTCCTTGTGAATCCATGTATTATTTGAAGGATTTCAAACTAGGCCATTACAGTCAGTTCCAGTGCAGGGCTGTCTATCTCATTATTTGAAGGGATATGAAGCCAGCTGGGTGTGTTCTTGTTTCCATCTCCAGGATGCTTCCCTAATGTCATCTGTCATATAATGGATGTATTTTGGGGTAGGAAAGTAGGGGGAATGCAGCCTTGTCTGAGTTCTTTGTAACAGAAAAACATGAACCCTGGGGTGTCCATATGCCACAGATTTTCTCTGTCTGTTGCACTGAAAACATAACAAAAAAACCATATAATAAAGACTGAGTGACATCAGATTTTGTCTTAAGATATGGGTACTGACCTAATTCCAAAAAGGAAGTAAGAACTTTCTTATAAGGAACACACTGGTGCAAATTTGAAAATGCATCTATATTTTATCTTTGATTTTATATGCCATAAGTGAACATATTATATTAAATAAATATAGAATATAATGAATAGAATATACTGAATAGCAATAATTTTGAAACAGAATATTCAGAAATAATTCAGTGTGCTTTAAGATATTTGTTCTTTGAGGGTTACATTTTTAAATACAATTGGGATACATATTGGAACATTTTCAGTAATGTTTTTGTCCTTGACTAGAGGACATATCACAATCTGTGTTGCAAAACAGGTGAAAAACATTTCATAGACCCCAGTTAAATTCACCTCTCTCAGCTTCAAGGACATTCCCAAGTTTCTGCATTTTTCTGTAGTAGAAAGAGATAGGTCTCTATTTGGATTCTGTTGCAGATGACTTGGTGACTAAATTTTAATGACATATTCCCTTCTCTCCTCATGATTTTTGGTGATAAATCATAGCTGCTGAATTTTCTGTTGTGCATTGTTTGGTACAAGATAACATTGTTCATGCAACCTGCCCTCATTATTTGAAAAGCAGGAACCTCAGACTTCTTTGAAGTTGTGCATTTTTCACCTTTTTTATGATTCATTTCCTCACACAAGTAGAGAGCTTGATACTAATTTAATTTAGCACAATATGTTGCCATGTAATGTTTAGTCTGTATGAATATTTTAGAAACATAAAAGAGACTCACAGTGACATGGGGATGACTTACAAAACAAAGAATATCAAAGAAGTAGTTGAAGAATTATTTAGCTATTGTACTCAATCTTCTTTCTTCTCAGCTGGGAAGAAGATATGCAGTTGTAATGCCTTGTTCCCTTTGCAAGTTCCTAACTTCATTGGGCAGAACGAGCACGGCTGTGGAACTCAGATCCATGTGTTTATCTATGAATAACATACTGATTTACTGAGTTGTACATACACATGTACATGTAAAAACAGAGGCACACATATACTTACATTCCTGTATTCCAGTCTTGAGAAGTTAGCAGAATTTAGTATGCTTCAAGGGCTTTTTAAGACTTTAGAATTGTATCTTGCCATCAAATATTAACATGAATTAATACTGAGAAAATGGAATAAGATGAATCCACACTGACAGAAAGGGAGGCCTGGCAACACGATGTATGGTAGTGATTTCATCTATCCTTTTTTGCTCTGCTTTTCTTGTCTTCAAGAGTTGTTTATCTGGGCTAAGACCACTGATTTCTAATTTGAAGGGCTACATTTCATTAAATATAGTTATCTTTTCAGTTTCCTCAGGCCATTTAGAAGACTAAAGTTTTCCTTGTGAAGCAGTTCAAAGAAAGGTTCTTGCTTTCATTTCAATGTGTATGTGGGATGAAGAGCAAATTGAAGTGGGCCATGATGTTGGACGTATATATGTGTAGGACACTGGTCGTTATCCTACAATCTAGCTGTTTCTATAATCAATTCATATTTAGTGAAAAGATAGCGAATACAGAAGGCTGTAAGTGTACATGTGGAAAGGAAATTTGATGACAAAGCAAGAGACAAAGTGGAAAGATTCCAATATAAAATATCCCAAATCAATCATTTCTGAAAATATTACTGGCCATGATTAAAAGGCTGTATTTATTGGTTAGATTGTTCTTCATTTGCTTAAGTGCAAGTGAAGCATCATGGCCATTATCCATCTAAATAAGTCCTCTGTGAGATTTTCATACTATCCCTCACTTTATAGCTCTTGCAGTAGAATCCATTTCAATAACAGTATTACTTTTATTACTTGGCTATGTATGTGACTCCTGTTACACTGAACATTAGTTAAATTAAGTGCCTTTTATTCAATATCTTACATCTTACATTGGATTATTTTTCCTTCTGGTGAGTTTCATAACTTCTATAGATTGCCATAGTATAAAACACATTAAACTAGAAAAAAAAATAGAATCTATGATGCTATCTTTCTAAGTGGCTTGAATGACTCAATCAGCCTTTATCTCAGTGATTTCCTCTGCTAGAGGGAAATTTTTAAAAAACTGAATCATTTAAATGATATTAAAAAGCATGAAGAACAATTAATCATGCAAGTTTTTTTCCTTTCGACTTCATTATTGTAAAATTTTCATTGACTTTTCTTGCCACATGTCATCCAGTGCTGGATTGATATGGCTATGTGTGACAAAACAGCCAAGAAAGGCATTAACTATTTTTTCTGTAAGCCCTTTGGCTCTGCACAGAGGTAAATCCAAAGATTATCTTGGAGTAGCTTAGAAACATGGAGAAACTGATTTATCTCCCTGAAAGACGGGAGGTCATAGGAAGGTTTCCAACATGTTCCATTCTATTCCAGCAAAGATCAAGGCATCTGAGAAGAGCCTCACATAAACTATTTTATACCCCCACTATGCATAACAGAATAAAAAATGACACCTTATCTCTTCCTTCAGGATATCAGTACACTTAATTTTCCAGTTAAACAAATATAGATGTCAACTTAATGCTGTAAAATAAATACAGCATAAGCCACCTTAATATGCTGCTACTATAACAAATACATTAGTGCTAGAGCTCATGATAAGTGTTAACTTAAAAGGGAACGAATTTCTTCCCCATAAGAAAGTTAAATATGGTAATCCAAAAAAGGAAAATTTGCAGAACCTGATATAAGAATCTGTCATAAAAAAACATTTCTTCCCTGTTCCCTCATGTCCTCTTCCTGATTCTGTGAAATACAAAGTGCACTAAAATCCCTGGAATACTTAAAGTAGCCTGATACTCACAGGCAAAAAGGATAGTACCAGATTATCTTAAAGACTGAGTGAGATCTACTATATTATATAATAAGCCATGTTAAATACTGACTTTACATTATTTAAGTAACTTTAGCTCTGGATTTTTTTTTTTATTATTCCTGCTCATAAGCAAAATTTAGTCTTGAAATTCAGTCTTAACGTGTGTTTATCAAGAACAAAAGAGAACTTAATAAAGAGCTTGCTGTTTTGTTTGCTCACTTTCTAACTTTCTTGCTTGATTTATGATTAACTTCTAAAGAAATACAATATATAATTCTTGAATTATACAACCTGGAACAAATGCTTAATTTTTGTGACCAAAAATAAACACCACATTCTATATTTTGACATTCTGATCTCTGAAATTACTGAATACATGCAAGTCCCAGGTATACGGTATGAATAATTCAATTTGTACTTTCTGTCCTGTGAATCATCATGACAAAGAACAAGCTCAAGTATTCACTGGCTGATGGGTAGCTATTAGGGAATGGCAAATCTCATAAATTTTTCTCATGAAATTATCTGGTACTAATGTGATAAAAAAGCAGAAACAAAATAACAAGATATGTGTTGTTTTGATGTTGATTTGCTCTCTGTGTTTTGTTGGGTTTTTTATAATTTCAATCAAAACAACAATTCTTTTACCTTTATGACATCTGAAGTAGATTCTGAGACACTTTATTTTTTCTACTATATTTGGATGATTATTCTAGAGAAAAACCATGATAAAATAATGATGTCTTTTGACTTATTTTAGTTTCTTAGTGCCTATTGCTGAGAACCCTTAGGCTTTTTACACACCTGTGATACCTTTAGAAGCACATCTTTTTGTGAATTCTGGTGAAAGGTTAAAAACTTATTCCAGCGCACCCTACAAATCTCCCCTTCACAGCCCAATATTCTCTATTTTTGTTTTTTTCTAACCATCCCATTCCCTACCCTCTGTGGTCTGTCCTCTCTATTAATTCTAATAGCATTTTCAAGGCTTTGTGTTTATTCCCTCTTGTTCAGTCCTTGTTCAGTCTTTTTCATTTTGTTTTCTCCTATAGATGATTTTGGTGGGGTTTTTTTTAAGTATGAAGCAATAGATTGGAACTCTATATACATTTGATATAAGTATAATTTTAGCCCAACTAATTGTTCTTTGGAACATATAAAATGAAATTTAGTGTTTGGCATATTTTAGGAGAGCACTATTTTTTAGCTAAATTATGCTCAGCAGATTGCTATTTAAATGACAAGATAACTGTTATTAAATGGTGCATTTATTTTAAGATCAGAGGATTAGTGACTTTTTTATAACTTCTTTGTAAACTTAAAGGGGTGACTTTCACCTTTCAGCATTCATGCATATGTTTTCCTGTGGAATCTATATGAGAATAGCAACATTTTCTGGATTAAAAACTCAGTGCTGCTTTAGTGAAAATTTTATTTCTTTGCTTGAGTAATTCCTCTGACCTTTTTTTTTTCTATTTCATTTTTATTTATATAGAATAAGACATTTGTTATTTCTCAATTTAAATTGCTTTTTATCCATGCAGGACAAATTAAAATAGAACTCTTAAGAGAATCATATCATCTTGATTACCATAATAAAGTAGAGGCTGGTTCCACCACAGTTGCTCACTGACCTGTGTCAATGAGTTCTTATTTCAAATTCCAGCTATGTAAGTGACTTTAGGCTACTTAGCTCTACTTAGCTTGGACTTCTTTCTCTGAAAATTATTTATAATCTTTTTTGGATCTTTACAAACAATTTGGTTTGGTTTATAATAACAAACCAGCTCAAAACTTTGTTTATTATTGCAATCATGCAACATTAAATTCTAATGTAGTCATAATATTATTTCTATGGTAAATTTTAAGAAAAAGTGGATGAAAATAAAACAAAATCATGAGTTCTACCTTTAGGCTGTAGGTTCAGAAACCCTGTGAAGATTACCATGAGTACTGAGGGGTTGCCTGTTGCAGTGCATGATTAAGCCTGTCAGAGTTTTATATGTATCTTATTTGTATCATGCCAATTTGTTCCTTCCCAAACCCCTCCCCTATCCCCTGACCACGGTGGCATCTCCCAGAGGGGAGCCCCTTGTCAAGCACCCTGGAGACTTGAAGAGAGCACATCTCTCATTCGGCCAAGTGCTCAGGCACCTGCCCCTTTCCATTGTCCTGCCAAGTGTCCCCTTCTAGAACACCCAACCTCTTCCCACCTATTGGCCTGAATTCTCCTGTGGCCTCAGGCTATGTCCTGGGGTACTTAAGAGAGAAGGACAGGCCATTCCAGGCCTTTTTGTATGTGGAATTCCATCAATAAACATCTTCCTACCCACGGCAAGGGTCCACTCTTCATTCCAAAGCCTCACCACACTAGCAGGACTGAGGGACCCACGAACTCTTGTTGTTGCCTGGAGTAAGCAGCCTCAGCCAGTAAGCTGTTCCCAGGGAGAAACCTCAGCAGTTGCCTGGGCTCTTTTTCTGTCCTTGGCATCATGACCCACAGCAACCAGTCTGTGTCACTGAGCAAAGGTCTGAACAAAGAGCAAAAGTGGAAAAACAGACAAAAATCCCAGCCAACCTATGTTACTAATGTGAAGGATCTCCTTATCTACAAGTCTTGTCTCCTACTCCATTCACAATATTACTTCTTTCTGGCTGGTGTTAAGCCCCTTTCCTTCCTTTCTGCTTACTTTAAACACTACACCATATTTCACTCAGCATTCAAGACTATTGTTATTTGTAATTGGCCATAAATATAATAAATTACTGTCATTCACCCAAGAAAATATGTGTTTTTCCCTTTGAATATACAGCATTTATAAATGTTTGATCCATGGTTTTCTAGGCTTGTATCAAGCTAGAGCCCTGCCTAGACATGAAGCACAAAGATTTGGCCAAGGGAAACAAAGGAATGGGGAAGGAGGGAGGGAGGGAGGGAGGGAGGGGGAGAGAAAAAGAGAGAGAGAGAGAGAGAAAGCATCTTTCCAGTAGGTTTTACGGTGTTACTTAATATGCTTAATTTTTTAAAGTTACTTTTTACTAGTAAGTTCTAAATCAGAATTCTGCATGGGATGCTTTTTAGTCATAATTGACAGTAATTGAGGAAGGACCATAGGAAGGCAGCAGAAGATGGTGCTTCAGAACAGAAGCCTTACTGAGTGGGCTGCAAACACAGTATACCTGAGGTAAGTGAATGACTAATATTTGCAGAATGAAGGAAATTTCTCTTTTGATATGTTCTCCCCTTGATGTAGATTTCCTACACTTCCTCTGTTTCCTTATATTCTTCCCCTTCCTGCCACAAATCCATTGAAATGATGCTCTTCCCCAGCATGAGGCCTCCAGCTTTCACAGGGTCACAAAAAAAGCCAATTTAATGAAATTTATTCTTGCTGCATTATTTTTCTATCACTTTAATCATCTCTGTTTGCTATGAGATCATGAGACAGTCAGACTCAGCTCAATGGAAGCAGTTGGCCTATCCCATTCTAACAAGTGTTGATCTGGTCCAGAGTCAGCTCTCAGACTCTGCAAAAAATGTAGTCAAAGCAGATGTCTGTACACCAAGGAATTGTGTGTACCAATCACTATATAAATAGTATCACTTTGTATCAATAATTTTATCAACAATATTTTTGCTTTGATCATATCTTATATATTAAAATATGTAAGTAAAAGCAGTAGCTAAACATTTTTCAAATCTGGGATGAAACAGGCAAACAGAACAAGCTGTAAGTATTTTTCATAAGCATGTGGGATATGTGACCACTAAAGGGGTAAAGATGAACAGATGTAGCTCAACCTAGGAGACATACAAGCTGATGAAGAACAAGATGAGTAAAAGAGTGCAAACAGACAGGACCTTCTGCCAAATTCACAGGAGACAGAAAAAATCAAATAACAGATCAGCATCAAATGAGACATACCCTTTTGGGAGGGAGGCAACAGCATAAAAGCAAGAAGTATAACCAAGAAAAATAAAACAAAAAAGATGACAGCCCACTACAGTTCTGACAGAAGAGCCTCAACCTCAGCAACTGAAGATTATCAAGGGCACTTCTCATCTGTACCAACTTTATAAAATCATCCTGGTGATATTGCATACCCACAACTATCTTAGGATACAAATATAAAGACTCAGAGCTTTTTAATAGTAAGAGTTTATCATCACCATGATTCATGAGGTTAATAGATTTAATGAAATCTTTATCCTCAAGTTAGTACACTGCTGGTTGCATAAGTTTTCTACACATTCTCATCACAGCAATCTGCAATTGTCTCATTCACATATTTAGGTATATGTGATACCTAGATCTATAGATCTCTAGATCTAGACAGATATAGATATAGATATAGATATAGATATAGATATAGATATAGATATAGATATAGATAGATGATATAGATATAGATAGATGGATTGATAGGTATGCACACAGACATACACATAGACATATATATATATATAAAAAAGCTTAGTTACAACAAAGGACTGTGGAGACCTTACCTCTAAGATAAATATTTCAGGTTAGCAACATGATTTTTCTATTGCCCTTTTCACTACAGAGCCATTCTGAGCAAATTCTCATTTTGTTTCTTATTTTCACCATCCTCTTCAGGGTTTCAAATTATTTCTCCTTAATTCAGTAAATTAATTTAACTTAGTGATACAAGGAATATGTGTATTTCAAATTTTACTTAAGTATGTGAGCCATTAGGAATGAGAACTGGTTGAATGGCTCACAGGATGTACTATTGATCATATGCCTGTGTTTCTAAAAATATCAGCATCAAGGGAATTGTGAACAACATAGACATCTTTTATCACTTTGTTTGTTTGTTATTTTTGAAGATATATATGCACTATTTGGCCATTAAGTTTTCATTCCATTCTTTAATACAGCAGAGGGTAGAACTCATTAATCATATACCAGGCTTGGAAACTATAGTTATAACTCTCAACTTTTAGTGTAGCAAACAGAAAATGTTATCTTTAATATAGAAACAGGTTTAGTCAGTCAATGTAAAGCTGTCTGCATTGTTTTCCATTCAATACTGCTCTCTGCTTTTTATTCAGTATATTTGCTGTTTCTACAGAATAATAAAATATCATTGTTACAGTATTCAGCATGTTAAATGTCTAGTTAGTACCTAATATTTGAATTCTGCAAATAAAAATGTTTAATATTCGATTACAACTATCATTGGTTTTAGCATTAGAAAGTAGAAATATAAGAACTTTATTTATGTGCATAAACTCTACATTAGAGATCATGATTACCACACTTTTAATATGACAAAATAATGACTGTGTATAAATAACTGTAGTCAAATATAGAAACTAGAGATGGCTTCACAAAACCTGCCTCTCAGAGCGATCAAGTATTTCTAAGATAAATTTTGATGCAAAATATATTTTTGCTTTCCTAAAGCTTGGTATGGATTATGTTGCAGTCAGATTTGCATACAAAGACATGTATATAACTAGAAAGAGCTGTGTGGCATCCCTAACACAAATTTTTTTTTTTTTTTTTTTGACTGGGGTAAATTTAATTTTCTCCATTGCAGTTGATACTATTGCAAGCAGCTTGAAAAAAACAAACAAACCGTTTCTTCCAGCAGGATCCATCTTTATTACACACACTTCAGTATTCATATGTTTTACTATGGGAAAGTTTAAAGAAAGTCTTGGGAATGAGCAGGAGGGAAGAAAAAACAGCCGACACCTCCACGTACTCCTTAGAGCAGACCTTTCTGCCCTTATCAGTTGCTCTCTCAAACAAGCCATCCCAATCATCCTGGGAGACAAAAAAGGAGGCTTCCACACCCGGTGTTTACGGCCGTAGTCATTCCTCTGGTATGCACCTTTCCCGGGATAACAGAGAGTGTTTATCAAAGTTAAGATAAGTGTAACAAGTTGCTCTTCTACACAGGGCTCTCTTAGGGCCAGAATAGCTGCTGCAGGCCCTCTCTTCTGCAGATATGTTGCTATGTTCTGGATTTATCACTGAAACTGTGTCAATAACACACACTTTTTTTATTTGCTGAGCAATATTTACACATCCACTATCAAAGTATGATAACTAGTAATCTATATAGCTGTTTCTTAAAAAAAAAAGCCTGACTTATTCCAATGTATGTCAGCATAACTATTATATTTAAATGACTTTTTTAAAAAAAAGTCTCTGTTAAATAATTTTTAGATGCATATGTTGTCAGACTCTTGACTGACCAGTATCTTAATTTTCAGTTTATCATTATTCCTTAACTCAAACCTCTCAAACATTTTCTCATGCCAAATGATGTGAACTGATTTTTACATTGTCATATGCTGTTTTCCTTTTTAAAGGCTGTCATGCTCTGTTTCCAAATGATGTCTTCCTTCTTTTCTAGTCATGAAGTTAAGCCCCACATGTGGTTGCTTTAATGCAGACACCTCAGTACCTTCATACTTCCACACATAATAGTTTCTTATACAGGAACTACAGTCACTGTTTTTTCAGAATTAGACACCTAATCCCTATTTTGCCTTACACCGTGACTGAACACTTGCAAAAATCCCTGTTTACAAGAGACAGGAGAAATTGCATTCAGGATGTTGATGATGCTGAAACTAAGCTACATTTAAAATGGGGATTCAAAATCACCTTATTTATGTTATTTAGTTCGCATGTAAAGAAAACCCACAGCTGGCGCAACCCTAAACTTGGAGCAGGCTGAGATTCCCTACCATGACTTTTATGTCTCTAGCAAAGAATGAATAAGGCAGAGCTAGTCTATTTATAGCTTTTGATATTTTCATGCGAAGTAAGTCAAACACAGACAAGGCTATAGGTTTGCTGGCAAACATACGAAAGTCTCTGAAAAATCTCTTTCATAATTCCCATTTATGAGGAAATTCTCAATAAGTGATTATAATGTAGATTATTAATCTTGGCTCCAGTGTTACCAGTGGCAAATTGCACTGTGGGAAAAATCTAACTCACTTTGTGAGTAGCAGTGATACTTAATTTTATGAAGGATAGATCTTGCATGTCAATATAATGCCTTGCAGTCTTATGACCTCCAGACTGAAAATAAAAGGGGAACCTGAAAAAGTTCCTGTTGGTTTAAGATCCAGAAGATTGTGGGAGTGTAATTTTAAGTTTAATTCACAAGTTAATGTTCTTTTGTAAAAGGGCTTGTTCCTTGTACCCTTTCTGTTACCCACTTTTGGTTTATCCCTGTTTTCTCCCCAGTGACAGTTCTATGATTGGTTCTGTGTT
>JBBMKD010000145.1:75353871-75369560 GCA_037834095.1 Argya squamiceps
CAGTCCTACAGCAGAGGGGTCATCTGAGAGACCAGGCAAAGTGTTCAACTGTCTGATGTTCTCTTTCTCCACTGCGGTTATCTCAAAAGCCCAACGATATTTTTTTGGGTCTTTGAAATATCCATTCCTGAGATAGTCTATGCCGAGGATACATGGGGCCTTCGGGCCAGTCGCGATGGAGTGTTTTTGCCACTCATTCCTAGTTAAACTCACTTCAGCCTCTAATACAGTCAGTAGCTGGGACGCTCCTGTCACCCCAGAGATAGAAATGGGTTCTGTTCCTACATACCTTGACGGCATCATGGTACATTGGGCCTCAGTGTCAACCAACGCCATATATTTTTGTGGGTCAGATGTGCCAGGTCATCGGATCCACACAGTCCAGTAGATCCAATTGTTCCTTTCTTCTACCTGGCCAGAGGCAGGGCCCCCCTATTCCTGATCATGGCATACATTGTTTTCTTTCTGTAAATATGTTTCTGAGGTCTCTTCAAGAGGATTAGTCACATCATTATTCTTGTACCGTATGGGGTTCTGTGCACAAGAGACTGGAGTGACATTGATTCTAGATGGGCTTCTTGTGGTGAGTGTTTCTCTTTTCAGCTCACGTACCCGGGCTGCTAAGGAGGAGGTGGGTTTTCTATCCCACTTCTTTATGTTTTCTCCATGCTCTTGAAGGAAAGACCAGAGGTTACCTTGTGGTGTGTATTTTCTCTCCCTGGCTGGGGAACGCTTGCTTTAATGGAAGAGACTCTTATTGGCTCTGGTGAGATTTGGTAAATTTCTTCCTTAAGCTCTTCTTTCAGTTTCTGATGGCCTTCTTCAATCAAATTCCTGACTTGCTCAGCCAGTCTTGTTTCCACAGACGAGACATGGGTAAGAACTGGGGCAGTGACAATGTCTTTGTAAATTCTTAGTTTATTCGCCAAGACACCTACACTGTCCTCACCTTCTTTCCATTGCAGTGTTGCCAGGTAACGTTAGTACATCTCTAGTCCAAGCCATGTAAATTTCAACCACATCTGTGATGTGCACTGGATGCCATCTGGGCTTTTAAGAAATCTCTCATCTTCTGAAAAAATGATCTCTAGCACGGCCAATTCCCTCAGGCATCGGATACCTTGTTCTATTGTGCTCTATTTTCCTTGGTGTACTTGGAGGTTTTCTTTACAAAGGCATCTGCCTTTCACACTTGTTAGCAGTCGCTGCCAGAAACTGAGAGGTACTTGGGTTTTTCCGATGCCCTGGTCAATGACTACATCCCGGGACAGTGATCCCAGTTGCCTGGCCTCAACTCCTTTCAGAATGGTGTCATTGCCTGCAGCGTCCCAGATGCAGAGCAGCCAGGTCAGGATGGACTTGTTGGTCTGGCGGGTGAATTCCCTTCGCAGGTCACGCAGCTCACCGAGTGATATTATTGAATATAACAACTGAAATAATTGACAATTAATATTTTCTGCAATTAAATATTACCACTATTATTGAGTTTGAAAAGGTAGGTGTTTTCCTTTATGAGAAAATTCTCAGTTTTAAAGATAAATTTATCAACCAAAAATCCACACATATATTTTGTTTAAAATTTTGGCTTTCAGATAGGTCAATATGATCTATCCACAGTTTTCTTAACTTGTTGCTTTGTGATCCAACTGGATCCTTTCATTGTTTTTTGCTCCTTATTGATATTTTCTTTTCTTCCACAATCTCAGCTGATGTATAGAAAACAATTTAAGGACTCTTTGTTTCGGAAGTGTACTGGTTTTAAGTCTCTCTGATGTAGTTATCCTTTTAAACTAAAAAAATCCTACAGTGATAATATTTCTAACAATTTCTTCAACCTTCAGCATTATGTGTAGTCTTTCATCTAATTTTCCTTCATTAATTTAAGTTACTGCTTTAGGCTGCCTGCAAGGTTTGTAATATCAAGCACAAGTACAGTAAACATTGGGATGTGAACATCATTTGTTTTAATTATCCACATCAAATAATTCTATCCTTGTCTTTCAGAAGAAAACATGTTCAGAAGCTCCTACCCTTTCTTCTCCATTTCTCTGTTGTCAAAGGTATAGTTGATTCAAGTTTTAGGGATGTCTTCAGTGTTTTGACTTGTAAGACAAAGGAATTAAACAGCAGTCTAATTCCATCATTCTATTTTAATTAAAGAGACATTTTCTGGAATCTCTTCATGTTAACAGCTCAGACATCTCAGTTATTAAAAAGAAAAAAGACATTAAACCCTTTTCTGTTAGGATAAGTCTTGTATAGCCATGTTTGTATCAAAGAGAATAAATTCCTGTTTAAACACACTTGATTAGCTGCTAGGTTTAACATATGTTCATTATTTCCTGTCCTGTAAAATTTTATTTTTCAGTGATTACTGAAGCTTTAGTATTTATGGTATTTTTAGAGAGAAGAACTTACTTTCTCATTGCTAATCACTGAGTAATGGAATGAAGAGAAGAGAAGCAAAAAGTATTTGACCTTCTAATGTGAGGTTTCAGTTTAATTTAGGAGCTCAGATCCAAATCTGTTATCCCAAAAATTCCTATTCAGATAATTTCTAAAAGTTAATGCAACTTATCTCTTAAGGGCTTTCATCTTTCTTTTTTCCAGAAATCTTCCTGAGTTTGAGTGTAAATTTCTTCTCTTTGGATAGAGTTAAAATGTTTGGTAATTTCTAACTCAAATAGAGGAAAGGGATGTTATTTTTTAAATCTGATTAAAGTCTTGACCTAGTAAACTATTATATCTATAGGAACAGTCTCAGAAAATACAGTGTTAATTAAAAACAAAATTCTTTTTTATAACTCTTTTTGGTCATCAGCAGAAATAACCTCAGTTTAAGAATAATTAAGTACCTGTGGTTTGAGAAGAATGAGTCTGAACTTCTTGTGATTCTACTAAGAAAAATTCAAGGTCCAGATCCCAAGAGATGAGATGTCTAATTTATAGACTGGGTCTTGCTCTGAAGAAGGACATGTGGCCTTCCTCATCACTTTGTGCACCACATCTTGTCAAACAAATTTTGGTAATGATCTGTAACTTTCTGAATCACCTTTAGGATGTGACCAGCAGGTTGAGGGAGGTGATCCTCCCCCTCTACTCTGTTTTCATGAGATCCCACCTAAAGTATTGGATCCAGCTCTGGACTCCTCAGCATAATTACTTTGAGCTGTTTCAATGACTCCAGAGGAGGCTGATGAGGGTGATCAGAGGGCTGGAGCACTCTGAGAGAGAGTACACAGGCTGAGAGAGTTGCGGTTGTGCAGCCTAAGAAGAGAAGGCACCAGGGAGACATTCTAGCAGCCTTCCAGTGTCTAAAGGGGGCCTACAAGAAAGCTCTAGAAGGATAGATACCTTCAAGGGCATGTAGTGCTGGAGATGTTCAAGGCTAGGCTGGATGGGATTTTGAGAAAGATGGTTTACTGGGAGGTACCTGACAGGGGGATTGGAACCAGGTGATTTTTAATGTCCCTTCCAATCCCAAACTGTAGAAGTGCGAGTTTCAAGTTTTTTGAATTTGTTTTTGAATTTGTATTTGTATGTACTTGGTATAGTCCTTTCCCCCCCATTCCTGTCCCCAATGTACCTGGTTCATCCCAATATAACCCCACCCCTTTCCCTTCTCCATTGGGTCAGAGTGTTTTCCGCGCCCAGTCCCTGAGCTGGGAAAAAGGGACACACACCCCCTCCCCCTCTTTCTCTCTCTCTATGCCTTCACGTGTGGATGTTGGGGCTCTGGCAAGGCTCCTGCCACATGGACTCCACTCAATAAACACCCTTCTAACCCAGAGAGAGCATGCTTCTTTCTTCAGAGCCTGAATCCATGCCTCAGCGAGCTACCTGGAGAACCCACAAACTATAAATTGGCTTGGGGAATCAGCTAGCCAGAGAAAACATTCCCCACAAACGAGCCACTTTATACCAAACCTTCTGTGATTCTACATATTGCCTACTTTCCACAGATGGAGGAGAGGCTCAACATGAAGATAAACTGGATTAGTTTTTGATTGGTACTAACAGATGACCACATTACTTAAACCAAAATGCTTTAAAATAAAGACAATATTCTCATCTGCAAATTTGTCACTCTCAAAACCAGTCTAAAAACTGCAACATGACAAAAAAGTTCCAAGGTGGCAAATGTCTCCATACAAGCACTTCATCAATTATACCTCCTTTTATTTAGTACATCCCCAGTTTCCTTAGATTGGTAGTGTCACTAAGAAAGAACTTCCTAGGTTAAGAATAACTCACCATTACAATACAGCGGCAAAGTTACAGATCTATGAGGAGACTATAAAATCACATAGGTATAATTCTGCTGTTAAAGTCAATATGCATTACTTACAATGTCTGAAAGAAAAAGAAAAACAGAGCTTGTTCTCTCCCTGACAACTAAGATCTTTAGATGAAATAAAATCATTTGGTAGAATTTTTCATATATATTTTATCCCATAGGAAGACCATAATTCCTATCTACTTGGATTTAAATTCCATCTATTCCATCTTTAACTAACTGTTTTCCTGTTAACACAATTTTCTTGACAACTTTAGACAATGAGTTCTGTTGTTTATGGATAAGCTGTATACAGTATAAATCCTGTGAAAATTATGTCAGCAATGCCTTGATACTAAAACAGGATTCCAAAAGCAAGTTCATGACTGTCAGGTTTTTTAGTATAGGCAGAGACCTAAATGCACACAGCCACTCTAATTTTGGGTCTAAGCCAGTGACACACTTTCATACATAATGGCTTTCTTGGAAGGCATTCATTATTAATGAATATAAGTGCCATCTCAACCTGTTTTTCAAGAGCTATCTCTAGTTTACAAGCAGTAGCATTATGTAAGTTTTCCCATGGTCTGGAGTGCTCCAGTCCTCCCCTATTGTTCTTAATTGGAAACTGACTGCATGCATTAAGTCTGCAGATTGTACAGAAGCTCATTCCAGGAAACAGACTTCAAGGCTACGGCCAGTCAGGAGTAGGACGACTGACACCCTAAGAATGGCTGATCTTCACAGTAAATCACAAACTTTTTCATTTCATAAAGAATGTCCATATCCATATCCCTGTAAAAATACTGGTTAATTCTAGTTATTTGGCAATTGATTTGGAACTGAAATGAAGAAATTGCTAAACTGAAATGAAGAAATTATAAAGTGCTCTGAGAGCTCTGAGTGAGGAATAACTATTGTCAGAGGAAATCTTGCTTATAAAGGAGCTGTGTTACTGTCTTCTCTGAAGAAGCAGTCATTCGGTGGTTAGAAAACGATGCCTTTTACTTCTGCTGTGTGGAGCACCTGTCACTACATTTGCAATGTCTTTGTGACATGTTTGCTCCCTTGGAGGTTTTTACTTGACTTTCCCTCCCACCTCCCAACCCCAAATGATAAAGAGCTTGTGTTTATTTGACATTGAATTTTAATTTTTTAAAATTCTTTCAGTATTATTGCCCTCAGAACATCACCCAGGGAATTATAAGTCTGCCTTTCCTAATCTTACCTCAGCATGGTGCCAATTACCTTATCTATTCTCAGCACAGCAATCACCTCCAGACAGCCATATAAAGAGCCTGACAATATACATCACTGTCTATACAACACCTCAAAAGTCTGGGCAGCAGCCAGACTTCAAAAGACCTTGGACAAATTTTTGAATTGTGTCCCATACACCTTAAAATGATTTGGGAAGATTTAGTCCACAACATGGCTTGAATATTCAATTATCTTTCAATACTAGAAACAAATGGCAAACCTTGAAAGATTTCTAATGCTCTCTTCTTGTACTTAAAAACCCTAGGTCCCCATCCCACACTTGCATATGTGCCTTTCTCAATACTTGCAAGTATTTTCTCATAAGTAAGGCATTTGGTCCTTTTCTTCTTCATCCAACACTGAATCAGTCTCCTCCTTTTAACGTTTCTGGAGGTAGGCATACTGCTTTCAATGGTGAAGTGTTGCTCTTTTTATTTTAATGGGGATTTATCAAGTTTCCATCTGAATGGCTCATGAGCATGCAACAAGCAAATCCACTGTATGTGGGCCAGACGATTGCACACCCACCACAGGTGTGATGGTGCCTGCTTGCCTGGCTCCCCTGAGTAATGGGAGCTCTGTAGAGCAATGAATTAGAGCATTATATATTACCTTGATCTGTTATCCTCTTTCCATTTGGTTATACGTTGCTCCAGGCTGCTTCTCATCTCCTTCTTGAGATTCCCACCGATACCAGGAATCTTGCCTCAAATTTGCTATCCACCCTCCCACCCAGTGTTGGAGTAATAGGGATACAAAAGACAACACAGATGAATGTGAAGAGGAAAGAATGTTCTTGTGCTGATTTTTCAATAGAATTGAAGTGCCTAGGCAGTGTGAAAAATACCATTAGTCCAAATCTGCTTCATTAGGCACCTAAATGCTCCCAAAGATCCTACTTTAAGAGACATAAGACAAAAATGTTCTCTGAAAGCAGAGATGCACCTAAAGGGGAAATGGAGCAAGAAAAGTGGAAAAAACACATGGAAAAGAAAAACTACCAGGACTCAGCAGGAACAGTAAATCCCCAGTGGGAGTGGCAGGGGTGCTGCAGGTCCATCAGGGTGGGGTCCAGCAGAGTGGGCACATCCCACCACCCCAGCCAGGAGCGGGAAATCCAGAGGGAACCGGGGCAGCCCCAGCCCTGGGTACAAGGCATGTTCCTGGGGTTGGGATAGATGAGGCTAGCCCAAGACATAGCTCTGGAGGTGGAACCCCAGACAGTCAAGGCAGGGATGTTGGGAGACAGAGCTGGGTCAAATGGTGTTGCGGAGGCAGGGGCTGATGGCCCAGGGGTGTGAAATGAGTTCCTGGACGAAGAGGGAGCCCCAGAGGGGTGGGCAGGGACAGGCAAGGCTGTGGGTGACCCCAAGGCCCTGATAGGAAGATTTCATGTTAGGAGTTAAGCACTTGGTTCATTGTAACCTGCTATTAGGCACCTATTCCCTAGTTCACATACCCCAGATTATTTTAGAATATGCTTTTTGAACTGTACTCATTCCATTTAACCTTATAATGATGAAGACCCTTAGGGTAGATTTGTAGCACTTCTACTTTCCTTGATCAAAGGGAGAGATACAGACCTCCAGAAGGGTTTTCAGTCTAAGGGCTGAACTTTCCTCTGAGAGTATCTAGGTCGGTCCTTCAAGTAGCTCTCTCTTTTGACTTTACAAAGTTGACTACACTCCCAAGTATTTCAGTTAGGTGCCTCAAATTGGGTAGGATGAATTTGTGAGTTATAGTCTATGATCTCATCCCCCACGTGACTCTTCTCTACTCTCACAAAGGCCTGAAAATTCAGTCCTGAGCAGATGACATGGTTTAATCCCACCTTTCTAACTGACTATGATCCTGAAAAATAAATAAATTTGCTACAGGTAAGTAACATAACATTTCTGCCTTCATAAAGAAGAGCACACACTCAGACAACTTCCTTATAGCTCTCTTGCCTCTTTCCTCCATGGAAAGAAAAAAATTACCTAGAAGGTTAATGCTGATTTCACCTAATCTGCACGAAGAGATTGGGTCATAAAAGCAAAAATGGTCCTGGAGGCAGAAATAGCTGTAAAATCACGTTAAAGAAAAATGCTTCTTCTTGGCTGAGGTGATACAAGTTTCTAACACCCAAAACTAGGTACCACAGTGAGAAGGGAAGCACATCCCCTGTCTTGAAAGGGAAGTTACTCATGTTAGGATATCATTGTCTTCAGATGGTTAGAAGCCTGTCTAGTGGCCAGACTACAGACTAAAACAGATTCCATCCATGGCATTAGCAAAGGAGATTGCATAGAAGGAGACAAATAACCACTATATTCTATTTTCTTGTAGTAAATCCCTCTGGTGATTTAAATAGGACACAGGCTCCATGTGAGCAGGTTCATGGAGTTTGCTCCATCTTTTCCATCCACTTTCACTGTGAATCTGAACCAACATATTTAAACCAAACCCAACAAAAATGAGAGTCCTGGAGAAGATACAACATTTTAAGCTGCTTCTATAAACAGTTCATGGAATTCTTTAGCTTAGTCCTACTTATGCAAAAGCAGGGGAAGAGTGCATTAACCAAAGCCATGTGGGAACTGTGCAACATTATAAATGGGAGAGATTAAAAATATATATAAAAAGAAAAAGGGAGAGAGCCAACAATGTAGAAAGATATGAAGAGGCTCAGAAAGTGGATCAGAGAGACCAGGGGACTGAAATCATGTCCAAGAGAACAACAGGGGAGCCAAAGGACAAACTGGAGAAGAAAAAGGAAAAGCAGAAGGCAAACTCTGCAACGCAGTAACATGCCAAAACACAGCTAAGAAATTAAAAGAACGACCTGGAGAAAAACAGTATCAACAAAAATTCAAAGTATACTCTGAGAACAGCATTATTGCTCTACTGCTGGCTACCTACAGGCTGATTTCTCTAGACATAAGGAGAAAAATGCTGAATAACTGTTAGACCTACATGAATGTTGCAAGTGTTTGCTGACTTTTAGGCATTCAACCTCATAATTAATTTTAAAATGCTATTTTCTAGTATAAAAGTTGTTTTGTTGTTCCAATGATCGACATTTTATAAGTTTAATATATTTTATTGGTTTTTTTGTGTTTGCATAGTGTATTTCTCAATATGGATCTTTGTAAAAGTAGGTTTAAATTTATAAATTATAACTTTGTTCTTTTGGTATAGCAAAATCTTCTTTTAAACTAGCATGGTTTTTTAATTAAAAAAGAGCTTATTTCCTGTTAGAAACCTTTTCCTTTGTTTAAGTCCTTTCTTAAGACAATTAATGTTAATTTGCATTAAAAAAAATAGTCAAAGTCAAATCTTGAAGCTATCTTGAAGTATCTTGAAGTTATAATTTTCAAAAACTGTCATATTAAAATTTAAATTTTTAATTTTTTACTTAATTGCCTGCTCTCCATGCTCTACTGAGCTCAGGCATCACAGTTCAGTAAGAACTAAGTTTGCTGGATCTTTTTCCTTTACAGATTTTACTTTGCTTTAGGTTGTGCACATATTTATTTATACCTCTTGTTAGATTCTTGCTATTATATAGTATCTACACAACCCTATAAAATAGCAAGTGTTTTTTTCCATGATGTGTGCTTTTTCCACATTTCTGTGTACTTGTAATCTTTGAAAACATGATTTCTTCATGGTACCTTTTGTTTTGCTAAGATTAATATGTAATGTAAGAAAACATTAAAGAATTCCAAGGGAGACAGCCTATTCTTGCATGTGTGAGTAGGTGCTTAGCAGAATAAATATTCATTTTTAATCTCTTACTACATGTGCTGAATCATTAATGCCATATTTCCAAACACACAGTTGCCAATGTTTGTTTGGCGCTTTTTTTAAGTGTTTCCAGAAAGCTTTTTCACTGCTTTCTTTGGCTATGGAAGTCTCATTTTCTTAGTCTATCTCAACAAAAATGGAGATAGAAAATCAGCATCTGTCAGTATTAGTGTTTAGAGAAAATTGTTTGATCATGAAAAAACTAAACAACTGTCTTGAAACTACCAGCCCTTTTATTTTCTGTTAAGGAAACTTACTAGTCTTTTAATAATAATAAAAATATTTTTCTTCTGCATTCAGGTGTTCTGAGGTTCCCTGTGTTTTCTTTAGCTGCAATGTGTTCCAAACAGCATTGTCTGGGTGCTACACTCCATGGCTGCCTTCTGCAAAGGATAGTGGACATTAAATGATTGACATCATCATACAATTTTCATTCAGGTACCTGTATTTTGTGGAGCCTTATAAGATATATTGCAGAATGTCTCTACAGCTCTCAGGAATCTTTGCAAAGAATAAACAAATTCAGAAGGGATAGTTAAACCATTGATATATGGTTATAGCAGGAGTAAGTACAACAGTAAAATTAACCTTATATGCAAGATTTATGGATCCAACATGACGTCTTCTTCCAATTAGCTGAAATATTCAGCCTCAGTATAAATAGCCTTCAAGGCAGGAGTAAGGATGCACTGATTACCATAGTAAACAGTCTTGCTTATCAGTTAATAAACAAAACAGCAAAAAAATCTATATTTAGTGCTCTGCTGGCAGACAGTCAAGCCCCAAATAAACAACAGTTGGGTTAAGATCTAAATAAGACCAAGGATGTTCTGAGTCGTAGATGGAAATTTCTGAGAAAAGGCTGCATTTATAATGGAGGAAACTAAAAAGTCACATGATTTTCAGATACAGAATTGAAGTTGTTATATAATTATAGTATTTTTAATAAACTTTTGGCTGGGGGAAGGTGCCTTGTTTTCAGTTTCATTGTTTACATTAATTATATATTGAAAGCTTATTTATTATGTATGAAAGCTAACAATGTTAGAGACCCATCCTACTGCTCAAAGTAATTGTGTCTTCAACAGCATGAAATATTGGAGAGAAGTGTCGTAAAATATTAGAGATTAATTTTAACTTCTCCTTTGTGTATTTTATTCTCCATAATCTGTAAATATTCGGTGTTGACTGGGGCAGAAAATTTATCTCTCATAGAATACTGTAGTTTCATCATCTATGGTTTTTAATGTGCTACTTGAACATCACACTGTGCATATCTGAGTTAAGGTCACAGTTTCCCAGAAAGTTTGCACAATGCAGGCAAAATTTTTTTTCAAATACAAGGATTTTTCCAGATGTCATTACAATCAAATTCAGCATTATGAAATTTAACTATTTTATTCTTCTGGATCCTTGTTTTTTGAGAAAAGACAATGAAAATGTGAGGAAGTTACCTAGCATAACCTTATTAGCTTATGAATGAATCTTTGAATATTCTGATTATTGCCTCTTGCAATTGAAAATCTGTAGTTAAAATTTCCAAAGGCAGCTAAAATTGATGGCAGTTCTAACAAAAACTCTAATTTAGGAAAGTATCAAATCCTTGTTTAATTCCCATGATATGAACTTTAATAATTGAAATAGAATTTTGTAAGTTCCATTGATTTATTCTGTACATCCAACGCAGTTTGGTATTTTCTAGGGAGGGAAAAAACCCCCACAGTTTTGTGCATTAAAAAGATTTTTAATGAAAAATAAGTTAAAATGGCTAGCTCGTTTGTGGGGAATGCTTTCTCCGGCTAGCTGATTCCCCAGCACGGGGGCTGGGCAGGGAAACACTGACCCAATGGGGAAGGAAAGGGGACGGGGTTACATCAGGCTGAACCAAGTACATGAGGGGTAGGAATGGGGGGGGTGGAAGGAACATACCATTACAGACAAATAACAAAATACAAATACAAAACACCTGAAATTCGCCCTGCTACAATAAGTATTAGAAAGAAGCTGCATTCAATGTATATTTCATTATTCAGAAAGGAAAAGTAAGGTTTACTTTTTTAACGTCAAGAATGAGGTTTTAATAATTTTTGGTGGACTAAATGAAAAATCCTGATTGAGGCATTCTATCAAAAAGAAGGTGTGTGTGGAGGGGGAAATCTCTTCAGATCTCTTTGTTTAAAAGCCACTTATTTCTTCTATACTATGTCCAGTTAAAAGTAAAAGATAACGAACATTTATTTTTCAAGAACTGCTGCTGTTGCCATCCATGTTTAGCTTTAAAATCTGGATCTTACTCTTTTATTTTTTAATTATCTTTTATATATTTTATATTTTTTACATCATATTTGTACCAATAATTGAGAACAGCAATAAAAGGCCTATTTTCTATCCAACAATATTCTCAAACCTGATTTTCTCAAAAATTTTAAAATAGCATTTTCTACTTTGGAGATATATATAAATTATAAATTATAATTATAAATTATAATTATAAATTATAATTATAAATCACTGAGGCTTAAATCATAGGCAGCTCAGTACACAATTGTGTTGCAATATAATCTAGTTTTTCAAAGAAAATTGACTTTTCAACTCAAAAAAGCTTAACTTCTGTTAAGCTTAACTTTTTTTCACCAACTGAAAAAGAATTACTTAATGATAGTGAGATTAGTACTAACACTGTACCTTGGTGTCTAAATACAATAATTTCTCAAAGGCAGCTATCAGTACTGCCAGTGTTTATCAAGATCATGTGAAATTTCACCCGACTTTTTTCTATGTATCCTGTTTTCTGTTATTTTTTGCAGGGTTTTTATATAAGGTCTGACAAATTATTGGTGTAAAAAATGAGGACAGTAAGGCAAAATCTGCAGCTGAAGGAAAATATGTACAGTTAAAAACTCTGAACATTACTGACTGAAACCATTTGTCTCTGTAATAATATCTTAAATGAATTCCAATTCTTAAAGCATGAAACAGATTCTTGACATGAGGTATAAGAACCAGACTTGTAGTTAGTATTTTTTGAGACTATGCAAAGAGAAAAATAATATCAAATATTTAGCAATATGAGATGACTAGATTATTCTCACATTCGAATTCTAATCATATGCAACAGTGAGGAACTTTATGAAAGACCTCATGCATGTTTGTGAGCTGGGGAAGCACACCTTGTATTTGAAAACAACAAACTTCTTGTTTTGAATGAAAGTCTAACTTACGTCTTAGTGAGCTAATCAAAGAGTGAATATAAATCTGTTTAGAATTATACTAGCACTTACAGTCCAAAATATTCAGTTACAGAATGTCCTAAATTAAATAGCAGTAAAAGCTGACACACACAAGCATTGTAATATCTACCATTTTTTCTGAGGTTATGCTTCATATTTTCAGTGGGTTGTTTGGAAAGTCATAGGTATCCCAACCTATTTTTAAACTAATTTTCCTGGTGTGGGCTTTTCCACCTTGTTATAAGGTGTCATTGTGGTTATTCAGTACAATTTTAAACAGCCAGCTTTCTTTGCTCATAATCTTTTTTATGCTTTTCTCGTCATGTTATGTTACATCTACATTTTCCACATGCTAGATAGTTTTAATTGCTCTCTCTGTTATTTAGAAAAGGTAGTTCTATTCTGTTCCCAAGGCTGTAAATAATAATGTCCTTTGGTAAATAATAATAGGCCATTTTTGAGTAGACTTTATAGCTCTGGAACACCTGTTATCATCCTGCGCTTGCAGTTTCAAGGCTTCTGATACCATCTTGTTTAGGGAGGCCTGTTATAAACCATTATTTGACTTCACAGCCTTCAAGTCAAGCCTAGGTAATGTTTTATTAGTGCAAGACAGTCAAAGATACAGCTCAGTTTTAGGGTCGTTAATAGCTGCCTCCACAAAAATGATGATTGATGAGGAGATGTGTATGCATGTCCATAGATGCAATATATTTCTGTAGCTACCTGTTATTAATATCTATTAGTTTTGGCATACCTCTCTGAATTTATCAAAATTACTTCTCAACACTATTCAGTTTCACTACTATGTTTCCAGTACTTAACTCTTTCATGCACCTACCTTGCGATGTCTAAAATCCCACATTGCTGGGTCAGCTCCCTACTGGGTATATTGCTGGAACTAAAAATATAGTTTTTCTATTTGAGATGGAAAATCACACAAAAAGTAAGGTGTCATAAAAGTGTTGTAGTTATGAATACCTCCAGAGTGCTTCTGTTGAACGAAATGTAATTCTCCAGACAAGGTAGTAGTCCTTAAAATGATTCACTTTTGCTTTCTTCCAAGAGTTACACTTTTGTTCCACTTCTATAATTTTTCTTTAATCAAATGCAACTTTTTAACATACAGATCAAATCAAGATTGGTGAGATTAACTAGCTGTAATTTTTGTAATAAAAGTTTTGAAGTGACCTCTCTTTCTGCTTCTTTAACTGAAGGTCTCTGAACAGTTAATTAAACTCCTTCCTAAGTATTAGTGACTGATGGAGACTGTAGGGAAAGACATATATAGAGAAAAAATCTCGTTTGCATCCCTGCTCTTCCATTTTATTGTAAGATCATTTTTCACAGTTTCTCCTATAATTACTCCCTTTCCCCTTATTTTCTGCCTTTCAGAAGCTGTACTCAAAGAGTGGGAAAGAAGAAAGTATGAGAAAGTACAGGAATACAGAGAGTAGTTTATTATGATTAAAATTCAATAGAAATTTGAAGGTAATATTACTATTAAATTTGCAAATCTTTCTTCAAACATTAAAAAGAATTTTTTTAAAGTGTAGTTCCCATTTGTTTTCTAAAAGAGGTATTTTTGAAGATTTCATTGATTAAATATATTATTCAAAAAAGCCTATTTTATGCATAGGTCTGATGTCAATATATATATATATAAATGTTTTTTGTCTTCAAAATGATTTTTCATTTTGAATATTAAGTCAGTATACATCATTTAAAACAATTAAAATACCTGTGAAGGGTTCTGAATCTACAAAAAATAAAATTATATTCACTCAGTTGAGCTGCACATTTTTCTCTATTTTGGATGAATGAAAGCTATTTTGACTTTGGGGTGCATTTTTCCTAAGTTTAATGTTGGATTGTAAGTTGAAAAGTTGGTTTGTTCTCTATACCCTTTTTGTTACTTGTTTCCCCCTACCCTTCCCCACTTACAGTCCCCTGATTGGTCCTTGCTTGAGTTGTTCCCCAACGACAGTCAATCTTGAGTTATGTAACCTTCTGATCCTGTCCGTCACTCCGGAGCCCCTCCCTGAGTCTGGAAGATTCTAGGAGAGGCGTTGAGTGATTGGACAGGGTCCAGGCTCTCCCCTCCCATTTCCCCATGATTTGTTAATGTATCCATCTATTATGTTACCAGCCACTCCCCTGTTATGTGTCATTGGCTCTCTGTTGAACACTCCCCTAAGTCCCACCTCCTTTTATAAGGGCCGATCTCAGGGGCTGAGTTGTCTCTCCCGAGGCACCAGCCACGAGGTGAGGGCTTCACCCTGGGTCCAATAAACTTCTGGTCTGTTTCAACTTCTGGAGAGTCTCTGTTTTCTTCTCCGTGCTCTAGTCACGCTTGCGCTCCTCGCCTGCCAAGAACCACCGGTTTGCAGCGGTGCCAGGGTTAGCCACTCTTGGACAAGTGGACACCACTGCAAATTTTCATTTTAATTTTATACTTTGAAATTTTTATGAAACAGAAACTCTGTCTTCCACCTGTCGTCTAGAGTCTTGCAGTTGCAAGGATAAACAGCAGCTGCTGGAGAAACATTGGGGAACACATTTTCTGTTCCCTAAATCAAAATGAAATTGTCAAAAGAGCCCCAAGAGAACTAATAGCAGATGAAGGAGTAAAGAATCAAGTGGTGGGAGTTGAATTTCCCTTCTTTTACTAGTGATGTTGTCACACCTGGGTGAGTCAAAGTGAAAGGAATCAATTTCAGTGACAGTCTTCATTTTCTAATTATTACCATGTTTGCTGGACTGAACACATCTTTTACTCCTAATGTAATCATTAAGAAGACTCTTCATCCCCATACACTAAACAATATTCACTGAATCAGGAGCAGGTATTTCCTGTTATTTTAATGGATCATATACACCCTAGCTAAAGTATTTGAAAGTGAAATGCAACAAAATCACAAGTTCTTACCTAAAATTTGAAATTAAATCATGTAACAAGGGAACTATGATATTTATAGGACATGTTCCTTGTACTAAAGATGGGATAATTTAAGAACTCAGGTTTCTCATCTTGAAGCATAATACAAGAAAAAGTCATTGTTGCAGTGCATGTTTTAGGTTTTTGAATTTGTATCTGTATTTTGTTATTTGTTTGTAATGGTATGTCCCTTTCA
>JBBMKD010000145.1:75369660-75445426 GCA_037834095.1 Argya squamiceps
CGCTCCGCTTCATTTCCAAGCCTATCCATGCTTCAACCAGCTGATTGGAGGACCCACAAACTGCTATAAATTGGCCTAGGGAACTGCTGGCTGGCAAAAGCACCCCCACGGACACGTCACTTTATAAGTCATGATTTTTCCTTATACTCATTAATGTGGGAAAGGTAATTTTGCTTCTTATTATTTCTTGTCAGTTTCTGTGGGAATATGTAAATAACTCCAGATTAATTCAATGGATGTTTTCCTTGTTACCAGAAAGTTGATGGGAGTCTGTATTTCCTTCCTGGCTTCAAGCTAAGCAGAGTCTTTTCTAGAACTTATAAGCAGCTGTACTATACTGCTACCTAATTTATTAACCATGAAATTCCATCAGGTTATACTTCCTGAAGGACATGGACAATATCTATAACACAGATGCCATGGTGCGAATTAACATTTTACCATCTGAAACAAAATGAAAGCATCTCTGTTTATTTAGTGGAAAGTTCAGTTCTTTTTTCTGCAAAAATTCTACTAAGTAAAATATCTCCTCAGTGTACTGAAAAATTACTGCTGGGATATATGCCCACCTTGAGCTGTGGTCACATCGTCAGAAAACCCATTTGGGTTTTTCTGAAATTAACCAGAATTGGAGAATCAGAGCAGCACTCCCATTTCAAGAACTGATTGTTTAAAAAGTAGAATTTTTTTTTGAAAAAACTAAAAATTAAGTTAAATTCTTCATTAAACTATTTTATGGACTTGAAAAAATTCTTACTTTTTCCTTTCTTTTCAAAATTGATGCTCTTAAAAACCTTCAACTAATAAAAATATTAATAGTGATCCTGTTAATAGTGTTTTCCTTTAATGCAGCTGTTTAATAAAACACAAAACTTCAGATGTTTTGACTCTTCCAAATGTCATCTCTAAAAGTCAGCAGCACATGGTGCAGATTCCGCTTGTTATCCTATGTTGAAAGAAGAACTCTTGAACTCTTTATGGCCACAATTTTTGTGTAAGATCACTAGAGATCCAATATTTCCTAGGCTTTCAATATTTCTACATGTCTTTGTTCCCTGGCTATGTCTCTTGTAAAAAAAAGAGAAAATCCTAGCCACTGGAACACATATTGAACAATGGTATTCTCTCTGTTTCTAAATAGTTGGAGCAGTCCTTGGCAGAGTTTTGGCCATGACCAACAAGCACTACCATTTCCTGGGCACAGCTGAAGCACTAGTATGTCTCAGAGATGATTTCCAATGGCTGGATGCAGTTACAAGTGTTTGGGGTAAGAAAAAATAATCACATGAGTAAAGAGTATTTTGTGACGTTTGCCTCAGACACTTTCAATTTACCAGCCTTGTTTCCATCTCTATATTGAATTGCTGTCATGAAGTGTTTAGGGCAAAGGTTTGGTAATATTTTAAGGAGACAATTTTCACCTGTATAAAAACACTTTGTGGGCTTTTCTTGAAAGTAACAAAAATCTTGGTTTTATCTAAATTGGTTTCATTGAAAGGCTCTGACTGAGACCACAGTCTATACTTGATCTTGAGAATTGTTTAGGCCTCTGCATGCAGAGTCTCACTGAATTTGCGAGATAGAGTCCTCAGTCTCTTAAAAACAGCAATGCCTTTTTCTGTTCCGTACATTTGTCTATGATTTTTGTACTCATGTAAACTTACAAATATTCGTGTCTTGTGGAGCTTGTCATGCTTTCCCTCATTTTTATTTGTTTTAAATCAGACACCTTTGTATTTAATTTTTTTCCCCTTCCATTCATACTAGATATTTACTCTCATCAGACAGTGAATGATTGTCCCTTAGTTCCATTATTTGAGGCAATTTGATTTTAAAAACCAGAACCATCAGAACCCTTATACTTCTCTTCTACTGGTTGAATAGGTCTAGTGTACTTAACTATTTGTCTTATACATTATACATACAGATTGTGCATGTACAAAAAATTTTCCTAAAGACTGAAAATATGTAACTCATAAATCAGGAGGTAAATCTGACAAAATGGTTGTATTGATTGTGTTTTCTGAGTATACCTGGCTCAGAGTTTCTGATTTTGAATGAGCAAGTGCTGACTTATGCTATACCTCAGATTTTCTCTACAGAGCTTTGTTACAGAGCCTCTAGAAGTGTCATTTTCTTTCTGCAAGTTGTCCATGGATCCAATTTGTTGCTTCTAAGTTAATAAGGAATTGAATAAAAAATTCAAACTCTCAGTTCCCTCCATGCAGAAAACCCAATTAAAATAGCTAACTGGATATTTTGTACTCTTATTAATAGAGAGGAAAATTATAAGAACTGCATCTGTCTTCTAGATGCTTTGAACTGTAGATGCAGTTATATCAGTATATTTTTAGTATCTCCCTCTTCTCCTCTCACGGCCTTTTTCTTTCTGTTTAAAGATTCATCATCAAATGAAAGACAATAAAGTGAATTTCATGGATCTCTCAACATACCGGTGAGGAATAGGCTCAAATGTTTTGATCACTAGAGAAGATATACTTCCCTGATGTCATAGTGACCCAGTTTTTGCATCCTAGAAAAATAATAGACAATCTATCATGGGTTACCTGGAAAAGCAGAAAAATTGTTAATGAAGGAATTATATTTAATAAAGTAAGCTTATAAAAAGGATTCTTACCTTTAATTTTAGACTATTCTCTCCTAAAATCAACTTTGGTGCTAATCATGTCAAAACTTACAAAATTTCCTGCTATTGTAGTATATTTAAATAAAATAATAACTATACTAGACATCAAAATATTGTTTAAGAAAACAATATATGGATTTTTAATTTCCTCAGTCATTTTTTAAAGTCAATCCCTAGCGCAGGTTGGCTCCATGCTACTCAGTAAGGTTTCTTTTTCGCATCTATGGCATGATTAAAAGAAAGCCTGACTAGCCTTGCCAACAGGACCATGGACAGTGCCTAAGTGGTTGCAATGACTTTAAATGACTACCACTCGGTCACCTATAACAATAAAATTAGCAAAAAGACATAGAATAAAATATATAAAATATAAAACTTTATATTTTAACTGCTACTGGCAATTTTTAATGGCCTCATGCTCTCCATGTAATCTGATATTTTTAACTGTAAATGTCTTTAAAAACTGTTACCTTTCTTTCGAATAGATGATATAACAGCAGTCTAAAAACTGTGTCTCTTTAGTTTGTGCTGCAGAGAAACTGTCCAGATTATGAGAACAACTGTATTAAAAAGCTTAAGAAGACCTCCACTGTGTGTAGTGTTGTGGAGAGCTCCAGGGCTTTGTTGCAGTTTCAAGACCAGTTAAACTACACAAACAAGGATAAAAACGCAAAAACTGGTCTTCTCATATGCTTCATAGAGAGAAATACTATATGTAACAGATATATAAACTTTATCAAATTATCAAAGAGATATTCACTACATCAAGACTCCTTTGTCTAAGCATCATGTTCCATCCAAGCAAAGCTTTATTGCAGAACATGCAATAAATTGTGTTAGTGATATCACCGGAATGATTAGCAGTTTGAAATACTGTTCATTACAAATAAAGATGACAGTCTGGTTCAAACAGTATTAAATGAAGAGTGAGAGTAAAAAAAAAGGTAATCACTTCAAATTACAGCCCTAGAATGAAACCCTGAACTAGCTCCTATAAAACTATTTATAGGCTTCAGCTGTTCTCATGCTGAGGACATAAAAAATCCTTGTTTGCTGGTGCTTAAATGTCTTTAAGAGAGAACTGTCACCATAAAATCTTCCCATCTAACTGAAATCTCTAATTACTCTTTGATCTATGTATAGCTTGCACATTTCCTTTATTAATGTATTTTGGCCAGAGTCCCCAGGAGACAACAGACTTATTTAATAAATCTCTATAAAGAACTCCACAACATTTGTATATAGCATGAGATATAATTTGACCATTAATCGACCATTAATCACTAGTGTTTGGAAGAAGAAAAAATAAAAACCAGCAAAATTGGTGGTAAACTTGTTCACTTCATCAAGCTATCCTCATTGCCCAGTATCTTAGGAGACAATTTTGCATTTCTGTTTTCAGAAACATCCTGCTGGACTAGTGGTGTACTTCTTTCTAAAGCTTGAAAAGAACCTGTGCCCAGGTGCAGATTCTGCAGACTTGCTCAACTCTTCTCTGGCTGTTTATTTACTTCTGGAGAAGCAGCCAGTTACAGCCCCCTTTGATTAGGAATGCACAGCTGTAAAATGAGATTTTAGAAAACTAAGCTTTAGATTATCAGAAGATTGACTCTGGGAACACAGCCTAAAATCTGTAGCCCCTGTGTGAGCATGATAGCTGTGGTGTTATGGATCATGTTCCTGTTTTCTGTTCTGTGTGTGCTTTCAGGATGGGATTGATCTCACCTTTAGAATTATAAAACTAGGCATTTGGTTAAAGCTAGATGCTTAGCTATATAGAAACTAATTTACATATGATACCCAACTTTCAAAAAATTTAACATGCACTATGATATTAAAAATAAAATGTAAACAAACGTTATTATTTGCAAATATAACAGTTAAGTCTTAAAATAAAATAATAAATGTATTAAGAATAAAATTTACATGACCCCTAATTATTTAATCTGTTTAGAAACAGTAGTAACTTCCATCTTTAGCACTTCATTGTCAATTGGAGTAAAAAATTCATCTTCTGTTACCTTGGATAAAGGAATCGTGCAGCCTTGTTTTATTATTTTTTCAAGTGGAATTTCGTTTGGACTTTCTAAGTTTTAAAATAGAGATATTGAAATTAAGGCACACATTTACACAGAACTCAGTTACTGTGGTGGGTTGGCCCTGGCTCAGCACCAGGTGCCCACCAAAGCCTCCCTGTTGCTCCCTTCTCAGCTGGAAAAGGGGGAGAAAACACAAAAGAAGGCTTGTGGACCAAAATAAGGACAGGGAGAGATCACTCACTAATTACCATCTTGGGCAAAAAAGAATCGACTTGAAGAAAGTAGTTTAATTTTTTGCCAATCAAATCTGAGTAGGGAAATGAGAAATAAATCCGAATCTTAAAAGCACCTTCTTCCCCTCACCATTCCCTTCTTCCTGGGCTTGACTTTCTTCCTGAATTCTCTGCCTCATCCCTGCCAGCAGCACAGGAAGACAGGGAATGGGGCCTGGGTTCATTACATGTTGTGTCCCCTGCACCTTCATCCTCAGGGAGAGGACTCCTCACATTCCAGCAAAGGTCCCTCCCATGTGAGACAGTTCTCCATGAACTTCTCCACCATGAGTCCTTCCCACTGGCTGCAGTTCTTCATTAACTGCTCCAGTGTGGCTCCCTTCTATAGGGTGCAGTCTCTCAGGAATGAATCACAAGTCCTGCCAGCCAAATCTGCTCTAGTATGGGGCTGTTCTCCATGAGTCCACAGCTCCTGTCTGGAGTCTGCTCCAGCCCAGGCACCCCACAGGGCAGCAGCCTCCTTTGAGGATCCACCTGCCCATGGTGGATATCTGCTTCACAGTGGAGGTCTCTGATGGGATCAGCCTTGCCCAGTGGCAGGTCCATCTTGGAACTGCGTGGAATTGTTCCCATCAAACATAAGAGAAGCTTTTAGCAGTTTCTCAAAGAAGCCACCCCTGCAGCCCACCCCAATACCAAACCTTGCCGTGCAAACTCAATAAAATTACCTTTGTGACATAACTGAGGTATTGTCTGCCTTTAGTCATATCTGAGCCCAGTCCTATTCTCATGGATGTCAGTGTTACAGAAGCATTGCCTTTAATAGAATTATGTCTTTTCCCTTAAAAATATAGAAGTAAAAAAATATTGAGGAGTATTTATCTGGACTATTTATGTAGTTATTCCACTTTCCCGGAGTCAATTTCTTTTGAAGTATGAGTTAAGATAATTTTGCTGTTTAAAAAGACCCTGACATAACCTAATTAAGCAATGAGGACTGGCAGTCCAATCCTGTATTTATAATTTCTAGTTATGATGTAAATCCTAACAGTGTTTTATAGTTATTGGCTCAAAAAAATGTCCAGATCAGAGAATCTACCACTGTAGGGAATAAAAAGTTTCACTGCTGGTTCAGATACTGTAGATAGCCAAAGGAAAAGTGGATATTTCCTTTCTCATATTGCATGTAGATACAAGCATGCTTTAGTGCAAGCAGATGTGAATTCCAGTTTGAAAATATAGAAATATTAGCATTTTATTTGACATAAGAAAAAAACATATTCATCCCAATATGAGTATCCCAGTTAATTGCAATACTATGCAATTCACCACAATGAAAAATGAATCAAAATTAAATTTATTATTAATTATTATACCAATTTGTCACACTAAAAAGATCAAATTTAAAAAAAAGTAGGCTGAGGTGCCTACTGGGGTTAAACTACAACAGTCACCTTAATTAAATTGATAGCTGTGGGTTAATCAGTCAGTAATCTTCTGTTCTCTAAGTAACAATAAAACAAATTTGAGAGGCTGAGGACATCTGAGAAGTCCACAAAGCAGCTCACTGCTCACTGATACTGCGCTGGATGAGCAGAGAGACATTCTCGACTGGCAGGGGAATCTACATACAATAACCTCAAGACTTTATGTTTAGGCAATGAAGCCCTAAACACTGAACTTAGAAATCCCAAGACCAGCATAGAAGGAAGAAGACCAAATGAGAATAACATATATTGAATATAAGGAATTCAGCAAAGTTGTTTACTGCAAATACTGAACTGATTGAAAACAGTAAGAGATTAATACTCAGATCTTTCCCAAAAATCCTCGTTCAATGTTGTATATTTAAGGCAATCATGTAATATGGATGGAATGTAATAAAATAATGGATGAGTATTTAATTATTCTATGCTCCATGTCAGAACTTGTTTTAGTGCTCGGTCTGGAGGCATGTCTTTGGAAACATCAGCTGAATTGAAAAAATAATTAAATTAGAGGACTTAGACATAAGCCTGGAGTCTTCCAGGCTCTGAATATGTGTACAGAGTCCTCATTTTCTGGACTGGACACATATGTCTATATATTTCTGTTTGAAAGATAATGGCCATGAGATAATCAAATATGCTGCTAATGTGAGAAAAAATTTTACTAAGCCAGGGCTTAGTAAATGATATTTATAATTCTTTTTATTATTTGAACTTACTAAAAAGTACAAATTTTACTGTAACTTTGATTACAACACCTTTTGAAACTAATTATTATTTTCCATTTTAATCCCCATTATTTTTTTAAACGGCCTCAATAAATGGCAATGAAGAGTCTATTTTTGTTCCCCATAGTGGGGTATATTTTGCTGAGTCACATCTAATTGAGTTCTTGTAAATTTGACAAATGTGTGTGAACTAGAAATCACTGCTGAATTAAGCCTAATATCTATCTAGAAGTCAACTGTGGTAATGCAGATAAAATAATAAAATAATCCAAATAAAAGTCATGGCGATAAAGTCATTGTAGTCTGCAATTCATATAATGGATTTTGCAATGTGTTAGAAATGTAGAGATTTTGCCTTCCACACAGTTTTATAATAACTCTAAGAAAATAAATATTATATTATATAAATATTATATCATTTTATTTTCTTAGATATTGCATTGAGAAAATATACAATGATACAAATGATGAGATAAAAATGATACAAATATAAGAGAGAGTTTGTGGTTATAGGACCTGCCTGCGTATCCTTTCTCTTCATTGCTGCATTCATCCCTCCCATGTTTGGCTTCTTGAGCCCAATCATCTTAATGTACCATTATAAGATTCTTCCATGTAATTTTAACATTTTTTTATTAACATGCAGTCCCAAGAGTGATAGCTATTGCAATATAACTGTGCTAGAAAGAGGCAAGGCTGTACAGAGCTGCCTCACCTGCTCAGCAGCATCAGAGGCTGTTTGCATGCACCCATTAACAAGTATTTAGCCACATGGCAAAATCTGGCAGTGGAGACTTAAGAAGTTCAGAGACTCAGATATTCACAGAAAGAAAGTAGATCTTTGCAGAATTTTATCAACATCTTAAAGGCATGTTCAGAAGGGATTTTCATGGTCCCTTTAGGATCTGGCCTGAAAAACATGCATGCATAGCTGTGCTACTTGAATCCTAGTCTTTTATAATGATGGGGTGGTTCTTTCAAGTACTTCTTGAATTTCTGTGCTTTCAAGCACATTAAATCACTTCTTGAATTCAGCTCTTCTCTAGCCCCTACAGGACATAAACATACATAATGCCTAGAACATTCCTTCTGATCACATTATTTCACAAATGTACTGTTATTCTGGCTAACATCTATTCAGAAAAAGCTTGAAGGTGAAAACCTTAAATCTTAGATGAAAACCCTTGAAGCCTGAGTTTTATTAGGACAAAAGTATGGTTTGGAACACTTCTAAAGGATTTAGATGAGACCTAGACCTGAAAGCATTTGGTGAGTTTAACATGAATCTTTCCAACAACCATGTGATGACCAAAGTAAGGTAAGCAAAGGCAAGCCCATGAAGATGTGTTATTGGGGCCTTTTCAGTGCAAGTGTTGATCTCTATGAAGTGAATTAACTCCTGAATACATTCTTGCTTCGAAATAAATATGTTTGACAGCTTTCAGTAACTCAAACCTTCAGGCCCCCCTCAGCATAATTGGATTGTGTTTTCAAAGAATTTCTTCCTTTATCCTGCATTGAAGCATGAAAGCTCTTTCGTAATTATATGCTTTAATGCTTGTTGAGAACTGAAGGAAAGGAGCAAATAAGCTAAATCCCACCAGATCAAAGTATTTTTACGGAGTACAGTACTTTACCCAGCAGCAAGAGACATATCAAACATTGACCTCTTCACAAAGGCATTTAGCCTCATGGTTGCCCTTCTAACAGTTATTTGTGATCTCTTCCCCTGTTTGCCACAATTCATTTCTCTTCTCTTCCACTGGAGAATGTTTCATAGCAGATTATAAACTATACAGTTCACTTAGTGCAGGAGTCACACCTGCTGCAGAAATTCTTGTAATACTTTAAAATCCAATAGTGGTGACTTATGTTCTCTTTTCCTTTTTCTTCTGTCTTTCATTGCATAGCATTCCTAATCATGTATTCACTATTAAAATCTATAAGACTGAAACAGAATTACTCCCACTGTAGCAGTCACATTTTTAGTGTCAGTAAATATATATTGTTCAGAGTTTATCTAACTTGGCCCAGTTTTCAGGTTTTTACTGCACTAGTTTGGATTCATCCAGTTATATGAAATGCTTACACTTGGACTTCACTCGTTTAACTCCTCATCTCAAATTTGATATCTTTGCATGGTTTGAGGTTTTTTTTTAATTGCTTTTTCCATGTCCTTTGTAGTTTCACTTTTGAGAATGGATGTAACATTATTTTTGTTTTGAAACAAATAACCTCCAAAGGAAATGTTCCAAAATATTTCCCTCAAATTTGTGATTTCTGGACACACTTCCCTTTTCTTTTGCCATTGTATGTCTCTTTTATTCTGCCCATCTTATCTGTCTTTTCTCATACTTTTTGATTCGTTTAAGCTTATGCTCTATCATAACAAATCACTGCTGTGTACTAGCAGTGTCTCCTGATATTACTATGCCAGACTGAGTCCATGTAGAAGAAAGCCTTCTCTGCCTATGTCACCTCTCTTTGGACCTCCCTAGGATTAATGGGTGCGGCAGCGGCTCACCGAGCGACTGCAAGGTGAGCTCACGTCCCAAGGCACCGGCTCACAAGGGACGTGCCCGCGGACAGATGGAGTTCGTTTATCTTGAGATCACCACCAAGCCAAAGACGTGCCGAAGCAAAAGAGAGACGACCAAAGAGAGGACCCACTTGGGGATAACAAAACAGGGAACTTTATTATGGCCCAAGTGGGACCAAGAGTGACGTTGGGGAAGCTTTTTATAACTTAACAGGGGATCAACAAACAACCAACGGGAGAACGAACCAGGAATGGGGTGAGGTGACAACAACCAATGGGAGGTTGGCGGGAAAATGAGGTGAGGTAGGGAACCAATCAATTTTTAACTCGCCTCAGGCGCATACAACAAAGTAACAACTCAACTGAACATCCCGTAATACTATGATTGACAACTTAACTTTTAACCAATAAACTTGTAGGAAACTTTTAACTGATTAACATATAAGACATAAACAACAAAATGGAGTCAGCTGGGAGCCATCTTCAAACCAAGGCCTAGTTGACCAAACAGAAACAAACTCATCGCCCCAACAAATGGGCTCTGTGTTTCACAGAGTGCACCAGACTAGAATTCCAGCAGTTACCCTAAATTCCTGCAGGGCTTCCTCCTTCCTTCTGGTCCTCTAACCAGTTTTTCTGTCTGTGGCAGCAAGACCATGGCCCTTTAACTTTGTAAGTCATTTCTACTAGAAAAAACAGCATTTATTATTTCTTAAGCTATAGTTAAGCAGAGAAGGGACAGTGCTAAATGTAGATTTTCTATTAACTTTTGTCCCATCCTATCTTTCAAAAGTTGACTTCAGAACCGTACAACTGGAGGCCAAAATTTAAGTGAACTGAATTCATGTCCACATACACAATGATAATTTCAAATTATCTCCATTGATTTATCTCCATGACAGTAACAAAGTGAGTTGTACAAGTCTGTACCATTACTGTAAGTTATCATTTGTAGTGCATAAAGAATGAATATGGGGAACGAATTTGCTTTGCATTTCTTCAGGTAACTAGAAGCTCTATCAAAGTACTTGGAGGTTAGGAATTATCTAGCCTCTAAGACTTTTATCTGTTCTATCACTCTTGTAAATGACCAGCGTCAACAGAGAGCCTCCTTGGGCTGTGAGATCCAGATTTTGGAAGTTTTCTTGGCAGCTCTCGTGAAAAAGTGTTCCAGAGAAAAGAAAGATGCCTACCTACCTTCATACTCAGGATGCTGTTCATGGGGAGTTTTGACCAGTGTCACGGTGTTTTGCCTTTCTTTCTTTTACAGAAATTTCTAACTTCTGTTGTTAGCCATAGCTCTTTTATAAAACTTCTTGGTGGACCACCAAGTAATAATAAAAAACTGATCCTTTCAAGTGATCATCCCAACAATAAACAAGGGCATGGAAGATTCACATTTTGAAAGTGATTTTTTTTTGTCAAAATGATACAATTTTAAACCTTCTTTTCATAATACATCCTTTAACTTGGGCCATTAGTCTGCTAAATCCAGACTAAGAAACTGATTTACTGCTCTAGGGCTCTAGTTTAACAGATGGATAAAAGTGTTTGTACAATTAGATAATTTTAAGGTAATCTATTTTTTTTTCACAAAGGAAAAATATTCTACTAACTACTAGATAAAAAAAATCCCTATCAATTCAGTAGTTGTCTTCAATATAATGATAAAAATACATTTTTTTCATTTAGATCATTACCTTGAATAGTACTCTTTTAAAATCTATCATTCTATGAATTGCATGTCATATAAGGTGTTAAAACACCTGTGCAAGCCTTACAAAAACACAAGCTGTAAGTTATGTTAGAGACAATACATATTTTTCTATTAAGTTTAGCATAATGTGTAAATAATACCTTCAAAGGAGACAGGTTAGTTTACTCCACTAAATTAAAATATCAAAGTTTAAAAATAAATACAAATTTTATTTTATTAAAGCAAAAACCAAAATTAAATTGCAAGAATAAATAAGACCAAAGACCATGTGTTATCTGAAACAGTTTAAAATTCTTTAATTTCACCATTTAATCCCTGACGAAGATATTAGTGAATACAAGGAGCTTGAAAATTAGTAGAAAAACGAGAGTGGGTGTTGTGTGGAAAACACCCAAATCCTTTCTTTCTATAACTTTCAGCATGTTGAATGGCAATTCTCTTGCAGTTCAGAACTGTGTGCCACCAAAATGGAGTCAATAAGTATTTTTGTTAATAATGGGTACCAAGAAAGACAAAGGGTTGATGTAAATTTCGCCTTCAGATTTAAAGTGTAGGAAATTCTCTTAAAATAAAATCAAAGATACGTAGCCAAACCTTTTAATAAATTCCATATTTCTAGATGGTAACATAACTTGAGGAATAGTACAAAATAGCTGCTGAAATTAAGCATTTTAATAATATTTTTAGTTCCTCTTCTGTTTAAAGGCAGATGGTGCATGGGCAGCTGTTACCTCCCTGCCCATATACTTTCAACAATGCTTGTTGATACAGAATAACAGAAGCTATTACGTTGATATCAAGTCACTCAGAATTTTAGCCCTTAACGATTTGAATCAAATTTTGCAGGCTTTTAAATTGTTAATCAGTAACTATAGCTGGATGATAATGATTAAACAATTGCATTGTGAACACTGTATGGTTGGCTAATGTTTTATTTTAAGGAGAAGGGAAGACAATCCAAAAATGAGTAGGGTGTCTGGATTACAGTTACCAGGAGTAAAGTCAGCAGAACCAAGAAGTAACTGGGGGAAAGACAATTTTGGCAGTGGGGGATTATGACCACTTACTTACTGATCACCTACTCAAAACAGATTCCAGAATCAAATGACTGGAACAGCTGCACATACAACCTAATTAGCATGAAAAACAAGTGATATAACTAGTAAATAGTGGCTTGAGTACTAACTAAAAAAAATAATTATGTAATCTGTGACCAATGAATGCTGATGCATTTTTTAATTAAAATATGTAAATAGTGTAAAAATTTTGATGAATGGTGAGCCAGCATTTTATGGGTTACTACCAAGGTCCCTACCTTGCTCAAACTAGAATAAAAAGCAGAAATACCTCAGTGTGTGGCAGTGCACACCCAGTAAAGACTGGGGAACAATATAAGTATCCAATCAAAACTTGGCTACACATGTAAAAAGACATATGTAAAATAAATACAGTTCATCTGGGAAAGTAACACTAAGAGTAGTTGAGCAATTATTCACAGAATTGGGAAAAATGGGAAGTTAAAACTGTTTGGATTTTTTATGTAGCTTGGTAGTTCACAGTAACAAGTACCAAGAAAACCACAGACTTGAACTTCTTTTCTGGATCTAATAAGCGAAGACTATGGGGAATGAACTAAACAAAATTTTCCTTGAAGTTTAATAAGTCAGTGATAACCCTGAATCTGTTCCTATTTTTCTCCTATTTCATCTCTCTATATTTGATAGAGAGTTCTGAAAGTAATTTTTTATAAAATAATGTTCTGAATGTTACAGCTTTAGTATAAATATCCACATATCTCCACCAGTGATAATATTAAATGCACATCATGAGTCTAGACATAGAATGATAAAAATAAAAAAGATGCAGGACAACTTGCATTTCTTTTACCTAAGCAAACAGAGAGAAATCAAAATTTTTTGATTTGTGCCAATCACCTTCCCTTTTACCCATTTGGAATATTATCAAATAACACTATTATAAGAATTAGAATATTAACAGAATAGCTTGTAGTGGAATTCCCAGTTAATACTATGTATCAAGAATAAGTGAAAAATGCATAGGAGATTTGCAGATGAAGATCCAAGTATAGTCACCTGGAGTAGACTTCAATTTGCTTAAGATAGGGAGGTGCTAGTTACTATGTGCTTCCATTACTGCTGATGAAAGGAAATAAACACTTTTACAATACCTAGATCTAGTTGACCTATTTGGGATTTCATGTTAGGATGTGTATCTCGTTCAGCAGAACTGGTACAAGCTGATTTGCTCATACATCAATATTAGTATTAGCTTACATTGGATCACATGCTAAACTCTAGTTTGATCCCTGTTTTCACATTTCTAACAGTAAATTGCTTCAGAATATCATTTTGAAAGTTAGTAAATTTATCATAATTTTCTCAAAAATGAATTCATGCCCATTTTTCCTTTTGCCATATCTTTTGGAGTTTTTTTAATATTGATCATACCTCTTATATTTACTCTACCAAAATATTTTATTAGCCTACTCCTATTTTTTTGGCCATAATTATTAATTAGATTATGTAAGGTCTTCCTTACAGACCAGTAAATTCTTTTTAGTGACATCTAATATAGTGATGGAAGAAGACAGGACTGAGATTAAAATTAATTTACGGACAGTATAAAAAATAAATGAATATTCTACTTGTTTTAAACCATGGAGAAGATATTAAGAGTGAGAGAAAAACAGTGTGGCTAGTGGGGAAGAAGGTAATAGAAACATCAGAATGAAAGCTTGTGTTAAAAAAATAATGATTTAAAAAAAGTAGGTGGTAAAAAACTTATAAAGTATCTCAGTCAAAGGAACCAGTATTGTCTATCATATTAAGCTGGAACATGTCGTATGTGAAATTGCCAACTCATCATAAGGAAGCCAGTGAAGGTGTTAACATATAACAGATGGGAAAATACATTGTCTGCTTTTAAAAGGAAAGAAAATTGCAATCTAAATAAGTGTAAACTCAATGTCGTATGAATCACTGGTACTGAGAGCCCTGGACAGATTTTGAAGGAAAGTATAATCAAATAAATGGAAGAACTTGGAAAATGGGATGAAATACAACACACATTTAACAAAGGTAGTTCATGCCTGATTAATTTGATATCTTCTTTGATAAGTGATTTTTTTAGACAAGGGAAATGAAGTACATCTAATCTATCTGGACTCAGGCTCTATGAATAATTGATTTTTCAGTTCAACTACTCATCTGAAAAAAAAAAAAATTAAGACCTGGAAGAAAGTTAATAACAATAATGATTAGAATCAATTGGTTAAATGTTATGGAAAAGGTAGCAATTTTAATTGCTAAATATGAACTTTCTGTACATTTATGCATTCATAAAAGAAAAACCCCCAGTATTTTAAAATCATAATAACAAAGAGTAAGTTAAGAAGGTAGCTATTTTCTGCAAAATCTAATAGGAACTAACAGCAGTGAGATCATATAAGGCCTGTAGTAGCATTTTTTAAAATATCTTGTTTTGTTTGGTTAGATATTTCAAGAATTTTATGAAAGAAGGATTTCAAAGAGATTTTTAAAATCAGCCCAGGGTATGTTAGTTTGTCTAAGTTGTTGCAATTAATAATCATTTGAAAAGCAAGAGGTGGTACTATTATTGCTCCAATACTTAAAATCAAGGAAGAATACGATCTGAACAAAAAAAAGTAAAAAACATAGGTGAAGGCTTTATAAGGAAATGATAAAATTGATCTGCTTTAAAGACAAAGAAAAAAATTATATCTAAAAAATATAGATTACAATTAAAACATTAACATTATAAAATATATAAAAGTTGCAAAAAGACTTTTGCAGAAAAACTACGAGAAATGGAGAATCCTACTCACCTCCTGCTAATAATCCCATTAGCAGGAACTAAATTAGTAAGTAGTAAATTGCTAACTTAATAGAGGTATCAGATGTTTTGAAACAATTTTTAATTTACCTCAGATAATCCTTTCAGGCTTTAGTTGGTCATAAGGCTCTATTTTTATTTAGTTAGAAAGAGAAGACATCTATGTCCTCACAAATCTCATCATAAAGGCAACAGTGGTTATTACCTTGAAGAAAGAAAACCCATTCCAATGGGTCGGCTGCTAATTTTAAAGGGTGTCTTGGGCCCTTTATCAATACGGTTATTTAAGATGCTCTTAAGAAAGTGAATGCTTCCTTACAGTGGAAAAGAAATAAGGATAATTCTTGTTCACTACATACATAATTAAAAACAACTATTATAAGTTTCTTCCACAGTTTTGGCAAATACATAAAGAGGTTCATTAGTTAGAAAGGTAAACCCAGATCAGTCAGGATTTATTGTGGTTAATAAATTGCTGCTAATAAAATTAGATGTCTGTGATTTGAGTTACAGTTCCCATGAAGACAACATCTGATACATTTTATTACTCCTCAGAATGGAGAAAAATCTTTAGCCCAATGCGATGCAAATATAAGTTGCTTCTATTAAAAATCCCACCCTATTCTGGAGAAAAACAAAGACCTGACCTTCCTTCCTTCCTTCCTTCCTTTCTTCCTTTCTTCCTTCCTTCCTTCCTTCCTTCCTTCCTTCCTTCCAAATCCTGGAATTTTGTATTTAATGAGTGGAGTTTCTTCATTTAGCAATTAAAAACAGAGAGGTAGCCACCATAATTAGTTCAGAAAACTAGGACTCTGCACCAGAATCTTCAGTGGTAATGAAATCAACAAAGAATATTCAATTATGCAATTGCAGTGTTTCTGATAGTTTAGATTTTTGCTTCAGTTGAAGATATTTTAGTAGAAGCAAATATAAAAGCTGAGACAAATTAATTATAGCTAGCTCTGATTTATATTTCTCTTAAATACTTGCGAATAGCAAACATACAGAGTGTATTACATGAGCTGCATGGGGAAAATTAGGACTTGAAAAGGTGGAAACTTATTTTAGTGAGCAACTTTTATCTTCGCAACGATTTAGTCATTTTGGTAGTCAGCTAAAGGACTCTAAGTGTTAACTCCAGTATTCATTTTCCTGAGACAATAAGATTCAAGTAATTTCCATCTGGAAAGCTGAGTTTCATGTAGGGACATGAAAGGTTATTCTTTTCACTCTCATTCTGAAAGAAATAATATCAAAACAAGTTGATTCTGCTTCCCCAGAATGCTCAATTACTGTCATGGTCAGATGAATACCTTCTAACTCATACTGCTTTAACTGAAACACATGCCAGAAATAAGACACAATCTGCAGTTCAGTCGGATCTTTAAGGTTTGGGGTCAGCTGCCATTGCAATTTTGCTAGAGTTACTTTCTGGACACATTTATTAAAGAGAGAATAATCTGTCCACTTAACCCATTATAAATCCATTATTCTTTCTGGTTTTGGAAGCATGTTTATTTTATATCTGAAACTCTTAAATATACTCTTATCAGAATGAACATCTCCTCAAACACATGAAGTAATTTTTCATATGGTTGTTTATTGAAACAAAAATTGAACTCATTTTTGAACGTACACTGGCACTTTCATCAAACTTAATAGGCAATTCATTGAGCTTTACATCAACAAGAAGTTTGCAACAGTTCCAAATAAAACAGGAGAAAACAGAAAATTCTTTACAGTTCTTTACAGTCTGTACAAGTATCGTACAGGCTGGGGATGAATAGATTGAAAAAGGACTTGGGAATTATTGGTAAATGAAAAATTAGCTATGACCAGGCAATCTGCCCTTGCAGCCCAGTTGATTAAGAGAGTAGTGAGGCACTGGAAGAGGTTGCCCAAAGAATTTGTGGATATCCCATTCCTGGAAATGTTTGAAGTTAGTGTAGCTGGAGCTTTCAGAAACCTGGTCTAATGAAGGTGCCCCTGTCCACGGCACTCTCTCAGAATAAATTATTTTAAAAGGTCACTCCCAAGACAAACCATTCCATGATTCTTTAATTTTACTAAGTCTTCAGACCATCAAGAGTGGAATATGTGAGATTGTGAAGAATGACAAGAATAATTAATGAAATTATAACAACACAAATGATGAAAAAATAAATTCATAATGTAGAAAGCTTCACAAAACATATATGAGAAAAAACTTCTTAACATATATTAGCTATATATATATGAAATGTGTTTATTACTAATAAGATGCCATGAAATGCAAATTAAACCATTTAAAATTGCTGCTTCAGGTCTTTACTGAACAGAAACTGTCAAGTTTGAGATCCTATATGAACCTTAGGCTGAGGTTTTTTCAAATTTAGTGTCTTCAGGGACTTCAATGGAAACTCATTCAGTTCATAAGTGGGTTGTAAAGAGCAAAGATGCAAGGTTGCATAAGCAATAAGACTAGAGAATTATGCAACAAATCTTGCAGTGTCATTTACAGACATCCGAGATGAAATGTATTAAAATATACTATATTGGTACCTCTTTTCATAGAGATAAACTAGAAGTTTATTAGAACAAGAAGAATACTAAACTATTCTAATGATGGGAAGGGAAGAATCAAGACAGAATGAAATTGAAGTAACAATATGTTCAGCTGTAAATGAATTTAGGAATTAGATTTAAAACTGCTGTCATCCCAATAACACACTGTGATGACAAGAAATATAGACTGTCTGATACAATAAGAGGGGCAAATTTTATCACACCACTTAATAAAATTAGGTTGCTGCCAAAGAATTGTGTCCAACTGAAAACACTTACCTGACTGCCATAGTGAATATGGAGCAGTTATGAGACTTTGACCTGCAGAATACTGGGCAGTTATTAGAAGAATATTAATGGAAGTCAGGAAAGAGGCATGTTTTAGTCATGTGTACATGGCAGACAGGACCATTATCTATAGGAATTTGACAGCAGTAGGCAGAAAGGATGGGAAAAGTCTGCCCATGGTTCAGTTTTCAGCTCAGTTCATTGCAATATGCTTTCATTGGTGGAGGATGTTATCTTCATAGTGAAATACAGCTGGAATATGCTGAAAAATTGGTTGAAGAGATTGAGGTGCAGGTACAGAGTATTATCTGCCATCTGAGCCTTTGAAACATTAATGTCATGAATGGCAAGCACAGCAACTACTGGTAGAAGCGTTTCAGGTAACCCAATAGCGATTCTATCACTATTCATCCACCAAAGAATTAATGCTCCATATAAGAGTTTGCCTGAGAAGGGGCAGGCCTTTGCTGTGCAAAGGTGTATTCTGATGCTTTCCTTCAGTGCTGTGTTGAGCTGTGCACATCCCTTGGCTGCAGGGTACACGTAGCTGGTACTGGTAATGAAGGAGCCTGTAGGCAGCTGCCATTTGCATCAGCAATAACACCACCTGTGTGTGCTTGTATTTATCTCAGAGTGAAGCATATGAACATCCTTTTGTTTGACACTAGAAATGATTAATAGGATTGTTCTTTTCTAAGAATATCCTATAAGAGCTCTAAAGACCAAAATGCCATCAAACAGATGGGATCTGCATTATGTGCTGTTCGCTGACTAGAGGTCTTTCTAATGATATACAACTGTTCCCTACATCTGAAGGCATGTAAGATTATCTATATTATTCTCTTTTTCCCTACAGTGTTAGCTCCAATAAATGGTATTTTAAGCAGCATCTTACTGAATCTGAGTGATCTTTTAACTGGGATGTAAAGAACGCAACTCTCAGTGCCTTGCAGCAATGCACTGCAAATCCCAAGGTAGACAAATCAGACATTTAAGCCATCTGAGAGTGTTTGTTCCCCTGCAGTACAAGTTTGGGGATATGAGGGATGTTTCTTTAGTAACTGATGGCATCACATAGCACTACATTCAATTTTGCTTTGGGGTAGCATCTTCCAGGAAAGAAGGCATCAGTCCATACTTTAGCTGTTCCAATTCAGAGCACCTACGGTGCAAACACTCTTTCCACCCTATGCTGCCTGTACTGTGGAAGTGATAACTCGCCATCAGTGGAATTCAATTGATATATCCCCCCTTGCAGCCCCCAGGGCTGTTTGGCTAGCTCAGTCCTTGGGAGGAATATATCAGGGACAAGATAAAAGATTCAAAAGAGGCTCTTACCCTGTGTCTTTTCCAGGCTTTATTCTCGATGGATGTCCAGGGAGGGTAGGAAGGGTAAGAGGGAGAACAAAGGAGACCAGGACCTTTTCTAGACTCTTGGCCAGAAGATAGCCGGGGCTCAGCCTACTAGGTCAAGAAAGGAATGGAAGGTCAAGTCCTGTAGATTTTAGGCTTCAAGTTTCAGGGGGTCCTTGAGGGGAAAAAGCCTAACCCAGAGAAATACAACATCCAATACACATATCTGGGAACAATTCTATCAAAGCTTCTCATCAGGATGAGTTCCTGCCTGTGCAAGGACTCTTTCTAAGTTGTCACACTTGTAAAAAGTCTGGAGTTGACTACAGGACAAGTAATTTGACAAAATATAGATCTATTTCAAGATGGAAAAGCTTATATTACTAAATAGCTGTACTTCTTCATTATGAACAATGGATAAGTTTTCACAGAACGCTCTCTCCATCGTAGAGATCCTTGAGGCAAAATGGTTGTTACTATCTGACTTAATTTACATTACAACTGGCTTGCATCATCAAGCAATGTAAAGCAGTGAGACTGAGTCATTGAAACTGAGGAAATTAACATTGCTGTGTTAATAAAGATTTTTTTCAACACCGCTATTTCTTGAGAATTTATTTTGGTCAAGTAATTTCTAAGAGCAGAGGCACAAGTTACTATTTTCTCCATCGCTGCTATTCTACAGTAGAAGAGTCCTACAAACAGCAATTAGCAGAATGCTAGTGATTGTAAGGAACTTAGAAGCAGAGGAATGGATAGCTGTTTTTTCTTGGGAAATAAAACACTTGGCAAGTCTGAGGAAGAAGCTGTTGTATAGCAACTTTTCCCTTTGCATGTGAAAATGAAACAAATTTATAGGATTATATTATTTACACAGTTACTAACCTTATTGATCATTGTTTCTGAGTTAGGGATGCAAAGGAATGCATGAGCTTTGCCAGCTGAAGGGGTGCAAAAGCTGTGCAAGATGGAAGCAGTGAGGAGCAGGGAATTGGTAAATTTCTGAATTACTGGAATGAAACAACTGTATGCATCACTGTATACCATGACAAAAAACAAGGTAATTTGACTTGTAATTACACTTCTGTGTGACTGGTCACCTAAAGTAGAAGACAGTGTTTCAGCTCCTGGACCAGATAATTAATGCATTGAACAAGAAAGAAGTGAATATAACAATCAAAGCCTCAAGAAAAAGCCTAGTGCATTATGTAAGTTATTATTGATGATAACACTTAAATAAGATTTAAATCATTCTGTCTGTCTAAACTTCATCTGACTGAGTACAGACATATATGTAAAAATGACAAAGGAAAGGTCTGCTCAGGGGTCAGGCAGAAGACAGGACCTCAGAGGAAATGAGAAAGAAACTGAAGAGGTAAACCTTCCATGCTCTCCCTGCTAAGACAGGAAAAGTTATCTGGCACATTTCAAGAAAATCAGTCTGGAAAAATATCTGGCACATTTCAAGAGAATCAGGCCTTTACCTCAGGATTATATTTATTAGTCAGTGAATTATTAAATTTTCACTTTGCTCATATCGGCATTTCCATATGAAATCACTGAAGTAATTAATTCTTCATGTGAAGATACATTTATTTTCACTGCCCTTTAGTAATAGTAGCTTACTGTTATGAAATGATACATATTTATCTGAACACATTTATTAGGTATCTGACCATTTTCAAAAGATCATGGACAACTGTTTGCAATTTTGTTTTGAAGTATACCAACAGAAATATTATTTCTATGCATAAACAGTAAATAGAAATGCTATTTGTTGCTTTTTTCTGCTTAAATGACACATTAACCTTTTTGATTAATCTAGTGCTAAAAGTCACATGGCATTATTTTATTAAACAGCATTTCATGTCGGTCTAAATAGTTCCAATCAAGCATCACTTACTGTTTGCCCTTGGAGTGTTCACTTCTTGTGCTATTTGCATAAACAAATCATGTAATACACCTCTCTGATGCAAATCCCATTGATTAATATCACATATTTATCTTGCAACAAAGGACTTCATAGGTTAAAGATCCACTGACTTGAAGAGGAACAAGAGCAGAGAACGGGAATATTCAATCCTCAGTCATGTGAAGTTCCCTGTGGTGACGATCAGTGCAATTCCATTGAAAGCAATTGAGCTAAAATGACTTTAATCTACATCTTAATTCCATCAGTTTGCCCGGAAAATGAATAGCCAGGCATTTCACTGGTAACAGCTGGGTTTGTAGGTTCCTGCATTCTGTATGACCTTGTCAAATTTCCTCAATTATTATTTGAACTCCTTTGTCCTCAAGCTATAATGTACAAAACCATCCACTGAAATCATAAAATGAATCTAGACATTTATTTTTTTACAATGCTTACTCAAGGCTCTGATTTTACTATGCAGCAACATAATTTGTGTCATATTAATTTTCCTATTAATTTATTGATTATTCCCCTTTTGCTAAATCCAAGCTTCTGACTAGATCAAGCAGAAGGTGGCAAAATGAAAGTCTTGAGAAGGGGTATAAAGTTGCAGAAAACAAAAAAAGATTTTTAAATAAAGAGGTTTAATCTTTCTCTATCCTGACCACACAATTTAAATGAATCTGTGACAAAAACCCAATCAAATAGATACAGCATCCCATTTTCTGAGTCTAAAAATCAGTTCTATCCTTAATCCTCTTCTTTTCTTTCAGAAATAAAATAAGAATTTGTTTTGAACCAAAAAGAACCTCCAACTCTTGTAAGGAATTTCACAACAATAAATTAGATGCACATGTGACTAGTAAGCCACTACCTTGGAATATACCATTAACATCACAAATTCATCACCAACATACAACCTACCATTGCAAGTGCTTAAAAAACATTGCTGCCTACACCATTTGGAGTTTGGATTAGAAGCCAACTTCACCATCTTATTCCTCATACAGAGAAGCTTAAGTGCAGCACAAAGTAATAAAAACCCCGTACTATAAAATATTTTTCATCTGAAATAATCTGTAGGAAACCGGATACTTGTAAATCCAAGACTAAGACTAGGTAAAGACTTAGGACCTGAATATTGTGTGTCATAAATGTACAAGAATATCTTCAATTTACTTATACCATTTTTTGTGTGTGAAGTCCCTCAAGAGCAGTATTTCACAACTAATAATGCAAGTTGTCAGAAGGAACTATTTTGAAGTACAGAATGCAGTTAAGCAACCAGACTTAAAAGACACATTTTTTAAAAAATTCCTCTTTCTTTAACAACTGTTAGAAAAGCTGAAACTGATATTTGATTCTAGCCACTAACACTTTCCTCCTCACAAATAAAAAGATCACACAGGTTAATCCTGGATTCTGCAGGTCTTAGTCAATGATTTGTCTTCGAAAAGGATTTAAGTTCCAATGTCCTGCTGAACAGGACTTCTGACCCTAGGCAATAAGGTCATATTATTATGCCTTAGCTCCATTGTTCTAAAATAGATATTTCCAAGAAAGGTTGAGATCTACTGATAAAGAACACTACATAAATAGTAGCTCGTTCCCAAATACTGTATTTTTAAAAAAATCTTACTTAAGCCTTTCGCTGTGTTCTCTGTGAGAGGTTTTGGTAGTTTTTTGTTGGTTTGAGGGATTCTTTTTGTTCTTTTATGGGAGAGAAGGAGTGGCATGGTGGCAGAGGTTGTTGTGACTATTTGTTTTAAAATATCATAATGTTTATCTTTTCAGCTGATGTCATATGATTTTTTTTTCCATGTGCCAGCTTCTGGGACCATGGTATGAAAAGTTTCACTCAAAAGAAGTAAACAAATGACCAAAATTTTATTCAGGCTAATTTAATAGAAAAAACACCCAAGTCAGAAATAATTAAAAATTTCAGCTTATCACTTGAAGGATGTGCCATAGATATCTTCAGGGCTCCAATGGGCTCTGGGCTATTTGGCAGGAATTTAAATAAATTTAAAAAATCAGGACGTGCTATGAGGTTTCTGCAAAGAGAAAGGAAGACATGCAGCAGAAGAGGATCCAAATGTTACAAAACACACTTCCCAATAACTAGAAGGGTGTCTGATTTTTTTCCCCTTACAATGAATTACAGCCCTTATTTTCCCATTGAGGCAGCTGGAGCTTCATATAAAAAGGCATGAACAGCAGTATGAAAACTGCAGACATATTGCTACTTTCTCTACTCGAATAAGCTCAATTCCATAGTCAAGTTGGTATTTTGCCAAAGCTCGAGTAATAGTCAGAATGCACACAAGTAGTTTACAATCTTTAATTGTAAATGTATTACATGGAATAAGAAAATACTTACCTGTAACAGCACTTTGAAAATTCATGCCAGGCAGTGAAATTTTGTATCAAGAACACCATGATAAGCTGGTGTCTAGTGCCTTCTTTTGAAATAGCCAGAAAAATAAATCAAGCATTTAATGTTATTATCATAAAAAATAATTTCTTCATCTTTATTAATAGTTTGCAAAACAATTTACTTCAAGGAATTTATTTTAATGTACTTTAGTTTAATATTCTGTAAGTGTTGTTGACTTTTTTTTCATACAGGGCTAATTTCCTGCATCACATGCTGCACACACTCCTTTGTTTAGTCATATAGCTTTCAACTACTCTGTATTTAAAGATTAAAATTTACTTCCACAGAGAGACAGTGGAAAAATGTGATATATAATCTTTTCTTTAACAGTTGCAGTCATAAATGATAGGAGAGAGATGTTACTACCACAGGATGCCAAAGCAGTCAGAGACTTCAGTCAGAACCAGAGCTGTGTAATAAGGGATATTATTTATGTATTTTGTGAGGCAATTTATTCATTGTTAGAACAGGAGTAGGAACATGAACGATTTTTAGAGAAAAAGAGAATCAGTTTTATTAGCAATTTTAACTTCTTTTTATAAACATGTTTTATGAAGGACAGATTTATTCTTTAATAATAAAAATTAGGGTTTCACTTCTGCTTCCTGGTTTGGTTGGCTTTTTTTTTTTTTTTGATACAATACTGTATATTTCATTTAAGAAGTTTCACATTTTTTGCAAATTCAGAGAATAGCATTTTGTTGCAATGAATTTTTGGTATTTGTCTTAGAGAATTTTTTTTTTCTTTTATCAGTCTGAAATGGTATGTCCTTCACTATGGCTAAATATACTTGCTTATTGTAAAAAATAGTATTCTTATTCCCCTGCCTCCCAAGATTTCATTACCGTTCTCAGTTCTCTGTACTTCAAAGTAAAGACTACTGTTTTCACCATATCAGAGGTTCTGTTAGAGCTTTGTGATTAGCTTTTTGAAAAAGGATTCACAAACTGCATAATCTCTATAAAGAAATCATAAATTCTGATAAAGCTGAGAAAGATAATCTTTATTTACACAATGTAAAACTCTTGAATAATACTTAATAAAAACTAAATCCAAGACAGAATGATCACAAAAAGTATTATCACACCTTTAGATTGTAATTAATATATTATTATTAAATTTTAAATCACATTAAATTCACTTATATATGGTCATGCTTTAGGAATGGCATTCCCCAATTTAGTGTTCCCACTGAAAAACTCCAAACCATGTGCTTGCTCACTTCTCCCTCCCCTTGCCCTTCCCTCTCCCTGTGGCAGGCTGGAGAGGAAAATTGGAGGCAAAAAAGATAAAGATTACGGGTTGAGATAAGAACAAGTTACTGAAAATAGGAATGAGATAAGAAAAGGAGCAGTAACAGCCAAAATACTAATGGCAGAGGGTACAAGAAACAAACTATTTCGAAGCTCATGTCCCCAACATTATCCAACCGCTGCTGAGGCCAGTTGCACTGTTCTAGTTAGGTATACACCCTATGCTTTGAAGGAGGTGTTAAAAAAATCTGGTTTTCCCTTTGTTTATGTTGCCCCTTGTTTTCAATTCAGTGTTTTAAGTTTATTCCCACAAATTTGAGAACATTCTCAGATTTTTGAAAATTCAGTAGGAAATTGCTTAGTATATTAGCAGTAGCAAAGTTCTGGCCTTAAAGAAATTAAGTTTCAGATGTCTTTGTTATGAGGAAAAAATCTTTTGTGTCTATGCCTAAGCAATATGATTTCCATCAGGGGCAGCTGGGGTAAAAATAGGTATGAATCTGACTCTAGAAGGTGAAAACTGTATATAAATACTAGGTCCAGACACTCATAAATGGGAAGTATTTCATCGTTAATTCTTACATGGGAGCCAAACAAGTGCTCTCATAATTCTTCCTCAAGCATGGTTACAAATGTAAACCATCTGGAACATGTTTTGCCTAGAAGTAAATTACTTTCTCACATAGTGAACTGTCAAAAAGATAGACTGATTTGTAGAATATTTTAAATATTAGCTCAGGAGTTGAGGCACTGGGTCAAATCCTTTCTCTGACATGGATTGCCTTTGTGATCTTTGGCATTTGACATAAATCGAGGTATCAGGAAAGGACTTAACATGCCGAAGTTGTGATCTAAAGGCCACTTCATTGTGGAAGGACTTGTACTCTGCAGATGTCATTATTTTTACTTTTAGAGTTCCTAGAAATGACATAAATGCATATTGGCAGAGGTCAATACATTCTGCTTATGTCAGCTTATGGCTTACACTTAATATTCATGTTTACAAGTGGTCTTATATAGTTTGGCAAGGATTTAAAAGCTAGATGTCTGTCTGCCTAAGCCCTCTGTCTGGCCAGTGTACTTAAAGCATTCCTAACATCTTCCACAGGACCAAAATCTTCATATAAGCTAATGTGATTCATTAGTTTCTTTGAAAATGTAGGAAATAAGAAAATTGTGGCATATTCCCATGCTCCTTATCTTCAGTTTAAGTATGTTGGTGTTCGGGGCAGAGTCTTCTTATCTCACTGTATTGGGAGTCATCTGCAAGGGAGCTGAATCACCTTTTGGAGATGTCCTGCTCTTTCCTTTGGATACAGAACCTACAGTGACTAGTGGAAATGTACCAAACCATTACAAGCTGGTATGAATCATTCCGCCATGCTGATTCCCTGAGCAAAATATCATCATTTCAGGTTTCACCCTGCAGTGCTTGGCTTCTACAGGTGCAGCTCAGGAAAGCAGCATATCTCCATGGGTGGTGGCAATTTCATTCCAGCTGTCAGGCCTGTCACTGGCAGCCCACTGGAAATCTGCTCTGGAAAAGCACTTGAGACCAAAGCCTCTGGGTGTACATGGTTGGTATGGGATCTGACACGTGTCCTAACACAGGATCATAGAGAAAAAGAGATGAAAAGCAGGTATTCCTGTACATATTCCTGTATGCAACCTTACTTAAGCATAAATCACCCTTGCTGTTGCTATGATTAGGTTAATATGACAGGCGTGCATCACAAGTTTTAGGAACTTATTGCGATTGCTTTCATACACATTTTATTTGAGTCATGGTTTTGGTTAGTTTAACAAATAAGCTGTTCAGGAAAATTAAAGAAACTCCAGGAGGAGTTTTGTTTTTGATTTTTTTAATCCATGGGCAGGTCTCAATTGTCAAAGTAGGTAACACTCTTTTTTGCTTAAAATATCCAAATGTGTTTATTCAGACTTCTTGAAATGCTTTAATAACACACCTTTCTTTAATGTTTCATACTATTTTCCTTTATCCTAAGTTTTGGCAGTTACACATAATAGTTATTGGAATTTTTGCTTTGTATGAAATATTTAATAGAATTCTTTATTTACGCACTTTAAATATTCTGCAAGTGGCAGATGGTAAAATGAGAAAACATTTGTTTAAAAGTCAAAATAGTCAACAAAAGAGCAGATCACCTTTCTCCTTTAGGAGACAGTAATTTGGCACACCTATCTGCTTTGTACCAAGCAGAAACAGAAAACAGCACTGTAAAACAGCTTTGTAAACAAAAACCCCACCAAAACAAAGAATGATGTTAAGGATAAAGAAATGCAGAAAAGTGTCATCAGCATCATAAGATGTTCTAATTCAGGCCATTTGTCTCCTCTTTTACAGAAAATATTGGACTTAAACTGTATGAGAAACTCCAAAATCTTTTTCTTATTGAACCTATAGCATGCTGTAGGCATCCTTGAGCCTTCAGATTTTAATAAGTGCACTATCAACAAAAATTGCTGGTTTCTGGTCTCTAACTTAAGTTTCTGCTTAAGGATGCAAAATATTTGATATGACACAGTGGGTAGTTTCTATGGTTTTTAACACTTAGACCTGCAACACTGTATAGAATTCTTAATTTCGTAGTCTTAAGAGATGAAAGAAACTTTCAAATAATAAGATAATTTTATATTTTTTCTAGGTCTGCAAATAACAATCCTATTTTTTCCAATTTTAATGTAAAGGCTGTAAAATCCTTTTCAGAAGTAAGACCTTTGTAATACCCTTGTTCAGAAATGTTAAATTAATGTTACTATCTCTGAAGTTGCATTGCTAATATTCCCTAGACATCTTTGTTCCTCAATATAACACATTAACCTTCCAATGTCTGATGATACAGATGGGAGATTTCTGGTCAACCTTCTCTAGCTTAAGTTCACTTCTTTCATTGATTGAAGCAATGAATTCCCTGGAATCCCTCTTTCTTTGCAAAAAAAAAAAAAAGACTGTCAGGAGAAAAAAATTAAATATTTTCCTCTTGTTTTTGTGACAGAATTTGGTGATTAAGTTTTTTGCTTTGCATCTTATTTTATGGTTTACAGTTTTTCAGTGGCAGAAATTATGTGTTAAAAGGAATAAATGCCATAACACAAGTTTAAACTACTGAATTCTGAAATGTTCTTAAGCACAGCAAAAGGTGTAAATGCAGCCCCATAAAATGTCATTTGAGGTTAATGACAATATAAATTGTGTCCCCATTTTTTGGAGAAAGCTTTTGTGAAGAGATGTATTGCCAAAAGTTTGAAATCCATGCTCTGTGACAGCTGCTGACTGGTAATGAGTTCTAATGAGCTGTCTCTTTTCTAGGAAAAAACCCCAACATTTAAGACAACAACCTCTTTGTAAATTGCAAGAGCACAGGACCAGATGCAACTTCTCTATCCTGATCTGATAAGCACATGCTGACATCAATAGCATTTCAATTCAAAAGCAAACCTACACTTCTCAATTCAAATGCAAAAACAGAATATGAGATTAGTGTTTGCATAGACAATCAAGATTTGCATTTATTTTCTTGTGGGTTTTGTGCTACAGTAATGCTTTTGTTATTTCAGAATTATTAATACCTAAGCAAACTACATGCTCTAGAAAATACAGACTAGAATATGTTAATCTAATATAAATCTATAGATTTGAATATATTGTAAATATTTCTATATTCTAAAAGAGTTTAAATATATGTATTGATATCAGAAAGTATTTCATATACAAAGACAAATGTCCCTACACAGAACTGGCTCTGAGGCTGTGTATCAGTTCCAATACTATTTTAGAAGACAACACCGTCAGAAGATAAGGACAAGGGAACAGAGAGTAATCTTATTGACCTCAGTTTTAATGAAGATTTACCTGATACTGAATCAGATGTTTAATGTTCATTCAAAATTGACCCAGTGATTTCAAAACCGGAGTTTAACTTTTTCCTTTTCCAGCCAATTATTTTTATGTATCAAGTGGTATGTTTCTTTTTATGATGTTTTTCCAAATTTTAATTGCAAGTGAACAGATTTCTTGATATTTAACCCCTCATTCAACATAGTTTATTGCATGTACAGAAATATATATGTTGCATATTTTCTTGTAAATTATGTGTTGTCACAGCTGATGATGCACATACCTTATGCTAGAACTACAATGACTTGGTAAATTATTCCACTGCCATAAATAACTTAGTTTTCAAAACACGTTCTACATTGTTTACCTACATTTCAGTCTCTCTGATGACTGAGTAAATATGTAACCTGGAAAAAAAATGTATACTATGTAAAGTAGCTTGCACATAGAAGTTCCAAAATAAATACTTCAATTTATTTATATATTTTTAAATATCTCTGTATATGTATATACATATGTATATATATAATATATTTCTAACAATTAGGTAGGAATACCACCATTGTAATTGACATTTATTCACATAATAAGAATGGATACTGCCAACTCTGTTAGTCATGTTAAGAGAAATCTATATTAGAAGGCCTAAAGGTGTGAATTCTCATATTTGCCTTTCTACTTTCAATTACTGGTAAAATATGCTGACATGGTAAGTATAAGAAATTTAATGGATACAGGATTTTATTAAACTGATCCTTTGAAGATACAGTGGCAAAGAAAGTTTCCCATTAAGTTATAGTCTTTGACTAATATCCTGAAGAAACTTTTGGCTATAAATGAACTAAAAAGGGAGATCCATCTGTGAGACAGAAATATACATAGAAGTATGAGAAGATTACTCAAACATTTTGTACAAAGGAAACAGAATGCAAAGTGGATTTTCCAGTAAACAAAAAAGAAAAAATATTAATGAAAACCAAACATAATGTTCTGTGCTTCCAGAGAAAAACCTTAAAGCACCCTGACACAGACTGACCTTTAAACTGCATTGTTTCCTTCATGTATAGTCAGCTTCACTAATTCAAGGTAACTAAGAAAAGCTTCATTTTTCATTTTTAGGGATTTTCATATATTACCACTTTTCACATAAATGAATAATTATAAAAAATAACACAGGAGAGAATCATCCATTCCTACTTAAGTGCAAGGAGGACACAATTTTTGTTAAACACCAATCCTGTCTCTTCCTTCTAGAAGACATGGTTATAAAACACTGTCATTTGTGGATGCTCCCAAAGAGCAGCTCCAGGTCATACTAAAAACCTTTTCCAAATTTTACATAGGATTATAGTATTATAGAATGGTTTGGGTTGGAAGGGGTCTTAAGCACCCCTCTAGTTCCAACCCCTCTGTCATGGGCAGGAACTCCTTTCACCAGACCATGTTGTTCAGAGCGCCATCTCAGCTGTACCTAAGGACTGTTTGCCCCCTGTATTCACCATTCCCTTTACCTATGCACAGCCAGCTGAGTGAGAGAGATGATTTGTCTCCTGGTGGTCTGTTGCTAGCTATTCCAAGGAAAGATCCAAGTTAAGTGGCTAAACAGCTGTCTGTTCTTTTTGAACAAGACAATAAAATAAGCAGATGTTACCAGAAAACTGAATGACTCCTCTATACGATTTCCTTTTTTTTTTAATAAAACACCAAGTTAAAGTTAGCTGCTCTTTTTATCCACACACAGCTGAATTTAGTCATCCTGTTTGAACTCAGAAATTCTACAGGCAAAATGGCTTTTCTTCTTTCTTCATAGTACCGGTCATTGATTTTGGCTACTTTCTGACCTGATTGAAGGACTGTAAACCTGTATTTTTGCACTAGAGGATCCAGGAACTGGAATATTATTTATGCCTGATACATATTTAAATATATATAATAATATTATATATTAATATATATCACATATATAATATTATATAAAGTATATATTTATATATAAGATAATATCTAGTATATAGTATATAATATATAATATTAATATATAATATTAATATATCCTTAAATGTTGACGCCAGGTATTCACATAATTTTTTTAAATTCATGTCATCTTTTGCCTGTATGTCGGAGCCAGTGATCATTTTTTGATTAAAGCAAACTTAGTGGGATTTGGTTTTTTGCACGTGAGAAATGAATTTACAACCTTTGCTTCTATGCAGAGCAGAAATATTACAGATAATTTCAAGTTTTAGTGAAAGGTCCCATTATACCTCTAGCTGCCATACATAGGCATAACTACTCAATTTTATAAAGCAAATATATTCTAAAAATACTCAAGATGTAAATTTTTTTATTCTTATTTTAAAATAGTGACTAATTTCTTCTTTGCAACTTTCTTTCCCTCTGTCACTTCTGAATGATCCACTTTCCTGCCTCAATGAAGATACATTTCTATTGTTAAGCATGGGATATCCAGTCTGCTATAGAGTGATGTAAAATATATATTTGTTAGTGCCTACCTTCTGAAGGGTTTCAACATGTATGTCATCTAATTGCTTGTGTTATTTTCTCCTGTGGTTAAGTAAAAAAATGCCCTGTGTACTGATTTAGAGTAATAGGGAAACCCTTGGCACAAACTCCATAGGTCAGGAGTTAATTCCGTGTTCCAAAAAATTAAGGTAACTTTTTCCAAATATTTATTTATGTACCATATATTTAATCCAGAGAACACTTTCCATCCCTGCTCTTCTGCATGCAACTTTTTCATCAGGTAATCATGACTACTTATATTCATTGAGGACAGAAACTACAGTTACCTGGACCTTTTATATACATTTTGAAAACATGTCCTCTGCAACACTAATCTAAAGATGAACACTTTACAGAAACACCAGGGAAAAAGGGAAACAAAGATAGGCCTCTTATATGGAAAAAAACTGAAAGTGCTGACTTTCTAAGCAACTTATCCCTATTCTAACAGACATAAAAGTGCTTCCACTCCCTGTCAAATTGAAACAGAGACTTTCAATTCTAATAGAGAGCAGGGAAAAAAAGAATAATTTGACTGACAGAGCACATGAATGGGAATGGGGAACCTGGCAGATGAGGACAGAAGAAATGAGGCCAATCTGCTATGAAAAGAGAGATTAAAAAAAAAAAAAAAAAGGAAAAGGTCTCTATTTAGCTACATACTTTTCAATAAATTTTCACACATTATGTTGGATGAACATAGAAAGGAAAATTGTTCAGGAATGGTATAAAGAACTTCATCAAAATGGGAAAAAATGAAACATGAACTATCCCACATCCCCCAAAAATCTATTTTAATTCCAAATATGCATATTATAAGAAATGCAAATCTAATACAAGGGTTTTTGTGTTTTAAATCAGTTTGTTAATTTTCTAACAGTGTGTGCATGGTCAGGCCAGGTTTTTTAATAGCGTGCAAGACTGAACTAAATTTAAAACACAAATGAAGGAATGTGGAGTTAAGTGGAAAATATAATGAAATTTCACATGATACTATCAAAGGCAAATTGTAGCAACCTAGATGAATTTTTTTCTAATAAGTAATTGTTTTAGTCAAGAAAAATAAAAAATCTGATCTATCAGTACTGCAATTAAGAAAAAAAAGGAAAAGAAAAGAAAGATGTGGCACCACCTGGAAACTTCTAGTTTAGCTGGACAAAATGGACATAATTTTCAGAATTTTAAGGGGTAAGGAACTATTAAAGAAAGGTGAGCATATGCTGAAAATCAGACTAGGAAGCTGAAAGGAGACTACTCTTGAAGTGTCTCAAGTATTGGTCTTAAAAAACTTGTAACTTAATTTATGAAATAATGGCTATGCTACAGAAAAAATGGTGATAATAATGGCTTGTGATGGATAGAGTTGGAGACCACCTCATAAAAATTAGGATATCATGACCGACATTCAGAAATAAGATGAACAAGTCTAATATAAACATCGTCAATAAGATGGGAATTTATGACACCTGTATGCACTCATCTGTTCATGAAATGTCTATAAGCTCAAAGCAATAACGCTGTAATGACTGTAAGAGGCATATTTAACAGAGAAATGGAAACATTGATGTTATCATATGAAACATTGCAAGACTTCACCTGAAAAAATCTGTGCAATGCTTAGCCAAAAAACGAAAGATGAAAGATTGAAATGAAGGAGGGTCCAAACAAGCTTTTAAAAAGTACATGTGTGATCTTAAATGAAGGAAAAAATTATGTTTCAGCTGTTAGATGATGTGACAGAGAAATATATGGGAAAAACTTTCCATTAATATATGAAGAATAGTCACAATTTCCTATTTCATCACTTTTTTTCTGCTCATCCAAGTACCTTAACAAATGAAATATAGAATACTGACCTCTTACACTCAAGTAGAATGTGTCCGACTATTTAAATAATGTGGAACTTAATGTCTAAGAATCTATGAAAAAAAATCTTTATTTCATGGTCAAGCAATCTGCCAGTGAGCCTTATCCCTAAATCCAAGCCCTGTGTTTGTCTGCACTGTGATCACAGGTGTCCCATATTTTAGGTGATATCTATTTTGGAGCTTGTAAATCTTGCTGCACTTCATTCAAGATAAAAATCTGAACTAAGAGACCTTTCATAGGTCAGAACTGTCTGCGCCCCTCAAAAAAAGATTATTTTCAATGAGTCAAGAGTTTTAGACCAAAGCCATCAAAGTTCCAGTCTTTAAAAGAGCATTTAAAATGCATTTGACAGAGTGGACCAGGAGCTTTCAACAGGAATACAAAGGGATGTGGCTGTATTCATTACTTGGGAAGGACTAACTTTGGAAGGCAATCAATTTCTCTGAAAGTGTGGACTGTGAAAAGCTTCAGAACTGAGAAATTACAGTTTTTATTTTGTGTTTGTGTTGCCCATATCAGCCCAGGGTTGTTGTCATGGGATGCTGTCCTACAAATGATTAATAAATAAATAAGTCAGAGGTGTTATCTTTCCTGTGATCTTAAATTCAGTAGAAAAATAAGATTGTGCACTTTTTTCTAAGATTCATTTCATTTTATTTATAAGCTGTGAGATAATCACCATGATATTCATTATAATATCCAGCAAAAGACCTACCTTTGGCTTAGCATCAGTAATGGAACAATTACTGAAATACAGCACGCAGCACAGCAGCAGTGGCAGAGATGAAGCTGAAATCTGCACCTTAGTGATGAGGTCAGGCTATCATCTCCCCTGGAGTACATAACAAAATTAAAATGCTTGTCTGCCAGTCGTATTTTTTTTTCCTGTGTTGGTCACTTGGCTTTCTTTGTGTGCTCTCTCCCCACCCACAGATGCCTTTAACACAAGGAGTGCTTTGTCCAAATTCATTGAGGAAGAAACCTTAAAATAAAGGTAAAATAGCTTAGACCAGCCATCTAAATTTTTAAGTCATTAAAATCAAATAATCTGTTTTTATTGTCCTGAATGTTTTTGAAATTCAAGAAGAAATGAAGTCCGATCCCTAGATAAAGCTTCTAAGTACTCCTAGAATTTAAATAATTATATTATGAAAAATGCACTTTAAAAATAACCTAAGCTTTATTTTTTTTTCTCCAGGATTATTACAATAGTATTTATTGAAATTTCTAATTTTCATGATAAACAGCAAGTTATTAACCATTATTCAAAGGTTTAATTATAAATGCCTTAATTTATATATGCCCCTCCTTACTTTGTAAGATTCAGATAAATCTATTAAATTCTATTAATCTGTAAAATCTATTTTTTTAATTCTCAAATGAACTTAATATTTTAATGTCTATTCAGTATTGGGAGTTTTGATCTACTGAGGTAGTAGAAACAGGACCTAACTGAACTGTGAGCTTGGACTATATAGGAATTATCTTCTGTGCCTAAAACAACTCATGAAATTTTGGGAGACATAATAATACTAAAATCAAAACCTTATTAACGTCTTTCATTTTCAGGAACCTGAAGTCAAAACAAAGAAATGTGAATAGCAAGTCAACTATCTGAGGATAATTTATGGTTAGAGGTAAAGACAGCTGGACTCTTTTGTTTGGTCTTGATGTTGCATATTTTTTTTTTTTTTACCCAAATTTCTACTTAGTGTCAATCAGTACTACAGATATTCAAATATATGTAGGGCAGGAACTGATTGCCTGTAGGACACCACAAGTAAAAACATCCTCGTAAACGATGAGTTGGCTAGAGTCAGTTTAAAGTAATTTGTCATGTTTTAGTTTGTTTTAGGTTTGGTTTTTTTGTTCTAGCTTTCATTTTTTTTTTCCCTAAAATAAAAGATGAGCCTTCTAAATTCAAAGCACACGGGAAAATCATTATTTTTAGCAGCAATGGTTAAAATAATAATGACATAAAAAGCTAGCTTATACAATGTGTTTTCTATAACCCCATGCTGATTGGCATTAAAAAAGAATTAAAGAGGGCTAATGCAATCATTCAAGTCCTAGTTTATCACTTTCATATTTTTGTGTAATATATTTCAAGCATAAAATATGTGGTCATTCTGTTTTAAAATATTGATGAAACACTAGCATTCTTCCAGTTCTCTGGAACTTTTCTCATGTCCAGGACTTATTGAAAATCAACATTATTGGCGCATAAAAACACTTGCTCAGCTCTTTCAATAGCTTTAGATTAAAGTTATTAATCCTACTTCTTTGAAACATCTCACTTTATAAGGTGCTGTTAAATATTTTCCTGAGTTACTGTTGAAATTTAAAATATTTTGTGTTATTACACTACAAGACTGGAAAAAATACTTATTAAATAGTTCTTTTTGCATAATTGTTGAAAAAAATATGACTTATATTCACTTAATAAGAAATATTATAGGATATTTTTCCCCTAGTGTATTGACACTTAAGTTTCTTCTAACTCAATGAATCCCAGGTTCTGCCTTTTTTCTTTTGGTGCTTCTCGACAGTTTCCTACAAGTTTTAGTGGTTTCATTACTTACGACTCTGCCTCCTGTCTGCATTTGTTTTTTTAATTAGAATGCTTTTTATATATATATATATGTTTTTAGCTGATTTCACTGCTGTAGCTGTGCTGGTTTCAAGGATTTTCTCCTGCTAAATTTTTAAATTTTGTTCTTCTCACTTTCTTGCTTTCTATTTTCACTTTCCATCAATCCTGCAAGCAAACATTTTCTCTCTTTTTAATTCTAGTAAATTGCAGGGAAAAAAAGCAACTGCAAGGCAATAAATAGCAAACACCTATTCCTCTACCAAAGTATAATCTGGTGTTAGCAATAGTGCAAAATTCCAGAGAATAAGATTTGTACTTGTCTGGTGCAGTTAAAGAACTCAGCCTCTTTCAGGAGGTGCCTTGGGCACATTTGCTGTAATCAACTCCCTCTGCCAGAGCAGTTAACTAAAAATTCTCCATAAATTTCACTTCAATGGAATATCTTCTGAGAGCCAAAAGAGATAAGTAAAACTAATTATCTAAGCCTTTGTCCTACAGAAAGCTGTTTCCTCTTATTTCCTTTTTATTTACTTCGGACCTGATGATGTACCCGATCATTAGTGGTGGTGAGAATTTACAGGCTGGAGTTTCCTGGGAACCTGCAGTATTGTTATTCATCTCTTGCTGGTGATGTACACAGTTCTTTCCTTCAGATCTACTCTATCACATTTTTTACATGACAGGCTACACTGTACCTGTAAAACAGAGCACGGAAGTTGTCATGCTCCAGACTAGGGCAGTAGGGCTCTGGAGATGTCCTTCTCCTGAAGGAAGGAGTGACTGGGCAGGAAAATGAAGAATTGAAGTTTACTGCCTGCTAGTTCTGGGACTGAAAAGAAAAGAAACCTATGCAATCTCTAAAGAAGAAACATAGAACAAAGGATAATTATGTAGATAAATGCCATCTCCTTATCCTGCAGTCAGATTTCTTTAGATTTCTTTTTACTTACTGGTAATTTAAAAGAATTTTTACAAAGTGTTTCTGACTATGTCACAAGGTCCAAATTTCCAAATTTTAAAAGCTGTAATTATTAAGCAGCATAATTGTATCTATTTAAAGTTACCCTTTATTGATTTGTGTTTATTAAGGATCTCACTCACAATATAATCAAATGCAAAACCTTATAGAACACAGATATGAGAGGCAAATATGCCAGAAGGAAATTTTTTCTCTGTATTATTTTTTCTCTACAGCTGAAAAAGCCTAACAGCTGTGCTTGGAATAAATTTCATGAATCCAGATAACTGTGAAGAAAAATAAGAGTGTCGTAGCACATATATCCCTTTGCTTTCTCTCCACATGCATTCCAGAAATGTTTTTGTCCAAAATCCTGCCAGCTGTGGGAGATATTGGTGCTGCAAAAAGCCAACATATATCTGCTGCTGGCCCTTCTGTGGTTTGTAACCACTCACTGACAACATTAGGATTGATCTGTAAAAAGATCAACAAAAGTAGAAAGATAGTTGCCAGTGGTGGATCTCAATGAACCATTCTACCCTTCATCTTCTTCCTTTCAATATCTTTTAAAATAAAATTCAATGATGAATCAATTTGAGGTTGCATTATGTGCTCTTGAATACATGACTTCTAACTTTCCAGAAGGATCTCAGCATTGTTCAGTATTCGTTTTTTTATTTTTCTGCTGAGGATAATGAGCAGCGCAGAAATTAATATGCCTGAAGGGAAACTTAAACCTAAGTGGGTGACTGACACCTGGTTTTGTTTCTGTCAAAGAGGAACCTACCACTGCCACTTTTATTCATGTCAGTAGCACTGGCAATACTACTTATAGAACAAGGTCATATTTAATACATGTCAGGCAGGGAGATTCAAACCTTTTCAAAGTCTGGACTGCTTATGTGAAAAGTATTTTTAAATGCTGTTCATTACAGTATGCATGTAACTTATTTAATGTAGGATGAAATTAATCTTAACGTATAGAATCCATGTGTTTAATTTCCATTAGTTTTTTTTTTCTCTCCCATTTCTTAATAAAAGTCAGATTTTGCCTGTCATAATCTTTCAAAGCACTCACTTGCACATTGCCACACTTACCACAGCTGTCCCTTGTGTGTATTGAATGCAATGTGCTACTGCCTGCATTGTCTGTACCTCAGAAAAAATGTCATGCTGCTGCTGCTGTGCAGCCTGTCACCTGGGCTTAAGTACTTCCCTATCATGGAGCTCACCTCTGACTGCATCTTGGCAGCTGCCAAATCGGTGTTACAGGAACTGTGACAAGAACTGTAATATGGAGCAAAATTTGTAAGGCATATCAAGGACAGAAAAAAAACAAAAAAAAATTGTGCATGAAGCCACTGCTAACATAGCACCAAAAAAAATTGCCTTTAAGTAAGCTGCAGTTAAATGACCATATCAAATAAAGGAGGTACATGAAGTAATACTGAATATGAATTTAAGAACACAGCTCCAAAATTTTCACCTTTGCTTAAGTCACACATTGCCTTTAGCCTAACTCCTCCAAACTTTGCCTTTATCAGGTCAGGCCTGACTCGCCATGCGATAGAAGCAAGACATGAATTAGTAGCTTAGTGGTTAGGAATACTGTTCCTGAAAAAAACTGGCTTTTTTACCTCTAACAAGCTAATATTTTATTATGTTTTGTTCTGAGCTTGTCTTCATCATTTTAAATAAATGAATTCTCTAAAAACTAGAAGAAAAAATTTACAAACTTTCAAAAGACTCAAACTTTTCCCCTTGAAAATCCTGGATTGAAGTTTTCTGGCTTAAGATCTTGCTGCTCTAAAGGTAAAGCAAACATGTTTGAATTAAACTCCTGCTGATGTTACTTTAATTTCATAAAGGAAATATCGAAAGAGATGTGTTCTACCTTCTATATTATCAATTCTCATGTTATATATATATTACACATGTTGAAAGGCGGGTGACTTCAATTTTTTGTATAGCAGCATCATGTTCTCTTGTATTACACGTCTATTGAGTCTAAGGTGAGACTCATCAGATTAAATGATGCCTACAGTGTTTACATCTGAGTTTGTCACCCTAGATTGCCTTTATCAGTGGAGAGATATTGGTCATTTCAGTCTGTAATTAGTCTGGCCTGGTTCAGATAGCTGCCTTAAGATGCTATAAATTGTTTCCATTTCCCTGCAACTACCCTTATGTGAGAAGAGGCAGAGACTCAATGGTGACACGCCCTAGGTGACTGTATCCTCCAATTCTGTATCATTCTTCTTTCAATTTCAGCTAAGAGTTAGACCTGCAAAAAGAAGATTAAACAACTTAATTGGGCAGAAGAAGCGATCTCTCTTTTGAGGCTCTCGAGAGGTCTGACTTCATTCCATATAACCAACATCCCCACTAAATTCAGGAACAGGAATTACAAAGTTTAGGTGCAAGGAAGATGTCATGGATAACTAAACAGAAAAATTTTACTTCTGGTTCCTCTCTGAATACAGATTGCTCAAAAAGCAACACCTGACTGAAATATGATCTCACAGGGCTTGCAGATGTCCCTTTGTCCCCACCCAACCTGTCCTGTGACACTGCATTGTCACAATACAAATATGAAAGGAACAGACAAAACCTGCTTCAGATGGATTTGTACAGTGATAGCTTTTATGAAGATAAGGTCATCTCCACACACTTTTAAAAGCTCAGAGGCACAAAAGCAAGCAGGAGGATGAGCTCCTCCAGGTCGGCCCCTCACAAGGCATCTCAGGATCTCACTCCTTAGGCAGTGACTGAGATCCATCAGCCAACAAGAGATGGTCTCCAGGCCTCCTTACAGATTGACTGCCCCTAGAGGTAGGGGATTTGGTGTGGGATACAGCGCGGGGACCATGGCACAATGGCAGCCTCATCTCTGCCAGACTATGGGATTCAGAAGCTTGCAGTAAATTTTACATGCATTTGGCTTTATGTGTTACTTAAATGGAATGTTATAAACAATTATAAACTTACAGAGAAATGTCAGGAATGATTTCAATCCTTTGGTTCAGATGAGAATTTCTCTTCTATGATAGACAATTTCCTCAAATATCAAAACTCAAGGGATTCCTTCTGTGTTTTATAATACTGTTGTTCAAAAGCTGCAATCTCTGAAAGACCTAGTTGTGAAGTGTGGGAATGAATTTTGTACTCCATTTTCATTGAAATAACTTTTGGTATTGGATAAAGCTGTGGACAGCCACTTCTTCAGTCTTTTCTATGCTGGTTATAAGTGTGGATTATTTGTGTAAACATTAAGTGAGTCACAGAAGTTTGGGGTTTGAAATCAAAGGGGGGAAAACTATCTTGAGGAAAGGAAAAATTGTGCAGAGAAAGGATTTTTAGTATAACATTTTAAAAAACCCTATATCTATTTGCCATTTGAAATTGCAGCAAGTTATATACCCAGGACTTTCTAAAATGGGAAATCTATTTCTGTGTCCATATATCTGAGATTTTATACCACACCCATGATAATTACAATTTGGCACAATATGTTACTGAAATTGTCTGTTACAGTTACTTCTAAAAAGAGTAAGCAATGAGAACAATCATTTCCATATCTTCTTTCAGAATAATATAGGAAGCATTCTACAATAGCTGCACTTTTTAAAGGGAGATTTTTGTCTATTTCTTGCATTATATGTTGTATGTTGAGACTGATATGACCATTAGGTTATCACAGTTCCTTTGAAAGATATACCAATAGGAAGTAGAAAGCCACCTGGTTTGTGTGAAAACAGAAACAAGTCAGTGAAAACCACTGGCTTAGTTACTATGTTCTTATCTGATTATTTTCTCACTGCTGCTCAAAAATATGTACATAATTAATTACTTTGGCATGACAGGAAGTCATTCAGTACTTAAAATCATCAAAATGGTCATATTAGGCTGAATCCACATCCATCTACCCATTTCCCAACAATGTCTAGCAGAGGAGGAATAAATGTGTAATAATTCTTAGCAATGCAAGTTATAGCAAGGTGTAGAGAATTCTAAACTCAGGGCCTAATTTTTCTCCTTGATAGCTTCTGATGGATTTGTCTTCTGTGAATGTATTTCATTGCTCTCTGAATCCATGCGAATATTTGACATCCACAGAATCTGTTGTCGATGACTTCCATTTTTTTCATTTTATATCATGATTGGAGCAGCTATTCTTTCTCTTATTAGCTTTACTATGGAAAATGGATCACTATGCAAAATTAAAATAACTAGAAAACTAAAAGGTAGGCATCAATAAAGTAATTTGCAAGTAATCTAGAAATCATGGGCTTTGCGCCTTCCCTCTGTAACCACACTGAAGACTGCCTTTGAAAACATGTTTGTTTCAGTTTGACTGGCCTGAGCTACATGATGCCACATCACCTTTAGATAAGAGTCATAGAGACAGGTAATAAGTGCACATCTTCACTTAGAAATGCTTCCTTATGATCTAAGAATACACAGACCCTCTGCAGGCAAATCTGGAACAGAACTCAGCCTTCCTTAAACTCCATCTCTGTTTTTGCTATAAAATCCCCAATCCCTTTATTCAATGTCTATCCCAGTTAATTTACTTTTGCCACATCTTAGTCTTTAGTGTTTGTTTGTATCAGATTTAGTTGTAAACAAGGAGAGTATTTATTACCCCAATTACTTTATGAGGTATTGCTAGGGAGGGAAGTCCTTGATTGCAAGGACCTACCATACAGTTCACATAAACTTGTATTCATTTTTTTAAGGGGAAAAATTGGCTTTCATTTCTGGTTGATAGAATTTATCTGTGAGATGTGAAAATCACAAACATATTCATCACAATCCTTCCTTTTCTGATCCTGTTAATGGATGTGCATTCTCAAGGTGATTGCATCCCTTTTCTATCAATTTATATAGAGAAATGATATGTTATTTTCTATTAAATATTCTGAAAAAAAGCATATTGTCAAACTCAAAATCCTTCTTGTAATATAATGAATCTATTTTATTACAGTTGAAAGCATGCAACAATATGTCCATTTCTATTATATTAAAACTTAGTGCAAAATACCTTTTTATTAACATGCAGCATCTGCTTGTAAAGCAATATTCAGTCTTACAGGGAAAACAAAGAACTGTGCACCTGTGACATTGATTTAACATTTGGAGTGACAAAGAATTTCCTTAAAAGGAGAGAACAAATTGTTAAGGACTGAAAATAAATAAGGGAAAAAACATAACTCTGCTTATTTTCCATTTACAAAAATTATTTGTATCTTTTAAATAGTGATACTCTGCTGCATTTCAACATACCTTTAACTACATTGTTTTCCTCTGCATCAAAGCTCAGAACCATAGCCACATATGCCATTGAAATCTGCAGGTTTGGAGTGGGAGGAAGTTATATGTAATTATCTCTCTCACCTTCATTTCTTTGGACCCATCCATGACCATCCATTGGCAATGCTACCCTTCATAACCAGGGGAAAGCTGCACTGAAAGCTGTTTGTTTTCTAATTCAGTTCTGTGCCATTACACTGCTGCCAGTCAGTGGCTCCAGTAATAAACAGTACAATCTAAGTTATAAAATGCTGTGATAGTTATGTGATTCTCTTGGTTTTTTTTCGTGGGATTATATTCTTTTCCAGAGAAGGGAAAGGAATTTTTGTGGAAATAGTTTATTGGAGGTGAACACATTAAAAAAAAAAAGAAGGGAAAGGAAAGCTCAATCTTGCTCTCTCTGATGAGTGTCACAGGGCTTAAGCAGTGTCCAGCTGTGTTATTGTGATGCAGAATCACATTTCCTTGAAGCTAAACCCTCAGTGTGATGGTGCTATAGGGACTGTCACCTCTGAGCCATAGTCTATTAGTATATGTAACAGGAAGATCAGATAGCTGAGGACTATTAAATATTAGTAATGGATTCATCCTCGGGAATCTAGGAAGGGCTACAGCTGCCTGGAGAGCAAGGGGAGTGAGGCTGCAGTACTTGCTTCCACAGCACCAGTCAGAAGGAGTAAAAGGAAAACTTGACAGCCTAAACTGACAGCTGCTGACTCCAGGCTTTTAGTAGCCTAGCCAGCGCTGTGCTGACCAGCACACAGTGATGGTGGAAGAGTACAAATAAGTGGACTGAACTAGAGAGTAAAAATTGCATACAGTGTCTGAGAAAGGCCACTGATCCAAATTATTCCAGTGAAATGGATGTTAAGTGCTGCAGTAGTGTAAAGCAGTCTTCTTTTACCTTACCAGCAGATATCACATAGGAATACAGATCCCTCACTGACCTTCAGAGCCCAGAAGTTATACTCACAGTCAGTGTGTAAGGACATATAAACAACGAGATGGAGAAAAGCCATATAGATGTTTATCTGACAAAATATTCTTGAGACTATGCCTAGACACATTCTCCCAGTGATCCTAGAGGATTAATTTTTCTTTCTCTTTTCCCATCTCTGAGTCAGAGCTTTGGCATGCCATGCAAGACTAGGGGTATGGCACAGTGCAAGCAGAGAAAATATATGTCCCTCCAGGCCAGAAACACTGTGACTGTAAGCACAGGTTGTGGGACCTGTAGTTGTTTGATCCTAGCCAGTATCTAAGCACCAACACAACCACTTGCTCCATCCATCTCCCTGTCCACAGAAAGATAAGGAGAAAATAATAGCAAAGAGGGAGAAAACTTGTGGGGTTGTGGGAAATTTTAATAAATTAAGGAAAGAAGGGAAGAAACCCCATGCAAGACATGCAGAGGTAATCACTCACCACCCCCATAAGTAGACCACTGTTCAGACAAGTCTGCAAGCACTGTTTTATTGATGAGCATGGCACTACATGGTATAAATTACCACTTTGGCCAGTTAAGGTCAGCTGTTGCACCTGTGTTTCCTCCCAGATTCTTGCCCAGACCCAGCCTACCCTCTGCAGAGGGCAGAATGAGTTAAATAGAAAGCTTTGATGCTGCACATGTACTGCTCAGCAGCAGCCAAAACACTGATGTATTATCACCACTGTGTTAGTTGGAAACCTAAAACACAGCACCATACAGGATGCTATAATAAAAGTTAGCTGCATCCCAGCCAGACCCTGTGCAGAACCATCCACCATGTTGAAAGATGCTGATGCTGCTCTTCAGACTCTAGATAGCCCTGCTCACATCTGACTTGGTGTTCAGGTCTGTTTCCAATTTAGGTAAAGATAGAAATTTAAATATCAGGAAAAATGGATGAGATTGTCACTTTTTTTGGGGGGGAGGCTTCTTTGGAGCCACATGGATGTCTTTGAAGAAGCAGACTGAAGATAGCCATGTCAGAAATAACCTGGCAGTGTCTCAATTTGAAAATATGGTTTTTTCACCCTGAATCCTTGTTTCCTGGCACAGTTCAAGGCAACTTAACTTTTGGTACCATATTTCTCACAGACATCCTTGCCAGAACTATGCTATTAACAAGGCCATTTGTTATTAGTCATATGCTCACTTCCTTCTGTGGGAATATCTGAAAAACTGCCATGATCCAAACTTCTCAGAGGAGCCCTGGCTTTCCTGGGGAAGGGAAGCTCTGCAGGCATCCCTGAATATACTCATACTAGGCTTCATCCATCAGAGAGGGCACTGATGGGGTTTGGGGGCGGGGGCGGTGAGAGAACCATCTCACATAGTAAGCTCTCAGTACAGATGTCTGCCTACCAGCTGCTTGCATAGGAAGAAAAGTCCAGAAATAGTCAAGATTAGCACATCACCACATGCATCTAGTACCTTGGGAATTAAAGGACAGACAAAAGGCTCAATAGGCACCTATCCTCTTTGCAGGCAGGCAATTTATTATCACTCTCTAACTTTCCCCACACTGTACTTCATGCTCTTCCTTCTGTCCTTCTTAAAGAAGTAAACAAGGTAGGTCACAGAGTTTCTCTTAGGGATTTTACCCTCAGTGTGTCCTGCATTAGGGCTATTGCTTTTCCCCTGTCTTCTGCAGACTAGGGTGCCAGGAAAGGGAAAGAACAGGGAGCTTTCTTTCAGGGAGCTTGACTTAAGTGAAAGTCCACAGTGGTTGACAACGTCTTTCTTCTTCCACCATACACGTCTCAGACTCAAGACTCTAAGATGTCTGTTTTCGTAGTATTTCTAGAAGATTAGGAGACCAAAATCTTTATTTAAATACCTTATAAAATTTATTCCCATGGAGTTTTGTTCCTTGGCACCTAACTACAAAGTCCTTCATGGTGTCTGTGTAGATATGGAAGTCTTACCTAGGATTTATACCTGCCTTCTCTACTAATAAAGGTAGAAAATGTCCTTGATGGCATATGCCAGATCTCTTGTCTTTTCTAAGGATCTAAACTTTCACTTTCTATCTACCAACATTAAAGACATGCTCTAACTTGATAATGGTTTCTCAAGAACTACGAGATCTGAAGCAACACAGACAAGTCCTGGGTCAGAAAATTGCACAAGCAGTAAGTATCAACTGGATTTAAGCCTTATTCCTATAAATACTTTTGCAAACATTTTAATTCTGCTCATCCACTTAAAATTATTCACACATGTAAGATCAGGACCTTACACTATAAACACTCAGAGAAAATAAACATACACTGGGATTTTTTGTTTGGTTGGTTTTATAATTACAGACCAAAGATTCTGGGTGGAAAGGAATGATAGAAATAATAATAATAATAATAATAATAATAATAATAATAATAAGAATAAGAAGAAGAAGAAGAAGAAGAAGAAGAAGAAGTTATACTTTCTTTATTAAAGGAAATTATTTGAACATCAGGAAATTACCAGTGAACCAAAGCAGTTCTCAATGTCCACATAATCTCCTATTCTTTGCTCAACTCAAGGCACTCATTAATTATCAACTTTTACTCCTGAAATTTGTGAAAAAATGCCTCAGACATTTTCTTACATAACAACATTTTCCATTTCTCTGAGAAAACTCTTTTTTCCAGTTCACTAGAACACAAACATGCACTGAAATACCACTCATTGGAAGGCAAACCGAATAACAAGACACAGTGCTAGTAGCTGTGTTTTATAGACAATAGAGGTTGCACATTGAAGCTTTAAAAGAAATGTATAGCCCTGCACCACCATGACACTAATTATAAAATGGTCGCCTTCTATAACTCTATTAAGCTTTCTTAAGGACACCTTTCAAGCCAGTGGAAGAATATATTGCTGAATTGAAGCTTCTACATTCAGTATATCAGGCAACGTTAAATATGTAGCAATTTCAATTTTAACAATAAAATAACATTTAAAACAATGAGAAAACTTCCAGCATTCTGATCTTAAATTTCTTGGGATTATATCTCAAAAATCATTTAGTACACATTTAATAGACATTATAGAAAGTCAATGCTATGGTTCCTTCAGCATATTTTCATTTTAAAGTTATGCCAAAAGGCTTTTCTGTGGATGTCAGACTGGGAGATTTACAGTGATTATAAGTGGATTAAGTCTGTGTTGTATCTTCTAACAGTTCATTTTCTTTATTAAGAGACATAGCTAATGCTTTTCTTTAGAGATTGCAAAGTGTGGATTAGCAGAAGCAGGCACCATATTCCTCTTCTTGCAGGCAAGGAAACTGTAGAAGAAAGAGACAAAAGCAACATCTAAACAGATAAACTAAACAGGGCTCCAACATAATAGTAAAACTCAATCTTCTGCAAAAAAGCACAGACTGGTTTCAAACATATCTCTCTCACAGTTCAGGAGTCAGCTCAGGCTTTGATCCATTAGTCAGGAGGTCTTGCGTGTTTTGACAGTTAAAACAATTAAATACTAAAGATATGGTTTATTCCAGTTGGCTTCCTTGGCAGAAAATGATCCTGGGTAGTTTTAATTTACTACTGAGCAGGTAGCCCAAAGTATCCTTCCCAAAATCATTGCTATATGACCAGTACCAAGGCAAGGTAAGACAGCAAAACAAAGGTCTTCTGGATATTAGATATTAGGTGAAGAACTCGACCACAGATTTTAAACTATTTTTTCATCTACATAGTTAATCTAATTTTTTTCTTTGTGGTATTTAAAAGGAACTATCTTCATCTAAGGAAAAGGACTTTATAATTTTACCGAAAAATTCACCTTACCCAGAATAGGCAAAGTAAACTCCAATGAAAATCAAACAAGTACAAATAGTTTAAAACCAGAATGTTTATGAGAATGATTTTGTCAAAATTTATCAAAGGGATTTGGATCAGGCAGATTCAATCGCAGTTAGGCTTTGGCAGAATTTTGTCCAGTGTTTATATTTATCACATAAATGGGCTTTAAGATCTATATTTGTGTCTAGAGATGGACTGGTTTAAATGTTAAGTGAGGACAGAACAGAGAAATAGGACCGTTCCTTTTTTTTTTTTTTTTTAATATGTAGAGAGATATTCAAATACACCAAAGCAATTACAGCAGCTAAAGATTTACTGCTTTTTCTAGAGTAACAAATTGTACTGTGGAAATTTTTGCTGTGTTAAAATATTTCAGTCATTTTCCTGATAAATAAATAATATTTACAGTACTATTTGATCTCAGGCATGCCTGTTAATTTTGTTATTCATAAATATAAAGTCTATTAAAAAAAGAGACTTGGGGCATTTTCTTTTCTCCTTTTGATTCTTAATTGCAAGCGCTTATGAAATATAATATTCTTATGGTGCTGTTGTTATTCTTTCAGAGCTCAAGATACTATAATTTTCTTTCTAGTGAGGGATACAATATTTACTGTTTGTATTCATAGAGTTAACAGTGTCTGACTCTGTCATATATATTTTTCTAAGCTTCTCAGGTCTTGAGTCATCAAAATCACCCAGGGAGAGATTTACAGTAAATCAAAGCAGACACTTTCTGTTCTTGCTCTTCCCCTCTAACTGCCTTCTGTAAGTCTTATTTAAATGTGCTTCTGGAGGTAATTTTTGTGTGGGTATATTTAGTTCCCTTTATATTTTCAGCAATTTTGATAAAGTAAAAGATCCCTCATGAACAATAAACTTGTATTTTCTGTACTCAGAAGCAAAGTGTAGCACTTAGACCTGTCCCAATTTCATTGGTTTGGAGGATATTACATGTTGCTTATTTACTTAAGCCCAAAGAGAACCTGAGCCAATCTACTCAGGCCATAAATTAGAAATGCTGTTGGCCAAATAAATCATGACTTACACCTTTATCTTCAGTGAAATGACGTCAGTTTCACACTAAAGAGAAAATGGCCAGATTTTGGCTGCCTAACTTAATGTTGTTTCTTACCTGAGTATATCACTGCTCTAGTTACAGCTTTAAGGAGTTTTTAGGAGACATAAATACGAGGCAGGAAAGTTCAAGATCAATTTACAGCAGTGACATGTTTTCTTAGCCTATGTTTCGCTGAGCAGATGGGAAGAGCTTGGAGAGGGCATGGAGTTCAGACATGTCTGGATAAAAGCATTAACTGTAAAATTGTTACAGATCCTCAGCACCTTTTGCAGGTGGCCTTTTTCTGTTGCACATGATTTTTAAGTGAAAGACTATAATACTGAGAAATGTGATTCTAATTATTATTTGTATACGTAAGGACAGAAAACATAATGCACCTTTGAGAAAAACAATACTTTTGGGTTATTTTCTTCCTACATTTGTGAACTGATTAATAACTTCAGAAGTGGCTGTAGTTCCTCAGTGTCCTGGTTCTGGCCAGGACAAAGTTAATTTTATGCAGTAGGTGGGATGGGACATGCCTAGGACACAGAGTTATTTTATACCACCTCACATCTTTGCCAGGGCTGGATAAAAGGACCTCTCTTCTAGTTGAGTAAACATGGTGGTGGGAACTTTCTGGTAATGTCTGTTATTGGGATTTCTTTTTGGTGTGAATAATTTATTTTTTGTACCCTCTGTTATTTGTATTGTTACTGTCTGTTTTCTTATTTCTTTGCTGTTTCCAGTAATTTTTCTTTTATGTCAATCCTTGATCTTTGGCCCTTGTGCCTCCAATTCCTCTCTCCTTCGCACCACAGCAGCGAGGAGGAGAGAAAAGTGGGGAAGCAAGAGAGAATGGTGTATGGTTTGGAGGTCTTAGTGGGGACAATGAACTGGGGAGTACAATTCCTAAACCAGATCATTCAGGTGAGGGGTGGGTGGAGTTTGAGTACTGTAAGTCAACTGTACCATGTTGGAATCTCAATTCAGATGATCCCAGGGTATCGAGTCTCCCTGTGAACGTTTTCTCAGAGCCTCCAGGAAGGACCATTATCCACTCTATGTACTGTAGAACACATTTTTTACGTCTTATCATATCTTTACTAGCTCAAGGGCTACTGAATGAATAATCTCCTGTTTAATTTTTTTCAAAAAGTTGTTGTTCAGGATCCCACTTGAAATCATTCTTCTTCCATGTAATTTGATAGAGATGGTTTACAATCTGACTATAATCTAGAATAGGCATCCCCAAAAACCCACAGTACCTAAAAAACCCATGTGCTTTCTTCTTGCTAGTTGGTGGGGACATAGCTGCTATTTTGTTGACCAAGTCCATTGGAATCTGATGATGTCCATCGTGCTGTTTTGCTCCTAAAAACTGAATTTTCTGGGCAGGTCCCTTGACCTTACTTTGCTTTATGGCAAAACTGGCCTACAGAAGATTTGGGTTATCTTCTCCTCTTTCCAAAAACTTCCTCTGTTGTGTTGTCCCACAAGATGACATCATCAATATATTGCAAGTGTCATGGAGCCTTTCTATTTTCCAGTGCAATCTGGATCAGTCTCTGGCAAATACTGGGGCTGTAATTCCATCCCCGGGGCAGTTGGTTCTAGGTGTACGGGATGCCCTTCTAGCTGAACATGAGCTACCTGCATTCTGTTGTTAAAGGAATGGAGAAAAATGCATTAACAATGACATTTTGCTGCCTTGTTCATACTGAAGTTCCAGCATATCTGACACCACAACACTCAGTGAGGGTGTGACTTTGTTCAGGCCACTGTCAGTCTCCATTCTCCATTGGACTTATGCACAGGACATGTAGGACTATTAAAGGGTGCCAGCTGCTACCTTCCCTTTGAGTGAGCATGGCATAGGGTTACAGTTCGGAGACAGAGAGGAGAGTTTTGGTAATGCTGGTTTCAAACAGAGGGAGTGGTCGGGTATCATGGTTGTGGTCAGGCTGGGCTCTGTGCTGAATCACTCCCTCCCTTTTGTAAACTTTTGTTATTGACATTGCAGCTGTTACTACTGGTTGTTTGCATATGCAGCAGTGATAGTAGGCAAAAGACCTTAAAATTTTTTTAAGATAAATTCACAGACAACCTCTGCCCAGCAGCAGTGTTCAAGTATGACAGTTGAATTTCTTGCATGCCATTCTGTTGGGCTGAACAAAGCCTTTTACCCCTGGACTTAAAACCAATTTGCAAATGCCACTCTGTTCATTTAGTTAAGGTTCACAATATGTGCTGCATGTTTGTTTGAGGGAAAAGAGCAAAGGAATCTGTTGGGTGGAGGCTAAAGGCATCATGAAGACAGAGATGTCTGGAGAACAAGAGGGGTGATAGATACGGAGGTGTTTGAATGTCTAGTCAAAGAGAAATATTCCTTTTCTGAACTCTCTTGTCTCTTCAATACCACTTCATCTTTGGGATGAAGAGGTAGAGAAAAAAAATACTGTTAATATTATACACATCAGATAATTGTTTAAAGAGACTATCTTCTCAAATTTACTGGGTGAGTAAGAGCATTATATTATTAGGACTCAGAATGCAACCTTTCTATTTTACCATTATATGCTTGGAAGGAAAGAAACCAGGCCAAAAACTGATGAAAGTTCAAGATGAAGAAGAATATAGAAGAGAGGGAAGAGATGAAGGAGGCACAGATGGGGAAGGGGCTTGCAGCTGCCTGGCCCAGCAGTAGGGGAAAGCAGAAGATAACACTTTGCAAAAAGCCTGACAAAAATTTGTTTTGTCAGATGTGCCTCTGTAGCAGGAATCAAAGGAATTCAAGTGTTTCATCTTTCTTTTTCTTGATTCAGTAAACCTCTCTCCCTTTTTGCACACTATTTTCTAGGGATACCCCAAAGGTGAGCCCTTTGTTTCAGTGGAGCTCCACAGAGCCCAGGATCCTACTGCTCATAAACTACTTATTAATCCAGCACACACTGCTGGCTTGAATGCCTACACATTAGTCTTGCTAAAACCCTTTATTTTAAAGAAAGAAAAAAGATAAAGGACAACAAATTAATCAAATCGCAGTGATTATATTCCAGCTGCTGAGCTCCTAGTAATACTCCCAGGACATGTGTTCACATTTTCCCATTTTTTTCAGGATTTACAGTGAAGAGGGGACATAACCTGAGTGAATGTGGATGAAACTCCATTTTTTCTAATGAGTTACATATGTTTTACATGAATGCTTGAACTGCATGAAATGCATGATGAGATTAGGTTGATGGCAAGTATACAGGTATATAAATATATCTCTTGCAAGTATAAAGATTTCTCTCTTCACAGTACTGTTTAATACTGTGAAATATTAAAAGGAAGGGAAATACAAAGCACACATCTGACCTGTCCCCAGTGCTGCTCTTTATTAGTAATCAGATCATTGATCTAGATTACTTTGATGCTCTTCACACTAATGACAGAAGCAATACAGACGCACACTGACATGAATTGCTCCCAAGGTATTTCCTGAACTTAGTGAACTTGTCCAAAGGAAGAGCAGCAGAAGATACTCAACCTGTATTCCCAGCTTTTTAGCTGATGTCTGAGAGACTTGGGAAGTTTTTCCTCGGTTCTCTCTCTAAGGACAAGGAATAAAGAGAATAGAAAAGAATCTTTTACTCAGCGTTTAGCAGCAGTTCCTAGAGTAGCAAGTGCTAAGATATATTCTCCTTTGAACAGATTTCCAATAAATCTGGAAAGGCACAGGGGGTAGAAGAGATCAATGAACCATGCTGAGCTACAGAATGACCTTACAGCCCACAGGAAGAAGATCTCATTGGTGTTTATTTTTAGATGACAAGTGTGTTGGACTGATTTTTCTTTCTTGGCAAATGCACTAAGAACAGAAGTGGTATAAATAACACCTATGGTGATTTTGAATATAGCAGAAAGGAATCCAATGAGGCCTCCAGCCCCCTGTTAATATATACATTGAACCCCAGTTAACATGATTGCAAATTTTAACCATGTGCAGTGGTTAAAGAATCAATCTTATGCCGACTAAATGGCACCACTGGATATTTTGCATTAGGTTAGTAGGAAAAGCTTGCCTCATGAACAAGCTCATGTCTCAAGGTTTTTGGAGAGAGCTGGCAAAATAAAACATCAGGTGCAGCAGCAGTTGGCAGTGACACAGGTTTTCACTGAGACTTTAGAGAGACAATGGAAAGCAGGGCTAATTTCAGAATGAATTGTTAAATAAATGGAAGGGAATGAAAGAACTGATTCAGAGTAAATCCTGCAACCACATTTTAACAGTATTTTTTTTCCCTGTTTATTTAGGCAATTCATTTTTGATGAAAAACTAAGAATGACAATATTTACTCTCTTAAAGCACAGTCTGTGTTTTGTTTGTGTGAGTACTGTGAAAAGTCCACCTTAATTTTGACGAAACAAGGAGCAACATCTTGACAGTATATTTTCCATTAGGTGTGTTTTTATTAATTTCTTTTTTTTGAACCCTCAACCCTAGGATTTTCTTTTTTGTTGTTATTACGACTTGGAATCTTACTTTTCATTAAGTAGTAGTTTCAATTAAGTAGTAATGAAGTACTAAGTGCTTATGCTTGCAGCTTTCATCTAGATAATATGTCCTGATTTTACCTCTTCATTTCAGAGAAAAAAAGAAGAGGTGACAAAAAAATATTATCTTCCACTCTTATTTATTCTGTATTATTATTGTTTATAATTTAGCTATAGCTATAATGCTTTTACTGTTATTTAGATAGATCATGACGTATGCCTATTTCTCTGGCAGGGATTATGAATGCTTTCAGTAGCACTACTATATTTTTCCCGGTTTTGCATATACCATTATAACACAGAATCATAAAATCAGAGTGCCTTGGCTGTAGGTTGAGTGTTGCTGCGATGGAGAGGATGAAAGGGAGAAATAGCTGCCTGGATGAATACAGATATCTGACTAAGCACGGACATGACCAGTGCCCTCCTTAAGGAGATCAAGGAGGGCTCAGGCATGGCAGGAACAGCTGCTGTCAACGTGGCTGCTGACCTGGAACGCTGCTTCTTGAGAGGGAGAAATGCTGCAGCTCCCTGTATTTTCACTATGGTATATTTCCATTTAGACACGGATTTTCAAAGACTAACACATTTGACCCTCCAACGCATTTCCAAACGTTTGTTGGTTGAAGTGAGCATCCACAGAAGCCCTGGGAGCATTACCTTGCAGATTTTTTTTTTCATGTTTCCTGCTTTGGTGACTTATCCCACAAGGCAACAATTAAGTTTGAAAAGAGATAAGGGGGACTTCCTCCCCTCATTTTGGAAATTAGTCTGAGAATCAGAAGAAGAGAGAAATAGTCCTTAAAGTGCTATACTGTTCTTTAAGTCTTTGAGCAAATGATATAGGAAGTGAGAGAGGAAAATCATGTATACATTTTTTTGCTAAAATACTAGTAACATATGAGAGTCATTCTGTGAAGACATAAAATTATGATCTAATTAAAACCAGATGACAGGAAAAAAGAGTAATTTTGAGTCTAGACTTAAGCTTAATGACTCAAATTCATATAAACTCAAAATCAAATATGCTGACATAGGGCTTTTTTCCACTAATTCAAGAGTAAACAGTCTGTTTGTGCTTGAAAGGAGAGCTCAATGTGTTATATTTTGCATACTTTTTTCTGCTTTTTATTAAAATACAGAATGAGAAATAAATTAAAAAATGTTTTAAATAAAAAGAGTGTGAAAAAATTGAGGGTGTGTTCTCTGTAAAGGACAATATAAAATCTCATAATATACTGTTATATAATTTAATTATAAAGCAAAAAAGACAAACTATTCTGTTTATGGCTCTTGGTACATGCATAATGGGATTTAAAATTTAGGTTATAAGTTCATCCATACCCTTGTAAGAACTTATCATGCTCTGCTAAGTTTTGTAGGATTTTAACAAGTATTTATACATAAATTCAAATGCTATAAGCACTGCTTTGTGCAACAGAACTTTTGACAAAGTTTCATTTTGCAAAATTGTTGAGATAAAAAAAAAGAAGTCCCACTACAAGCTGTAGAATTCTGTATAAAAGTTTCACGCACATGAGCAGAAAAAATATATCAGGTTGTGGGTAAGTGTTATATAAGATGAAATGCCTTTGATGCTTCATTCCCAAAGCCAACAGACATAGTGCAGCTTGTGTTCACGCAAACAAACTCCCCTCCAGCCAAAACATGTTGGTGACATCCAACTAGCTGGCTTGGAACATCTTCCAACATGTTACCCTTTAAAGCATTCCCAGACATGCTAGCTATCATGGTAATTTAGTCCTTTTGCCTGGACTAAATGTATAAGAAACCAGGCTAACAGGTTAGCAAGATGAACAATTACATATCAGCATCCTACTCCTTTTTTTTAATTTTCTGGAGATGTAACTGCAAATATTAGAAAACTAATAAAAATTATTTAGTGGGTAGAAGTACAACCACAGGGATCCACAATATTCAGAAGGTGATGATTTTAATACCTTACACTGACTGGTATAAAAATCCCACTAAGTGAAAGCACAGCAAATATAACTACAAGTCAGCAATACAGCAACCAAAGCTAGACAATGACTACAGGCAATTATAGCAACAGAATAATGAGTGATAAATCATAAGTTTTGTGACAGTGGATGGATGGATGGATGGATGGATGTGCCTATCATGTATGTATGTATGTATGTATGTATGTATGTGTGTATCTATCTATCTATCTATCTATCTATCTATCTATCTATCCATCCTATCTATCTGTCTTTGCTTCCTTCCCAAAAGATAACTAATGAAATTATATAATAAGCAGTTGATATTTATTATAAACTCCCTACCAAACAGTCATTAGCAGCATAACATTCTGGTTATGAGGTATTCTTCTGCCCGGACCTCTAAGTTCTCATATCTTACAAAGGTCTGCAAGATGCCTGCTGTTGGCACTTAGGAGTCATAAGCATATCCTGGCCAGTATTTCAAGCTAATTTGGAGAAAATACTCACCTTTCTCAGCCCATGACATCTGCAATGCTGATTCTCTTCTGCTGAACCCACACTGATGAATTTCTGAGTTTCTTTTATGTCCTAATATAATGCTGAGACCCATGGGCTGCATACATTCTCAGCAGTCCAGACTATCCTTCTGCTGTTTTGCTGAATCCATTCTAGTCCAAATACAAGAGACTGGGGAGCCAGTTCTTTGAAACGGGTTGATAGACAGCTCCTCTTTTCTTTCACTTACAGCTGTCTTAACCACAAAGTTATTGCATCATTTTTGCTATGTTCTATTCATTATGCTAGCTCAGCAGCTTGTTAGTTCAGCAATTCTGTTATAGTCTTCAGATATTTTAAGGCCTACAAGTTATGCTTACTCAGCGACTGTGTTAGCCTCCGTCCTATCTCAAGCAATGTCAGAAGCAGTTTTGCAGGGTTTAGCAAGAATTGTACCAATCAGTGCTTGAGCCCCATGCACACAGAGAGATAAGTGATATATTGTATCCCATCTTTGCCTCCCCAGCAAAAAACAAGTTCTGCTAAAGTTTACTGGCCTGTATTATTGTAGTGGTTGCAGATTCCTTCCTCTGTCAGAAAAATCATGATCCCCTTTGGCATTTTGGATTTCCTCTTGCAGCTACCCAGCCTTCTAATTTTGTTTTCAGGTCTGTTCACATGTTGCCAAGAAAACGATTCTCAATCAACATCTTTCTGGGCCACCAGAATTCCTTGTCAGCAAACATATCTCAGATGGGACTATGGGAATGTCAGTATGGTCTCTTCCTTGTCCTTGCAGGAGGCTAGCCTTTGCTGCTCTGTGACACATGATGTCCACTTGATAACCTTATTTCAAAGCCAGCAGACACAAATCACAGGCGAAGCCAATAGGCACAAGTACCTTTGCCACTTCTGAGGCAAGTGAGAATGATTGATTTCCACATTGAGAAATCTTCATAACTCCAAGTGAAGATAATGGGAAGGTACGTTCCTTACCAGGGATCACAGTGTTACCAGGGCTCCATGCAATGACCAAATATGTTGCCGTATGGCCAGCACCCAGGAAATCCTTCCCTATCCTGAAGGATTTATTTAGTGTTTGATCAAAGGCCAGAGTAGGGCAAAGAGCAGATGGTAGCTTCGGTGGCTGCAGGGTGACAGCACCAGGATTAGCCCCAGTGTGAACCAGCAGAGTGACAAGCCAAGAGAAGGAGGATTTGACTGAGAAAAGCATTTCCACAGGTGACCTGCTGTAAAAATAGCATATGGTTCAGGAGATTGCAGGCTGCTGTATGGATTTAACATGGTCTGTGCTCCTTGGCACCAAACAGAACAAAAGAATTACTGAAAAAGCAGCACTGAGAAAAAGAACATTCTGTGTGGGTTTCCAAAGGAACCAAAAAATAAAATAAAAATAAGAAATGAAAATAACTGAAGAGCTCTCCTAACCCTGGGAAGCTGTGATTCACTCACATGATTTAAACTCTATACAAGTGCCTGAGAAACTTCAAATATTGAAAATACTTTTAAATATTAATAAATAGTGTATCATATTTGTTCTGCACTAGAGGAATGGTGTGACACCTGATATGGTTAAAACGTCCCCCCACACCTATATTTGAATACCAGATGTAAATTTTTTGTGCACCTTAAGCCGCTTCTCAGGTCTGCATGTGCAGATGGAAGTCATAATTTTGTGTTTTAATTAAATATAGAATGTTCACCCACTCTTTGCACATTAAATATTAATGACAAGAGCATGACATAAATGTATATTTATTTTTTTAATAAATATAGTTCATGGATTTGAAGGCTGTGTTGACATCATAGACTATTTTCCTCCCAGGTTTTATTAGTGTTTTTCCAATCTGTTTCATATTTCTCTAAAAGAAATCCACTGCCACTCCCAAGCACACTTTCTGCTAGTGGTTACAATCAAGTGTATAGCTGACAGAAGACTGAAACAAGCAAAGAAGAGAACATTTTCCGCAAAACTTAATTGTTGCTGAAGTTAATTAAATTAAAACGAAAGCCCTGGAAATCCTTATGCTGTACAGAAGTTTCTACTGGGATGGGTTTGTGTTTGGTCTGGTTTCTTTCTTACATACCAACTCCGTGATGTACAGTCTTCTTCGCACATTTAAATCAGTTGGTTGCTTAATGTCACTGTGCAAGATTCTAAACCAGAATTATGAAGCTTTTATAATGACATTTGGAGCTTAAGTATCCCACTAATTTATCTATTTCCATCAATAAATGATTTTTCAGGTAGAGAAGTAATTAAAGCTCAACATCTTTTAAAATATTTTTATTTAAATGTAAGAACATTTTAAACCACTTTTTATTTTTCCCTGGGAAAAACAGTGAATTGACCAGCATTCAAATGTTTAATAAATTTCTTATATTACCCTGCAGGTGGTTTAAAAAATAAATGAGAAAACCCAACCACTGTACTTTTTTGAATAAGCTGTAGCGGTAAAAAAAAATAATTCTGGAGTTTTGGAAAGGGTAACAATCAGAAAACAGAACAAAAGCAAGGCAAATCTATGGTTGTCTGGTGATTTTGTTTGTCTTTATGACAGCAGAGGCTTAAAGCATAACTGCAGTTTCAAGAGGAAAACATCAGTGGAAAGTAAGACATCAAGGTGAAGAATGTTTTGAGGAAAGAAAAAAGAGGCAGTGGAGGAAGAGGGAGGTCAGTGGAGGAGAGAGGGATGTAGATGACGGATCAGAAGAATGAGCACAAATTTTCTGAGCAACAGAGAGAAATGCAAGCTACAGACTGAATTGCAGAAAAATGGAAGTAAGAAAATAAGCAGTCGCAGTATTAACAGGAACCACAGACCACAACTCTACTGGAAACCATTACTATTATTGAGAAAAATAATAAATATTCTATTCCTCTCTATCTTCTCAAAAGTATGCCATTCAGTGTAAGACATAACTTTACTCAGTGGATATATACATACACTTTGGGAGTTTTAAATGTCTAAATCAGTCTGAGTAGAGTTGTGAGCTAATCAGTAGTTGTTAGCAACAGTTAGGACAAAATTTGTCTGTGGGGTGACTTCATTGTCTTTCCTATCATTGTGCCAGAACTAATACTTGGTCTCTGATGCACAATGACCTAGATAAAATTTGATAGGATAGCCTTGTAATGAAGAGCTCTCTTTTTGGTTTTATGTGGTTTTTTTGTTTGTTTGTTTTTGTTTGGTTGGTTGGTTGGTTTTTTTGTTGTTTTTTTTTCCTGGAGTGAATTGTCATGCCCCTTTTATGACATTATTTTTTTAATTTAAATGCAGTAAGCATTCAATCTAAACTTTTCTCACCTCTGTTCCTTGTCCCATTCTATTCCCTTCTTTTCTCAATAAGCATTTATATCTCTTTTCAAGTGTTTTTAAAAGCAAAAGACATGCAAGAAAATCAGTGCAAAGCTATAGTCTTTTACTAATTCTTATCCTGTACCTCTTGCCCCACAATACCTACAGTTGAAGTGTTATTATTTTATGAAACATTACATTGTTCTGATTACAGCCTAATTAATTACTAACATCTACAAATGAAATGCATTAAGGTTGCCAAAATGACAACCTTTATCAAGGCCTTATGGAGAAAGGCATTAAGAAAAGCTATGTGTGTTGGTGGATTCATAAATTTTAGAAATTCAACCACAGATGTTCAATATTCTGCTGAAAATTTTAGTATTCACAAAGAAAACAATTGGTGCTACTAGTTCCATTTTTTAAACAAAACCCTCATTACAAGAAATTTCATATTTTTCAAATAAATTTCCTTAATTTAAATGAAGCTGAAAATATTTCTCCCCTATGTTCTGCTTGCACAGCTGAAACAAAGAATTTAAGTGGCTCTCTCTGACTTAATGTGGTGGTGTCATGTAATATTTTTCCTGAGACACCAGGCAAAGTACTGCAGCAGACGTCTGTACTAGTTGTGAAGAGTCACTTCCAAAACCTCCACAGAGTCAAGAGGAAGTAAAAAGAAGAGAACTGTTGAAATATAAAATGCTTAAAAACCGAAGTTTGCTTCGGGTGTTGACTCTGTTGATGTCTTAATATCCTAAAGTCCAAGTCCAAAGTATATATGGTATGGACATAAGTGTGACAAGCTGCAACTAGCTGAGAAACGGTTTATTATTCTTAGCTTAATTTAGTGGTTTATAGCTTTCTGAGGAAAACCTGTTGTATTTTAAAGAGAGAGGCCATATGAAAAAAATCTTTTAAATTATTCCAGATCACATAAGCCCAGAGAACATGCACAGCAAAGAATGCTTTGTTGTTGCAGTTTTGTGCCCAGGCTGGATCTGTAACCACCACTGAATTTGGAGTATCTCCTATCTGTACTAAATCTATGCTTTCTAAGGAATATGCAGAACACATTGTATCTACTGAGATTTTTTTTTTTCTTTTCTACTAATCTTAATTGAAATCTTTTTTATTGTCAGTATTCATTATAAAGTCACTTCAGGAAAGATTTCTTCCTCTCTCCCCTATAAATACCTATTAATAGAGTAGTTAGTGTATTTTCAGATGATAAAACAAAATCAAACATAGATTCTTTGTAAGGAATTCTGCAGGGAGAGCCTTTATTGTATGAATGTGAATGAATATGAAAGAAAGATCTTAATTTTTAAAGAGCAAGAATAATTTTCAGATTTTTCTATGCAAAATAAAGTTACAATCTTAAAAATACAAAGGTGAAAAATTATTCAAGAGAAACCATCCTTCAGAAAAAGCATTTCCTGACAGAATTTGTAACACTGGATGCACCTTCTCAAAAAATAAGTCATCTTCCATATACAAATAAATAGGATTTAATCTGTGAAAAATAAACAAATCAAAACCAGGCTGCCAAATCAGTCAGGAAAGTGATGTTACAGCACAAGTTGCTCACATTGCCACTGAACATTAAATGTAGTCAGAATTGGACTTAACTCAGAAAAAACATATTGGGGGGGAGGGGGGAGAAGATGGTGAGAGGGGGGTGGTATTTTTTGTGTGATCATAATATTTGATATATTCTGTTTGCCAGGCTAAGATATAAGAAGAGGGAAAAACATCTCTTCATTGTTTCAAAGCCTATTGCTTTAAAATGCATCTTGGACAACTAAGTAGAGGTCAGCGAACTTTTCAAACTGCAGGTTTAAAGTGAAACTTGTTGTCTAAAACTCACTGAGGTAAAATTTCTTTCCAGTGACCATAATTTGTGGCAGTGAAATCCATTGCAGATAGGAGGCATTAACTTTGAACAGCACACCCAGGCTAAAAGCCATGCCAATAAATGAGATAGTAAAGGGATAACACCTGAAGTTTGTGTAGGTATTGCCAGTCATGACAGGAGTTAGACTGGTTAGATTGGGTCACATGTCAATTCAGTATGTCCTATATTACAATAATCAGAGGGAAGGGAAGGGAAGGGAAGGGAAGGGAAGGGAAGGGAAGGGAAGGGAAGGGAAGGGAAGGGAAGGGAAGGGAAGGGATATATTTTGCAGATTTCCTTAATGCAGACTAATAGGATTTTGCAATATGCCACAGACAGGACAAGAGGAGAATATCAGGTCAAGAAATTATATTGAGCAGTACTAGAAATGGAGCAATTGGAATTTTATCTGTGTTCCCTGAACCAGAAAGTATGCAAACCTAGTCAGCTCAGCCTGCATCTCCTATGATTAACACAAATAGATGATAATAACAAGAATGATTCTTGGAGACTTAAGCCCTGTTATTTAAAATTATTTTAAAGTAATTGGAAAAAATGAAAATATTAATGTGTCTTTATGTCCCAACTTCTACTATGTCTGTCCATCAACTTTTCTTTAATATAGACTGTTACCTCTTGTGCTTTCTTTGAGTGTCTGTTGACAGCATCATTATGTTTTCCTTTTCCTTAAAATGTCTTTTTGCAATCTTCAAAGGCATTAGGTAGAATAGAATAGTTCAAAGGTCTCCAAATATTTCCAACCTGACTTGTATACCTGCATGTTCTGAAAGAGGGAAATAGTCTGAATGCTATTTTAAGGATCCACTTTGGCTTTTAAAAAGCCATGAAAGCTTGATCTGTTAGATGTTTAGTTTGTACTTCTTTAATGTGTGAATAATGCTAACCCCAAATCTTCCATCTCCTTCTTTGTTTCTTTAATTTCCAAAAACTGCAGCTTCTCTACATTTTGTAAGAACCAAAATGTCCTGTTTTGTTCTCTTTTCTTCATTTGAATATAAGGTATTCTGTCAGAAAAAAACTGTGATTTTTTGTTGGGCTGTCCTTTGGAAATTCACCAGAGTGATATTTTTTCATTTATTCTGAATGCCTAATCAGATTTTAAGAGTTGTAAGGACTTAAGATCTTCATAGAAAATACAGAACAACACCATCTGTAGGTCTTCTGTTGATAAAGCAGATTCTTTAGTAGTTCTAATGCGGACATGTGCAGATGAGTGACCAGGTCAGTCACTTTTATTTGTGTACTCATAATACTCATAGCAGCATGTAGTCTCAATTTAGTATAAATATAAAGAACACTTTACAACAGTGGTCAGGATCACTGAGAGAGACAGTAGCAGAGAGAGGAAGTGACTTGTTTTAGGACATTCAACATTGTCACATGTGGAGAAGCAATTCAAAAATGCCAGTTTGGTGCCTAAACTCAGGTGACTCTCCCGGACTTACTCACTGTTATATACTCATACATATATTCACAGTTATTTCCTATTTTTGATACAGTTCTTGATTTCTTCACATTACCCTTTTTATTTTTTTCCTAAGAACACTGAACATTGAACAATCTTGCTGACTGGAGTGGCTGCCAAAGCAGCAGATTTTGCAGTAACTGCAACAGATTGAAAGTGGTAATGATGAAAACTGGAAACTGTAAAGTAAAAGAGGGAATAATTCATATAGGAGATAGATGAATGTCACATGCTTTTCATAGCCTATCAAACAGCTGCTGTTCAAAATTGCACATATTGATTATTTGAAGCAGCATCCATACCAGCTCATTATCTCCTTTTGGACTTGAGTATACATAGCATTTGTTCGACATTTTCAACCAATGAACAACTTTGTTAAAATGGCAATGTTTGTACGTGATTTACAAACAATGAAAGAAGTAAAAATAGTTAAAAACCATTCATAGTAATAGAACTTTTTCCTGGTACAAAACCCTTTGACATTCCTTATATTGAAAAACTGATGAAAAATTGAGTTGTCTTTTTTCACATTTTGCCTTTCTTCCCCCCACCTTCGGAGCAGTTAAAAATACATTAGTCATAGAATACATACTGATGTCTGAGATTTGAACACATAAAAGGCACAACAGACTGAAATGAACAACCTGCGTTTTAATGATGCTGAGCATGTGGAACCAGGTTTATTAGTCTTTCTGTGAAGGACATTTATTCATGAAGTGGTTAATATTTGGGTTTTTTAAAGATAGTTTATCTATTTATGCAGAATAGTAAATAGTTTTGAGAGTTAAATTTATGTCTCTTGGTACTATGTATTAAGGGGTTCCTAAAGTCTAATACTAAAATGATTGTGCAAAAGCACATCAGGAAACAGGAAAAACCTCAAGTTATAGAAGATTTCCAGCACTGCCATATTTTACAGATCTGTTGGCAGAAAAATATGGTAATCAGGTTTTTGAAGTTTTACCAGATAATCAAAAGTTACCCACTGACTACCTGTACAGAGTTGTCCAAAAAAAGTTATTGTTGAATATAAGCTTTTATGTGCATTAATACTGAGAAAATATTGTTTTTCAAGAAAATTTAAAGAAACATACATAAAATACTCTGGAGTTCATCTGATTCTACCCAAATCAGAATTAAATTCAATTACATCATTCCTGGAAGTTGTTTGCTTAACCATCCTCCTTACACATTTCACTAATGGAAAGCTAGACATATCATGCATCATTTTCCCCCTCATTGAACCTGTATTTTCCATGTTCCAACTCAAAAGAAAAAAAAATTCTTCACAGAAAGGGTGGTCAGGCATTAGAACAGGCTGTCCAGGCAAATGGTTGAGTCACCATCCCCGGAAGTATTTAAAAGTCTGTAGATGAGGCACTTAGGACCATGATTTAGTGGTGGATTTGGCAACTTAACAGTTGGACTCAATGATCTTAAAGGTCTTCTCCAACTTAAATGATCCTATTATTCAAACTGTTTCCTCAACTTATTCACATTTCACCTGGTGAGCCATGTACCTCTTTTTCTGCATCTTCCTCAGAGGTATTTGAAGATTATTACAAAAGCTCTTCAACTTTCTCTTTTGGTAAGCTGCTCTATGCCTTACATTTATTTTTTTGTTTATTTTGGTCTTTGGTCAAAGTTTCCGCCCTACCTGTTAGCCATAAGTAGATGCACATTTTGTTTCCTCATGTGACTTCCTGTCATAAAGTAGAAAAATAAAGTTTTTCCATGCTCTTTTCAGATATAATTTTTATATCTCCACCAAGATGGAAGGTCAGGGGGGTTTTTTTGTGGTTTTTTTTGTGGATTTTTTTGGTTTGCTGGTTTTGCTTTTGGTTTTCTTTTGGTTTTAGTTTTGTTTTTTGCTTTGGTTTTGGTTTTTTGTTTTGTTTTGTTTTTTGGGGGGGTTTTTAGTGGTTTGATACAGTTGACACATGCTTGGTTGTGAGCTCTGGCAGACATCTTTTACTTCATTTTTTTGCAAATTGCTAAGCAGATAAATCAAAGTTTTGCAGGTTTCCTGAGTTTTGATGATAGGGCAGGAGCTGTGGCTTTCTATCTGTACCAGAAAACTCTTAGCACATTTTTATCTGTGTTTTCCAGTGCGTAAGAGGACGTTGAAAACATGGCAAATGTCATAAGGCAGTTGAAATTTATTCTGGATGTCTTCCAATACACAACACAATACTTCAGTTTTACTGTTTAGTGCTCTGTTTGTTGTACATTTATGTTGTCATTTTTTGCAATGTGTCCTGTAGAACAAGATTTTTCTGTTTGAACCATCTGAATGTACTCAATATATTTCCCAACATCGCAAGATACAATAACCTAGGGGGCAGGGGGGTGTACTATCAAAATACAGGGTAACAAAACCAGATTAATATAATTGAACTACTTACTTACTTAATAAGAAAAGGGTTAATTTTATGGCACTATTTTTAAATTGCTAAACTTTATACCATGGGATTAAGTAGAGAATAGTACACGAATTAATGAAGAGTATAAGCCTATTTCCAAAATTGTTTAAAAATGTCATTGTTACATTAAAACATCTCTGAGCTAAGGGTATATACTTTCTTTCAAATACTCTTAGCACTGCTTTTACCATTTCAAAGCTAACTCTGCAACTTTAGCCCTTCCTAATGCTTTGCTACGTTTCTGCCAGCTCAGAAGGGATGCAACCACATCTGGTAGCCAATTACCAGTAGCATCCTAACTGAGACAGGTGTCCTGGGTCCTCAATCCTAAGATCATCTTTGAAATCAAGTCTTCAATGACTTCAGGTATTTGGTACTGCTGATTTCTTCCCAGCTGAAATAAAATTCCAATTTACTTTCCTCTTTAGATCTGCACAGGAAATGGCTCTACATCAAATTGTTATGATCAGGGAAGATATTGCTTGCAGCAGTCTCTCACAGGTTTCAAAATGACTCAGAGGGATTGAACAGCTGTATGTGTGTCACCAGTGAAGGAAAAGGGGAGAAACAAAAGCGAAGAAGAAATGAACAATTTGTAACTTTTGATGGAAGTAAATTTGCAAATAACAACAAAAGACAAATGGAAGATAAATGGAGTGCTTATTTCTGAGGTGGAGATGAAAGGCATTTGAAATGCTGCTGCACATCACAGAACTGCATAAATAAATAACTCAGTTCAAAGTTATATCGCTTCTTACAGGCTAACTCATTTGGCATTTCTTTTTAATAAAGATGTGAAAATGTTACTGAGAGTTTTAATGGAGCTAATAATCTCATGATTTTAATGAATTTCAGCACTTTTCATACCAGTCTTCAGGACCAGAACTGTAGTCCACAGAAATTGCTTAAGTATTTTCCATGAAATTCCCTCTTCACAAAAAAGGTAATTCAGAAATATGAAGGATAGAAAATTTAGTAAGATGCTTACATTTAACATGAAAACTTATATAAACTTTACATAAAGGAAAGATCTATTTCCTCAAATTATGCATACACCTCATTATCATATCATTTTTAAACTTGCAAATTTTAATGAGTGTTTCTTATTTTGACATTTGCAAAGTTATACATATGTTGTGTCAGAGAATCTTTGATTCTTCATTGGAGGATTGTCAGAATCCTTCTCACTACCTTTTCCAAATGAAGCACACTGTCAATACCACAAGGGATGGTTACTTCAGGAATGAGAAAGTTTTCAGTTTATTAACAACTATAATGTTCTTGTGCATAAATTCCACTTTTACAAAAAGTAATATTAAAAGGCCTTATTTTTATTGACTCTTTTTTGAATGGCGCATGGCATATATGGCACTGCACTGTGCTGTACAGATACTGTACTACTACCATGTTGATAAAGCTCTTTGTTTACTAATTCACCCTGTTTTCCTGCATTGCTGCCTTATTTGAGTTTAAAATATTATAATGCTGTGATAAACCAGCACTCAGTCTCCATACTGTCAGAGCTCCCTTACATGATACTCCCACACAAGACAATATATCTCCTTTACAAGAAATTATTCACAGCTTTTCTGTGGTACAAAAGGCGTTCTCATGTAACAGCACTCTTACAAAGCCATCTACTCCTAAGGCACCCAGGAGTCTCTATTGCAGCCTGTGAAGAGAGAATTGTGCTCACCAGTGCTGTGCAATGCAAGACACAGTCCTTGGGAAAATGCGTGTTTCACTCTACCATCTGAAATACTCTGATTGATAAAGCTGATATGATCTGTCAGAGAAAATCAGGAGGGGCTTCAAACCTTGTTCAGCGTTATGCTGCTCTCCCTGCAGGTGTTGTGACTGATGCTTTTCAGGCTGGACTTCTAAATCCATGGCTCCAAGTATTACAGTGTTTCTCCCAAGAGCACCTACAGCTCCTGAGTGCCCTGGGTCCCCTAAAATTTTGAACACACCAAGTCTGTGCACTTCATTTTACCGAGACCTACCCGCTGCTTTCAGGGATAACTCAGGAATACTTGTCAGGTTCACACAGATCTGCCTTGAGAAGAGGATTGAAGGATGGAAACAGTTATGAAAAATTAAACGTAATCATAATACCAGATTATATTCAGCTTCAAATTTTTTCACAGATGCTTCAGAGTCCCTGCTGAAAATCATTGTTGTATGTCCCATGCCTGCCAGCTAATTTCCTCAGCACAGAAAGAAGCTTTTAGCAGTGCTGGTGACCACATTGTGCCCATGGGGCTATACCAGTCTGGGTCAGTTCTGTGTACATTTTTCCCTTTGGTATGATCTCTGAGCTCTGTGCACCAACTTAGAGAAATGATACACTCAAGAATTTGTGCCAGCGGCACTTTGTCAGTTCTAGGGGGCAAATTCATCTCCCTCTTCCCCTCTCTTTCTATTTCTCACTATACAAATTCATGCCTCTAGTGTTTTTCCATATTGTGTGCATTGTAAGCCTTTCTTCTTGTCTTCAGAAATGAAACACTAATTCACATACCTTAATATTTTATACTTCTGCCACATTCTTATTTTCCTTTGAAGCAGATGTTTGTAAAACACTTCCTCTTCCAGTTCCACCCTCACTACTGAGGCATTCAGAGTTTGACAGTGGTGAACAAGTTTTTAGTTTCTGACAGATGCTACAGAAGGTACCTGGGGGAAGACCGTATCACTACGGGCTGCCTAAAGCTTTGCTGCATATCCTTCCCGCTTCATCTACCTCTTGTTTAAGGCTTTGGTTATCATAACATGGTACCACTTGCCTCACTTAAAAGGCCATTAATTGCTGCAGAGCTGTGCTAGAAGAACTACATGCTCCACCTTTTTAAAAGACGTGTGGGAAATGTTGCTGACAGTCTTGTTTTCACTAGTGGCCCAAAAAGATCCTGTGTTTGTTCTTCTGGCTTAGAGTAATATGACCAGGGATGTTGGCATATCAGCTGCCATTACTTAAGTACACTACTGGCAGAGAGAGCCATAATTTTAAATATATAGTATTAAAAAAAAAATCTTCTTATTATGTTACAGGAGTAAACTTATGGTTATATATTACAACTTATGAGAGTGACTTTCATAAAATTTGTTTCATTTTTTGGTGCATAGATCATTTCACTGAATGATTTCTCTTTACATTTAATCTTTACTTTCTTTTTCTTCCCCTGTATTTGCTCCTGAAATTAAAATTGATTATGAACAATTTATCAGTGCACTAGGAGTTTTTCTGACATCATTCCCACTCTTTCCTTTCTATAGACAGCTGGCTTTTTGCAGATCTTTTCCTAGAGGCTTTGTCATTCTGATTTTTTCTCTTAGGGTATTGAGAAGTAAGTAATTATTCTTTAAAAGTATAGAGGCAGGCCATCATGCAAAGACAGAAGTGCAGCATACTAAACAGGCACGGTCTTTATGTATTTCAACCATACTTAAATTATGACTATGTCAGTCTTCATATTGATTTCTGCTGTTACAAATTCTTAACAAAAAAATACTATTTTCCACTGAGTATCTCAACACCGTAAGTACTGTCTTATTGGTTTATGTGTTCTTTATTGTTTATTTATATATTTTAACCTTTTTAGTTTTTAAAATTTAAAAGATAATATTAAAACCACATATAAATTTCCTTATCAGAATACTAAATTAGATATGTGAAAACTAAGAATAATAAATAATTAATCTGATGATTTTACAGACTTACTAGCAATATAACTTGTAGAAATTAGATTTCCTACTTTTAAAATAGACACAAAACTTTAATTCAAATATCCGCAAATTATATTACATTATAAAAAAAATCTTACCTATTTAAAGTACCATTCCATGTCTAAAACATGGACTAGATAAAGTAGTTATTACTGCTATTAGGAAAGGAAACTATTACTTTAAAACAACAAAAAATCAGATTAAAAATTTACATATAAAGTTATTTTGAAGAAAATACTGCTAATTTACTTAATATACACTGTACCACAAATTATCAAGAAATTTACATATTTAGTACGTCTATTTATATTCTTAGCTTGGCTAATATCAGAAATATAGTATATCACTGTCAGTTTTATTATAGATTTTTGTTTAGTTCTAATGATTAGGTAATCCTAAGTAAAATATGATTAAAGAATATGAGATTTTGTAAAATAATACATGTATGAAGAAATTTAAACTGTTAGAATATATATTATTTTGTATTTTATTTATCCACTTGCTTACCCAGTTTGAAAAAGAAAAATGGAAACTATCATATTCATATAAGAGAAAAATTACAAATGTTTGTTTTTTATGCTCAACCTAAGATATGAATCTGCTATAAATTCTACATATTTTCTGAAATGTAATAAATGCAATTCGGTAACTTAAATTCATATAAGCAGTATCTTAACCCTATTACAAAATCTAATAACACATTGATTTAAAAATGCTGGATTTTTTATCTTAATATGCTACATCATTTATACCAGGTAATTTTAAATGTATGTAAGTTTTTCAAAGCAGAAAAATAAAGACTTTATTTGTGCCTAAAGTATGTATACAAGCTTTCCTTTTCAGCACATATTGTTGCAAAAGAAATTAGTATAATTTTCATATAATTTTGACATAGTGACATATTTCTTGTTGAAAGCACAAGCATAAAATTAATTTTCTACAATGTGCTAGCTTTGCTATAGGCTGAAAGGACTTTTCCTTGTTTTGCAAGTATTTTGTACCTAAAGTACTCCATTTTTCTTGGAAGTGTTCTAAGATCTTCAAGTTACTATTGCAATTATTTACAAATTCATGGATTGTAAAGTCAGAAGAGACCATTAAGCTTCTAAGTTGACATCGATATAACAGTATTCAGATTTACTCAGATATCTCTGATATGAGGTCAGCAACTAAGACCTGTCTACTTTGAAGGCATTCCAGCACCGAAAAAAAAGTACAAACATTTGATCCCATAGTTGCAGTATTAAATATATGGATGAATATAAAAAGGGAAGGAGGAAGACGAGCAGAGGAAAAAGGAAAATTTGGGATATTAAAGCAAGATTCACAAGATAATCTCCAGATTTCTGTCTGTGATATCTCTGTACCATCAATAGTCAACATGACCCTTGTTGGTTCTCTAAAATGTGGAACAATGTCAAGCAGGTCCTGGCCCAGAAACCTGCAGAATTTCAGATTCCTGAAACTGGTAGATCATGCAATCTCCTTTTATGGCAACCTGTATACGGACATTGTACACAAGTGAGTTGGTCTTGCCTTTCAAGAGCCAATGGAGAAGGGGTGCTATGCCAAAGAACTGTGCCACCGTCACTTGTGCCATTTCTTCCCTGTGTCTCATCAGTGTCCTAGTTTGATTTTAAATAGTTTAAGATAATTTTTTGTTTTCTTTATTTTAAGAGTTGGTTGACAATTTCTCACTTTTACAACTATCAAAGATTTTTTTAGTTTGCAGTAATCTGATAGTAGTAAAACCTAGGAATACGCACTGATGAATCTACCAAACAAGAAACAGAGAATTCAACGATAAATATGTGGAAAAACAGCAGTGTCATAATATGTCAACATTTCAATTTCCCCTCGGTCTGATGATATCATGTTAGTCATTTAATTTTTACACAGCATGAGCAAGTTAAGATAAAGCAAAAGGACAGTGTTGCAAGAGCAATACTGCAAGAGCACTGCTCTCTTCCTTATATCTTTTATTTGATTTCACATTTATTTCATGAAAGAAACTGCTTAATGAATTGAAGAATATATTTTGTGGTTCTTCATCTAAGGTTTTTTATTAATTTCTAGTTCATATATATTATTCATCAAAGTGCTCTGTTATTTAAAGTTCTATTTGAGGGAACCTACTAAAGTCAATAATAAATTCTTCAAAGTGGAAGTTTGGTCTTGTTTTGCAACTAGCTATTTATAGAAGTTGTTTCATTTCTAACACCAGTTCATTCAGAAACTCGATTTCCAAGTTGCTTATGCATTTTTCAATCAATTAAGTGACAATGTTATCCACTTAATCTGATTTCCTTTTCAAAATCTAAATATTAGCTAGATTTTCATAAATTATTTCTTCTAAAATGTATAATTTTTTATAGTTCACACATGGAAAAAATTTGAAGTATGAAGTAGATTTTATAGTCAACTGGAAGAGATGGATTCACAGCATTCATTATTATATACCTTTATTTCAAATAATAAAAATAACTTGAATTATAATTAAAATCTTTATCTGAAGATGTATATTTATATGAGGTATTCGAGTCTCTTATGAACCGACTCCCAGTGTGTCTGGACTCATACAAATTTTGCAAAAAAACTGTGAGAAAGGTATTTTGTGAATGCTGCCAAATTAAGTGATGATCTAAGCGCAGACCAAATAATGTCCTTATTTTAATCATAGAATTAAATAGCTGAGATTCAGTGGCTATATAATCCCTCAACATACTGCATGTGGGATAAAAGAAAAGTTTGATTCCCTCAAGTTCATAACAATAATTCTGTTTATAAGCATTGCTAGTGGCAGAGATCAGCTCCCTAAGAATAAAAAGGACACCATCAGCACTTGACTTACAGATATGAAAAAATATCAAGCTTATATCCAAACCTACAAACAATTATTCACCTGCCTGATTTTATGCAGGTCATGCTGGAGCACCCAGCTCTTCATCACCTTTGGCCAGGAACCACATTCTATTGCTGCCCTAAGGACTATTTATTGCAGTGACTGTCCTCTGACTGTGACAGCTTTCTTGCTTTATAACATCAAACCATTTCTTATTGGCATTTTGAGGAGGTGACTTTCCTTTTTCATGCTAATATTTAAAAAACAAAATCTGTCTTTCAGTGCAGGTTCCTGAGATTTGACAGGTTGTAGCAGATGCTGAGGACATGTGCTACTCACTGCCAGAGACTTATTTCTATGGATGCCTAGAAAGCATGGCTGTTCAGTCTAATACAGTCTCTTAGGACTAACAAAGTGTATCTGGACTTGTTTTGAGCACATCTGTTTCCAAACTGACTCCTGCCACTTTGCAATTTATTTTCCAATCCCTGATTCACCATGCTAATCTTGCAAAATCCTTAGCGATTTGCTGAAAAGCACTAAAAAACCCCATACGATTCTTTTGATTTTTCCCCCCCCATTCCAAGTGTAACAATGTAACTCCCAATAAGGACCTTGACCCTATAGGTTGCGTTTTGGAATACAACGTCATTAACAGGCCAAAGCAGCAGCTCGAAGTAAATAAAAGCACCTGAAATAATTTCTTTCTGGCTCCTGTGCACAAAGCCCGTAACACGGGAACAGTGCTTGTCATTTCAGCCAGTTGCGGGTTTGGCTCCGATTAAGCTGTAAACCTTTGAAAGTAAGGATTTGTCATGGAAATGCTGACACAGCCTGAACTGAAGCAGGGTGAATGGCATGGCACGGTTCTCTGTACCAAAACAGCACCGCCTCAATTAGCACCGATCTCCGTACACACAGCCGTGACAAAAGGAAGTCGGGAGCCTGAATATTCACCCAAAGCACTTAAAAGGCCAGCATGAATCATGAGGGTCTTGCATGTTTTTTGTTTGTGTGCAGCTAGCAGTGTGGTGTGCTATTCATTCTAGGTTAAGCTTTCAATGCTGTCTAATAAGTGGCCCTTGTACAAAAACGTGATCTGTGCTTTTCCAGATATTTGTATGTCAGGCAGCTACACAGCAGCAACTTCTGTAATCCCTTCTCCTGCAGTTAAAGCTACTAGAAAAGCTTAATAATATCCCAGAGGCAAAGATGAAACGGTATCTCTACAGCTACTGTTTGCTGTAGAGAGCTTTTGAAGTCGAGCTTAAGATGTCTTTATTTCCCTACCAGAAAGAAATTTTTTTGCCCTTCTTTTTCCAGTGTTGTCATGATGATGTCTTTTTGCTTGAAAAATATTCCAAGAGGCTGTAGTGTTCCCATAAAGCATTAGGGAACGAGAACAAGTTTTCATCAGGGGCTCCTAGAATCTGTAAGTGCAGTTTGTCACTACAGAAACCCACAGCCGCCCTACCAGCAATCTCAATTTAAAACCCCACACTTTCTTCTTTATCAGGTTTACAGCAGCCTCAGCCTTCACTGGCAGATCACTCCTGTCTGAGTCCTGGCTTTTAACTTCAGTTTCTAATTAAATATAAACTGAGTTCATCATATACCTCCCATTTGTAGTTCATTCTTCTTCAGTGTAAGAAAGTGAAATATGATAGAGCTGTTAAATTCCTATAAATTCTCATCAAATGATAGTATGGCTTGACAAAAAAATATTAGGATACCATAATATTCTTGTAAATACTTACTGATTTTAATTATAAGAATTATATTTAGCAATTAGGAACCATAATGATTTTCCATGCCCTCTTGTGAAAGGTACTAAAACAAAAAAGTTCCAAAATAACAAGTTATTATTTAACCATAAAACAGAAAAGAGAAAATTCAAACAGAGGGGAATTGCAATTTAAAAAAAGGAACAACACTTGTCAGCACAATTCTTGTCAGTGGCTTACCACTGCTAAGTCTGTTGTTGGTATCCAATCACGCAAAAATTCTTTGAAGGGTAAAAAATGGTAGTGGTGTAGTTTAGCAGAAGCATCCCTTTGCTGATGGGACTGAAAACCAGGAAGCAAGTGTCACTGTGTTTGCTTTGGATATGTAACAGCAGAGGCTAGGCACAGCATTTTGTATTCAAGGTAAATTTAAATTTCTCAGTGGCAAATAATGAATGAAAGGTAGAGGCATGGCATCTTTAAAAACAAAACTAACAAAGTTTTTGCAGAGTATGATGCAAAAAAATAGAGGGTTGTAAAGAATATAAATAAGAGGGAGTGAGAAAATAGATTTGCAACATTATTTTGAATTCATGTGCATGAGGAAATTGAGTTGCTAGGGATAAAGAGTGTATAAAAGTTATCCAATCTGAAATCAGTGAGCTTTAGCAATTACCCATGTTGAAGCGGCCTTTAAAATTCCAAGTAAAATTATTATATTTTTCATAGTAGTACAGCAAGGGAGATTTGGAAAAGTTCTGGTTTAGTGAGGCTGAAACATGTCACTGAGAGCGACAACTATAAACAAACAAACAAAAAAAATTCTCAGCAATCACCTACACTTCACATCAGATTATGTAATCAGTAATTTTACGGAAGGATGAGTTTCAGTCACAAAAAAGGGTTTAAATATATCAGAATACATAGACAGGAAGTCACGTGAATCCTTTAGAATATTTTTTTTTACTTGCAAGTAGAAAATGTGGAAAAGTATGCCTAGGTAATTTTAAGTTTGCCAGATGCAAGAGTTTATTAACATAACTCTACCTTAATGAAAAGATCCAACCTAGAAGCCCCTATTGGCAACATTTATATATAATTCTAAAAGTCCTCAATCACTATTGGAGCAAATGAAAAGGCAAGCAGTAAAATGAATACTTCTGTGAATACACAAGGACTTTTTCTTCATTTATTTCAGAGCTGACCTGTTACTATATGAACTGAGTCATAACTCAAAGCCAGTCCATGCACCTCATGAAATAAAATCAGTATAAATGTTATTGTTATTGGCTTGATGCAATCTATCATGTAACTAGCTGTGCTGGTTCATCTGGGTAAAACCTGTTAGTCAAATAAATAAATGAATAAATATGGCTGATTTATACCAGTTGTATTTTGATCTGATACATGCACTGAATGAGTGCTTTGCCTTAGAATTTAAACAGGATCACTGTGTACAAGATGGGAGGTCCTCTTTTCTCACATTCACACCTTCTGCCCCAAAGAACCAGAAGAGAACTTTATCATTAGAGGCATTTTCTTCCAGGTATTATCTCTGTTTCCATGTAAGGACAATAAAGACCATAAAAGAAAGGAGAAGGATTATCCTGCAGACTCCAGCTTCATTCCAAAAGAGGTCAGATTCTTTGGTGGGGTAGTAGTGCACAGGATCTGCCTGGCCCTCAAATTTGAAACCTCAGCAGAAGGTTAGCCAAACTGCAGAAAACTGGAGATTTCCTGTACCTTAAGCCATAAAGGAGGTTAAATCTTAAGGTTGGAGGGTTAGAGAGCCCACACAAAAACATGGTCATTTGGATTCAATTCTTTGTAAATTCTCATCACACCCCAGGTCTCTAGTCATACAGGCTGGATTTCTAGTGTATCTGTGAGAAACTAGTCAAAACCAACATGTAAAACTGTTGCAGTGCATGTTTTAGGTTTTTGAATTTGTATTTGTATTTTGTTATTTGTCTGAACTTGGCATGCTCCTTTCACCCCCCATTCCTACTCCTGCACCTGGTATCCCCCTGATGTAACCCCGCTCCCTTCCCTTTCTCCCGTTGGGCCAAAGTTTCTTCCCTGCCCAGGCCGATTCCTGGGTACTTAAGGGAAAACAGAGGCCCAGGCACATGTTCTGGCTTTTTCTGGCTTCCGGTCCTGGCTCTGTTCTGCAGATGGAGCCACAGAAATAAACACCTTTTCCTACCCAAGCCAGAGCCCGCTCCGCTTCATTTCCAAGCCTACCCATGCTTCAACCAGCTAATTGGAGGACCCACAAACTGCTAGATTGGCCTGGGGAACTGCTAGCTGGTAAAAGCACCCCCACGGACACGCCAATTTATATAAAACTACATGCTTGTAGTTTTCTGTTTATAGTATTTCCAAAGAAACTGAAGTGGTCTTGATGACTCCAAGATTTTTCTTGAATGAAAACAAGACACTAGAGGTAGTGGAAGATAGTTACCTGGGCTTTTCACTCCTTACCCACTAGAGACACAGTGCTTTCAGTCCCCTGAGCCAGGAACAGAATAGAGTAGGAACTATATTCTAGACTAACATATCAAAAAAAACCTTCACAGCATTTCATTTCATGATGGTCTATTTCACTGACAACAAGCAGGAAAAAAACACAGACGGGTATAAGTTGACTGTGGATTTTCATTTCACCTTCCTGCTGTCTAAACTATGCCCATAGCTGCTAATCCTTTCTCTGCAGGGCTTCTAATCTACCCCAACTGGATTCTAACAACCTTGCCAACTCTGTATAGTATCCTGATGGCTTGTCCTGCTGCTGTGATCTGCAGCAGCATGTGTCCACCTGCCAGCCTTGCCACAGGGCTTCAGGCTTTCATGATCCCATTCTGAAAGCAAGCCTTCATTGTTCCAATCTCTTTGATGCTCTTTTTCTAGGCTTTGCTTCAATAACACTTTGCTTGTCTTTCTTTTTCTCATTCACAGCAGCAGCTTAGCAATGTGCATAGTTTGAATGTCCCTTTCATAAATAATGTGCCAGTTGGCCCACCCCATGCCTTCAAATTGGAAGGCTCTCAGCATTTTGGCTGCTAATCTGCCAGCAGCTTTTACATAGAGTAAGACACCACCCCACCGCTCTGTCAGTGCATAAACATGATACAGCCATATTCAGCTTAGGTGTCACATCGTTATCATGGTACACAGCCACATATTTTGGGGGTTGTATGATCAGGTAAAACTGATAATTAATTTAATATTCCTGATTAAAAATAACAGATACTACTCATTTAGATATTCTAATTCCTTCCTTCCTTCCTTCCTTCCTTCCTTCCTTCCTTCCTTCCTTCCTTCCTTCCTTCCTTCCTTCCTTCCTTC
>JBBMKD010000145.1:75446351-75486194 GCA_037834095.1 Argya squamiceps
CTTCCTTCCTTCCTTCCTTCCTTCCTTCCTTCCTTCCTTCCTTCCTTCCTTCCTTCCTTCCTTCCTTCCTCCTTTCCTCCCTACCTCCCTTTCTGGAACTGTCTAACTCTTACAGCATCCACAGAATGTTGTTAGGGACTAAGGAAAATGAGCTAAAAAAGGAAGTGCAGAGTGACTGAAACATGTTGGTAGTGATTACTATAACACTAATCATTATAACAGTGATTACTACAACAGATGATACAAAACACTGTAAGTGGGATATTTGTGTCTGTGTGAATGTATCTTTCACTTAAACTTCAGGAAACCCAAAGACCTAAATCCTTTTGATTTCATTCTCTATTATCCCACTTAAAAATTCCCACTGATTGAATTATTATGTATCATTTTTATTGGTGTTAACCTAATTATTTCCTGTCAGTGGAGGATTTAAATGTGGTTTTGTAGCTGGCATTCTTTAATAAATAAAAGAGAAATGATCAGACTGTACTTAGCTCAAAATCACTTTCTATTTTTTTAGAAACTTATCCAAAACTTCCTCTCTTTTCTACTGTAGACTTTAAAATCAATAGTTTCTTACCTAAGAGTTACTCTGAGACAAAGCAGTGATCAAAACAAAAGACACAAACTTTGTAATTAATACTATGCTTCACTAATGAATGTTCTGCTTGTCAACACCTGTCAGGCTTGCAATATTTTCTTCTCAAGCATGGAAGGTACTATGGAAATGTCAAGACCTCATAGGAATCAGTACAAAATGTCTGGGAATAAATAAAATCTTTATTTGATGTTTTTAAGCATCATGAAAATATCATGATCAAATACAGATAAAATCCTTGCCTCTTTAAAAAAAAATGAATTGTCATTATTATATGTGGCTTTAACAAATCTTGCCTCTTGGTTTGCAACAGCCTAATTCACTGATATGTGAAGAAATATATACCTTCTTTGTGTTCATGGTAAGGACTTTGCATTTTGTAGGTGTTTCGGATTTACTACTGAGTGACCTTCCCGCAGGTAGGGCTCCCCAAATGGCCACATAGAGCAATGTGCTATTACTCCCAGCAGAAATGGCACAATCTACAGCATCAATAAACTCCTGAGCAGATGTTCAATACCTAAACATAATGATCACTGGGGAGCCATGATAACTGCCTACAAATACATAAAGGAATGTTATAAGAGGATGGGGACCCATTATTCTCATTAGCCAACAAGGGCAGAATAAGAAGGAATGAGCATTCTCTCTAAGCAGAAAATTTTAGCTTGATTTAAGAAAATCTTTAGCTGATAAGATTAAGAAACTATAAAACAAAACTCCTAAAAGAATTTATATTATTTTCATCATATAAGATATTTAATGTAGCTTTCTGGTATGCCTATTTCAGACAAAAAAACACAGGGCATAGTATATTTATTTAGATTTATATGTGTCTGAGAGGAATTGTATGTCTTATTAATGAAATGAAGCTTAAGAATGATATTACTGTGGTTGACTAGAAACAGCTATTTTTTTCTAATCCCAAAGACTAAATATTAACCAGGAAAATTTATTTGTACAGAGATTGAAACAAAAAATTAAAAATCTTCTCAGGGCATCCTCTTGTGTATGTGTGGATATTTGCAGCACTTTGCTGTGGGTTTTTACCTTAATAATGAATATCAAGCTTTTCCAAAGTTTTTTCAAATTGGTCTTACAAGCAGATGAATAATCTTAGAGCATGAGTGTGCAATCTTACAGCAAGTGCATGGTACCTATAATATATATTTCACTTTAAAAAAAGTATTTTAGGTATGACATTTCCAAAACTGCAATAGCTTTCTTTCAGTCCCCATTGATTCACAGAAGACTTCCCGTCAGAATTTTCGTCAAAAGTGATGGATATCTACAATGTTTTGAGTTTCAAAAACATCACAATTTGCCTAACTGCAGGAACTGGCTGCAGGAATATCCTGAAAGAGAGAAAGCAATATCCTTCTTTTCTACAGTTAGGAAATGTTTATTCTTTAGCCAGAAAAAGCTTTGAATAGTTATAAAAAATGTATTAGCTTTCTAGTCAATAGTGATAAAACCCATGTAAGATCACTTTTATGAGTTGAATATGACAGAAGAAATGATGAGTTTTATCTACTGATAATACTTCCAGCAGGCCTGAATATAGCTACACCTTGCAATCTTGTTTTAGATACTAGTTTCATTGCACTATTTATGAGTTTAATATGCAGATTTCATGTTGCAATAAGGACTATTCTTGTTTTATCAAGATACGCCTCTGTGCTCTCTTCTTGGGTAGATTAAGTTAAAATAGTACCTGCACTTCTGTCATTTTGTAGCCCTCATTACACATGGTTATCAGACACATTTGCACGTGAGCTACAGTATAATTCCCTTCAAGAACCTTGATCAGAAACTCAGCTAAGTAGCGTTCAACTGAGAAGGCTCTGAAGAACATGGATCCGGTAGGATTTGAAGTGCTTTCCCCAAATTATGATCCTCTATACCTTGATATTTTGTTGAGGCTACAGATCAACCCTGCAGGACATCTGAAAACAAATATAATGATTTTCAGTTATGCTGGGAAGTTTCCCTAAAGATCTTAAAGATTGCAAAGAACAAAATGATTTCTATAGTTCAGTGAAATGTTAATTTTGTGGTAATTTTAATGCCAGTAAATCAAGATTCGAAAGGATTACATGTTTCAATTTTCACTATGTGGTAGACATCCAAGATTTCCAAGTTAAAAACATTCTCTCACCAAACATCAATATTCTTCTGTATCATGCTCAAGGAATAAAATCTTATTTGATTGATATTATCTTGATTGGTTTAATAAATATGAAACCTTCTCAAAAAAACCCTCCCAAAACAATCTCAAATATTCCTCATGCATCAGCAAGAATTTCTCAGAATTATGGGTATAAACCACAGAATCATTGAATCATTAAATTTGGAAAAAATCTCTTAGGTCACCAAGTCCAACTGTAAACTCCACCATGAGTACCACTTCACATGAGTACCACCACAGTCACCACCAAACCATATCTCTGTTCACATGTTTTTAAACAGCTCCAGGGTTGGTAATTTCTCCACTGCTGTAGGAAGCCTATTACGATGCCTGACCACCCTTTCAGTGATGTCATTTTCCCTAGTATTTCATTTACACTCTCCCTGATGCAATTTGAAGACATTTCTTCTTGTCCTGTCACTCTGGGGAGAAGAGATTGACCATCACCAGGATACAACCCTCTTTTAGACAGTTGTGGGCAGTGGCTCTCCCTAAGCCTTATTTTCTCCAGGATAAACAACCCCAGCTCCCTCAGCCAGTCCTCACAAGATTCCTGCTCCAAACTATTAGTCAGCCTCACACCCTTGTGGTTCCAACAGTTCTCTTCATTCTTTTTTTTTTTTTCTGGATTCTGTAACTGCAGTACCTATGTCTGTTCATAAACTTATGGTCTGAGAGTAATGATGTATTTCTTTAAAAAAGGAAAGCATTGAAAATTTAGGTTATTTGTGTAGAATAAAATTAAATCTGTCCAAGAATATATTGGAGCACTGAAGTTGCTGGCACAGAAAAATATGTGGGCATGCTAGTATAATTTCACTGCCTCCAAAATAAGTTTTCTAAATGCAAATTGCCCACTGGTAATGATTCCTGGAAGGTTCTTACTAATAAGCTATGGAAATTGCTGAAGAAGTCCTAGCCAACATGAGCCAAAATCAGGCTTCAGGGTGTTCTAAGATTTACCCATAGAAGATCCCATTAAAATGCTTTAGAACCTTTCATGGCACTATATATTTTACTAAGCAAACCCCACATAATGACTATGTACCTAATATTACTTGTTCTGGTCACTTCAGTGCCTGGTACAATCATGGAAAAGATTAATCTGGGAGATATTGAAAAACACCTGGAGGACAGTGCAGTCAGTCACAATGAGCATGGCCTCATGAGGGAAGAGTCCTGCTTGTTGAACCTGATTTCCTTCTATTATAATGAATCTCTACAAGTTAACCAAGGAAAGCCACTATGTAAAATCTTTTTGGACTTCAGCAAAATTTTTGCTACTTTGCTTTATAGTACCCTTCTGGACAAAATATCCAGCACACAACCGGATAACCAAGTTGAATGGTGAGTGAGCAAGAGGCTCACAGGTCAGACACAGAGGGTTATGGTGAATGGGGTGATGTCAGGCTGGGAACCAGTCACTAGTGGAGTTCTGCAGGGCTCCATCCTTGGCCCAGCTCTTTTCAACATCTTAACAACAGGACTTGAAAAAACATCAAGTTTGCAGATGACATTGATTTTGGAGAAGCTGTCGGTCCCCTTGAAGGCAGAAAGGTCCTGCAGAAAGACCTCAACAAATTAGAGAGATGGGCAGTCACCAGCTGTAGGAACTTTAAAAAAGGCAAATGCAAACAACAAATTCTGCACTTGTAATGGGGCAATACTGGTTGTGTGTGTCAAGCAGGGAACAAACAACAGGAAAGCGGCACTGTGGAAAGGGATCTGAGCATCCTGGTCATTGGCAAATTGAACATGAGTTGAACATGAGCAGTGCCCTGGCAGCCAGGAGAGCCAACCCTGTCCTGGGGGGCATCAGGCACAGCATCAGGCCAGGCAAGGGAGGGGATTGTCCCTCTCTGTTCTACACTGGGGCAGCCTCACCTCGAGTGCTGGGGGCAGTTTTAGGTGCATCAATATAAAAAAGACTTTAAGTTATTAAACAGTGTCCAAAGAAGGGCAACAAAGCTGGTGAAAGGTCTGGAGAGGAAGTCGTTTGAAAAGCAGCTGAAGTTGCTTGATTTGTTCAGTCTGGAGAAGAGGAGGCAGAGGGGACAGCTCATTGTCATCTTCAACATCCTCAAAAGCAGGAAGAGGGGAAAACACTGATCTCTTTACTCGGGTGACCAGTGACAGGACTCAAGGAAATGGCATGAAGATGATGGCTCCCCAGGGAAGTGGTCAGAGCACCAAGCCTGTCTAAGTTCAAGAAGTGTTTGGACAATGCTCTCAGACACATGGTGTGACACTTGGGGTGTCCTGCATAGGACCATGGGTTGGACTCGATGATCCTGTTGCATGATGATTCTTCCAACTCAGCATATTCTATGATTCTATAAATTACAATGAGAATCCGATGTCTATGCATGGCAGAGAACATATATGCTATCAAAAAGATTTGCAGTCCAAATAATCTAGTAGATTTTATCCCGTCAGACAATTTCAGTTATATCTTCAGGGGACAACTTTGTATGCTGAATTTATACTGAGGAATGTCAGGTAGACATTTCTATTTGTTATACATTAGGGAGAGTTTTGATTGAAGGAAGTTTGTGCGGCAGTAGCTTGTAAACATGTAGTCAGGTATTGCCTATGACATTATATTTATTTTTCATGGGGGCATAGGAATAAAAATCAGTTTATGTTGTTCTTGGTATTTCCCAGGAAAGCTAAATATAATTTTAAAAAAATGTACATGGGTTTTCAGATAATATATTCAGAGTCATTTCTGTAGTTTCTGACTATAGAGCAGAGATGATTGAACTGCTACACTTAGCACAAAGACCAAGAAACAGATCTTGGTATCCTTATGGAGATTCAATATGCAAAAAATAAAAAGTGATTTGAACATCTGCTACTTGAATTCCTTACTAATCTGCCAAAAAGAATGCTTGGGATTGTTTTTAGCAATAAGAAAAATACACAGTGAGTTGGAAGACATTGATAACACTTGAGCAGAACAGCTCTTCAGCACTCTGATGAGATGAGTTACTGTACAGATGGCTTCCATCATGCAAGTCTTTTCTGTTTATAGGGCTGCAGGTGGTAGAGTGGGAAACAGGGTAAGTGGAGGAAAGGTTAAGACTCCAAATCAATTGTAGCAGTTCACCAAGTAAAATCCATCCCTGCTGAATGTACTAGTTGTTTATCAGCACTGCCATCTAGAGCTGTGTGAAAAAAATTCACTGCAGACAGCAGAAATGGTGAAATTAGATCTTTCATTGTTGAAGAAGATTGTACATAGGGGGAATCATATGCATGCGACACTTTATGGTATTTAAGGCAGTGCATCCAGCAACTGTGTTAAGGGAGCAAGATAAACTGAGATGAAAAAAAGAATGAAAATAATGTCTAAAATACTCTGAAAATTTTGGCTGATTTTTATTCTTGGAAAAGAACTCATAAGAATTTGTACTGCACATAGTTTAGCTTCCCTTTTGTAACACAACTAAAGTTTGCATTCTTTTGATTTGCCCTTATGGGCAAGTTATTTTATCTCTTGTGCACTCTTCGGAGTAGACAGTAATCACACAACTCTTTCACTGCAGCTTTAACTCTCCTGGGGTGATTTTAATCATTCCTCATCGCTGAGGACAGATCACAAGGGCTAATGACAGACAGAGTTTCACTGAAATAATTTTATAATTGTCACACTTTAAGGGAGAGTAGAAAAAGAGCCAAGATGAAGTGCTGGGGAAGCTCAGAGCTTTATGTTGCTCTTCAGCTCTCTTTTAAATGGATGGGTACTTTGCTGTCTTTGCTACTGTTGTAATTTTTGCACACAAATGCAAAATAGATGTGTTCTATGTATTATTTTGCACATGCACTGGGGAAATTATGACCTTTTTTAGCTGCATTACTTTATTCCTTTAAGCAAGCATTGAGGTTGTTTTCCGTAGGAACAAACACAACCGATTTTTCCTGCTAGGACAGACTTCTGAGACAAAGGAAGGCAGAAACACAAGTTCTTTTCTACCTAATCCCTAAAATATTATTTAAAATAATCATTAGCTTTAAGGTTCTTAAGTAACTATAATATAGGCAGAATCCATGAAAGCGTGAAGTGCTTAAAGTATCCGTATTCTGAATGCGATGGAAACACTATGTATATAAATGCCACTAAAAAATGGCTTTTTAGTCATTATTGCACTGCAATAAGGAAACATCTGTAAGAATGTCTTAAGGTATTTGGGCATAAATTTTTACACCTGAATTTTCTCACACACAAAGTCATATTCCTGCAGGTCCTTGCTTGTGGGAATACCCAGCCCATCTCAGCACACACAGAGCAGCAGAATTACTGGCATCACACTGACCCTTCAGGAGGTTGTAGGGTGCTCGTGTAGGGTTGGGAGCCTTGCTGAAGCCACTGTAAGTTCTCTGTAATGCCTGGAGACACACTGAAAGTCTGGCCTTCAAACATCAGCCTTCCTCTGTTTCTGGGTACCGTCTGCACGTGCTGGGAGGATTGAAGCCCTTAAAGTATAGCACAAGCAGCAGAGGTTAGCCAGATTTCCCCCAGGAAAGATCATGTTCGTCTTCTCCATAATGAGGTGACCAAGACAGGGCATGAGAGCATATCACATCCAAGTATCTAATCCCTGTGCAGGTTAGCATCATTTAGAAGTTGCCTATGTAAGACTCAGTCCATCATCCACTGCTTCTGTGTGGACAGACTCCCCGGGATAATCTCATGTCTTTGGAAACACCTCTTGCTTTCCTTCTCCTACTACTATCTGCAATCGTCCACAAGACATTGTAGGCTCCAACCTCCAAATAGAATAGCATGCAGTGCAATAGTCCTTGACAAAATGCATCCTTGTCCAGCTGCTCCAGAAGAAGCCAAGGATATGCTAAGACCATGAAATTTTAACATATGAAAGTATTGTTCCATGACACTTGTGTTTAGGAATCTGGTCATCCTTACCTTAAATAAGGCTGACACTTTCCTGCCTGATGACAGGAAGTCCAGGAGCATGAGAACTGACAGCTGCTGGTGACAGTGCAACTGGTGCCCTGAGGAATGTGGATGCATTCAAAACAGGCGGACACCCAAGGAAAATTCATTGTAGTCCTCAACTGCTGCCAGATCAACTTTAAGTAAACCTTAGGTGAACCAAGGTGAACTGACTGTTTTCAGAAGGAGTTCTGAAAGCTCAGCCATCAATATTGTCATCCAGTCTCTTTTGACCTTAGAATATACAACAGACTCCTTTCATCTCTAAGCTAATTAACAAATTTATTAGAGCAAGGACAGACAGAAACAGAATCAGCAGGTGTTGGCTCTCTAGGTCTTGACTAATCTGGCTCCTGACTGATACCTCAGGAGATTGCCTTGGACACTGTAGTTTAGAGGTACCTGTAGATTAGAGGTAGTGACTCCATCTGGGATAGAGGGCTGTAGTGTGATAGAAGGGAACTCTCACCCCAGTGAGAAATCTCTTCCATGTGGGGCTCTCAGCTCCTATCTGACATTGAATTATTGCATTAGATAAAATACCTCCCTTTTATTTTCCCTCCTCCTTTTAGTGACATTCCTGGTACCAGAGGCAGGGCTGGTCTCTGATCTGGTGGTAACCTTATCAGCTTTCCAGATGGTAAGGTCATAGAAAAAGCAAGGTCATAGTCACAATTAAAAACTAATGCAAAGGAGAATAAATATTATAGGAAAAAAGTAAGGAATGGCAAGTGTACATCTGTAAAGCATGTAAGAAGACAAGAATGTGAATAATTCTGAAATGCATATCAGCCCAGGATATACAGATTAAGACATATAATTGACTTATCACACCTTTGACAGGTGCTTTAACTGAGTTCATGTTGATCCTAACCCATGGCAAGCAAGAAATAAAACATGTAATTTAAAAGAAACAAAATTTTTTTAAAAACCCATCATTTAGGTTTTTGGGGGAAGTTTTACTTCACATTTGCCATGAGAGTGTAAAATGACTTTGTTACACTGGTTTAGCTTATTCACTGTACTTCAACAAGCCAAAGTAATTTAATGAAATATCTGGGGCTTTTCAGTGTTTGGATTTCTTTTCTTGTAATCAAAGTGTCCACTAATCAGTGAGAATCTTCCCACTGCACTTATTTACTAGTTTAATAGTGCTCAGTTGCAAGAGTAAGAACTAAATATATCTAGGTTTGCATAAAACACCTAGGTGTCTTTCTTTTTTGCTTGTATGTTTGTACTATCGAAATGTTGTGAAGCATACTGCTTTGGAAATATTTGGGAATACTGAGAGCTCTGCTGCTAGTATGTCTGGTAAAGACTGTTTCCTGTGTGAATTATTTTTACACAAATAAAATCGAATATTGTTTATGGAATTGCACTGTATTCCGAGCCACAAGCTAAAAGCAGTAGAATTTTTAACAAATTAAATTAAAAATAATATTTTAACTGTGTTATACATAGAGTTTCACAGTTTAGGAAGCTGAAGTCTGAAATTCAGCCTCTGAAATGATGTGCTTAAAAGCAAGGTTCAGTATGTGATTTTAGTCTAGTCAACCCAGTGGCTTAACATAACAATGTTATTATCAGGGAGCCACATCTGAAGCTCAGATTTTTTTACACCTTTGGCTATTCTGATTCTTTTGTAGTTTGTTTAAGGCAGTTCTTGCTCTTTGACTAGTTGGTTATTTGTACTAAGTTGAAGGGGAAAAGATGAGAGCCAGCTTTTGATATTTACAGTTGAAATAATAAAAAAGTCCTTTCCCCTTGTAGGACAATATTACTTGCAGAGAGATGGAGCATTCAAAGAGAAGCAAATGCACATACAGCAGTCTAAACTGCCTGTCACTGACAGGCTCTGAAAAGGTTGTTCATTGTTGTATAGCTGAACCTGATAAAACGTATGGTTCCCTACTGATATCTAGGAGGCCATTAAAATATCTCGAGCTGTTCCAAAATGCATAGTCCCAATTAAAGAGAAGTCTCTGTGTACTTCTTCCCAGGGGTAGACTGATAAGCCAAGAGCAAGCCATGCTAGTAGTGGAGACAGAACGAGTGTGAGGATTAGGCCTTAAGGGAGCACGGATACAGCAGAGCACCAAGGGGCAAACAGTAGCAAGGAACTAAACTTGCCAGAGCCTTTCTGGCACCTGCTTCTACAGGTGGCTGCATTTTTCTACCAGGGCAATACAAACTGCCCATAATTGCTAAACTTTTGTAAATTTCATTATCATAGTTCTGTGGTTTGATAAATATTGCTGCTTTATTTAGTGGTTGTTTGAATTTTTCATACGATGAATACAATTTTTAGTGAAAAGAAAAATAATAACAAAAGTCTTTTTCTCTGCCAGAGGCTCAATAATTGAGACCAATAAATTAATTAAATTGTATTTCCATTTTTCAGGACATACTTATAGAAAAAGGAATTTTTTTTTTTAGTAAGACAAAAAGCACAATGGGGAGGAGACAAATATCATGAAGATGAGGGAAGTAATATCTGATAAATCTTGGAGAATCCAAACTTAAATCACTGTAATTTTTCTTTCTCTTACTAACTTCAGTAATCTGTGGTAAAATTCTGTGTAAAGAATTGTACTTTTAGGATTCTTCTAGCCAGACTTCTAGTCATTCATGTGTCCTGCTCAATGATCCTTGTTTAACAGTCCCTCCTGGATATTTCTACCTAAGTTAGATATGTCCCAGAATGCATTGCCCTACTTTCTCCCAGATCCCAAAACTCTATCTTCTCTGATTCAAAAGGACAGATGGCCCTGAAGAGATTAACAGACCTCCTGAGACATATTTCATAAAAACTGGGAGGTCTGTTATAGTTCACTAGTTATGTGATCTTTGTTCTAAAAATGATATAATAGTTATGATTGCAACAGCTTGGACATTTTAGATTTTATTACCAATTAACCTTCAAAATCATGTAATGATTACAGACATAATAACTGACTTTTTTTTCCATTGAGTATATAGTACAGTATAATTTTAATGGTCTAACATTAAGAAACATAGTTTCAAAAAATCCTTTTGATTTCTGATCAAACTCAAAAGCTGTCTGGTTACTTAACAGGATTACTAATTTAGTGATCACACACAGCCAGATACCATTGCACAGTCAGGATAATATTAACTTCAAAATTACTTCAAGAATCTGTGTCCATGGAATACCAGAGGTGAAATAATGACTTAAATAATGACTTAAATGTCTTAAATTTATGTTTCTCATCCTGCAAACAATGGGAAAAGACATGTTCAATGTTTCAGATCTATGCAGCGGCAAAGGTAAGCTGAGGAGAAATTGTTTGTTTAGATGATTGAGGTTTTTTGGTTAGGTTTTTTGTTTGGTTGGTTGGTTTTTGTTCATTTCTTCTTGTTATGACGATGATGATGATGATGATGAATTTGGTGTCTAGAGTGAGATGTGCCATATTTTCATGTTATCTCTTTAAATTGTTATAATCACAAAAGAAAAAAAGATAATGAAAAGACAGAAATTTGTATTTTCCTTAGGAATATCTAACTTGCTAGTAGTACACTAGTTCTCCTCAAGGAAATATAGAGAGCATTAGAAAGCCAATGTGAGAATGTCTAAAAAAGTTATTACTTTCAAGTATGGTGTCAACCACTTCTTGAGGTGAATAAATAAGCAATGATTCAATGTGAGAGAGAAGTGGAACTGTGCAGTCACTCTATATGAGAAGTCTTTGAACCACCAAAATATCTCTGAAATTGGAAATAAAGCACAAAAGTAAAGGAAAGATAATACAAGAGAAGATAATTCTTGTTACATCAGACCAGGCAAGGCTTCCTGATAGAATATGATGGTGAGATATCACTTCTCAAAGTTTTGAAGAAAAAGAATTCCCCAGCTGTTCTTAATATTGCATAAATCAGCCTATGTAAGGTTCATGTAAAAACCCTTGGCACTTTTTAACACAACACTTACATGTGTCTCATTTTAATAAGGTGAGATGACATTAAAGAACCTGACATTCAACATTTTTATTCAGATTAATCACATCGGGTAAGGAGGTCCTCCTTCATATATGAATGAAACTAAGTTCATGGAACACTTTGCTTTCTTGCAATCCATTCTCATTGTTTATAAAGAGTATAAACCAGATGGATGTAGTAATTTTAGCTTACTAAATCAGGATTTTTTTCTTCCTCTTTTTCTTCCTTTTTCTTTTTTTGTGATAACAAAATTCTGGTAGTATTAAGAGATAAGTTATTACATTTATATATAAATACATTTTACCTCCAGAAAATAAGACATTACAACAACTGTTAGAAAACAATTATTGTTAAATTTAAAAAAGAAGTTGATTTTTCCAAAACTGTAGCCATGCTAAAAAATAGGATAAAGTACCATTAAAATCAAAGTAACTTCACTGTTTAGACAGGTGAAATAAAAAAAAAAAAATGTATTTTCCTCACATTAAAAACATATGATATCATTACAGCTTTGTAGAAAAAAAATATTTTGTCAAAATAACTTTTACGCACCTGTCATGATTTAGGAATGGTACTTTCCAATTTAGTGCCCCAAATCAAAAAACTAGACTCTCCAAATCATGTGCTGCATGCTCGCTTTCATTTCTTATCCTTCTACTCTTTCAACAGGATGGAGAGGAGGTTTGGAGGTAAAAGAAGTAAAGATCACAAGTTGAGATTTATTAGAAAGAGCACTGAGATAGGAAGAAAAAACAGTAACAGCAACAATATTAATAACAAAAATGCCCAGAAGAGAGAGTGATTCACATGCAAAAGTGATCACCGCAGAGCTGAACCAACCACAGCCATACCATCCCAACAGTTCCCTCCAGCTCAGGGCCAGTGCCAAAACACTGATTGCTCTGTCTTGGGACCAGAATTATCTCACTGCTCCATCCACCACACTTGCTTGAATGGAAGAAATCCCTTCTTCTCAAAAGAAACATCCTTCCCTGACCCTGGCAATGACATGAATTGTTATAGAATAATCTCTGAGTTCTATCCATTCTACTTCCTGCCTACTGCAAAACTTAACTCTGTCCTGGCTGGAACACAATCATAGGCTTTTGACAGTTTTTGATTTCTTTTAGAACATACTGTGTACAAATAAAACCCAGAAAAGGATACTATGTATATGTAAAATATACTGTATTATCCTCTGTATTTAATATGGCAAGCTATATATACAGAAAGGAAGGACAAATAATATTAATGATAACCAAATAAAAAAAAAAACAAACAAACAAGATATGCCTGATGCCAATACTTACAGCCCACCCATTGATGCCCAGGCAGTTTCCAAGCAACAGCCCCCTCCAGTTTATCACATGAGCATGACATCATACAGTATGGAATATCTCTTTGGCCAGTTTTGGTCAGCTGTTCAGGCTGTGTGTTATCCCATCTTCTTGTGCCCCGAAGTCTACTCACTGGTGGGGTGCTGTGAGAAGCTGAAAAGTCCTTGACTTAGTATAAACACTGCTCAGCAACAACCAAAACATTAGCATGCTACTAAAGTTTTTCACATCTTAAATAAAAAAGCACAGCCCTGAAACAGCTATTAGAAAGAAAATTAACTTTATCCCAGTCCAAAACAGGGCAATCAGTTAAACGGAAAATTCTGTCAAAGAGAATAATTTTGCAAGTCTTTATAGACCAAGAAATTAATATATTTCTTTTCGCTTCTGAATGGGGAAAAAGGCCATCATGTTCTTTTAGGTTTATACCTCTCTCCAAGCAAAGAGTAGTCTAGAAGTCAGCTCTTCTACTTCTTGAATTAATGGTTAAAGGTTTGACTGCAGTAAACTCCACAAGATGTCTTGGATTCAGTTTTAGTCCTGGGTAGATTTAACTTTTGAGTTTTCTGCAGAGATTGCCCTCTCAAACTGAATCACAATTACAACCGAGAAAGATTAATAATACTGTCCATGTACTTTTATCCCCTAAAGGTGGTTAAGTGCTGGGAATGTTAAAAGATGAATAAGGAACTGCTGAAAGGACACATTTAGTTACCTACCGGATTAAAGAGAAAAATTCTGGAAAGTAGGTAAAATGGATCAAGAGATGGGACAGCAGTTTTTAAGCCATCTGAATCAGATAGGGAAAGTTACAGGAAATAAAAAAGGTCCATTTCTTCCAAGAATTACTCCAACCTGATGTTCTCAACATATTTTGCCAGTTGGTTGCATAGGTATTTCTGAAAAAGCAGCTGATCTTATTTAATCTTGCTGAGTTCTTCATATTGTGTAGATCACAGCTGAACTCATCTGTCTGCACAAAACAGAACAAAATAACACAGGCAAGTACATATCAAGCAAAGTTCCATCTGAATGAAAAGGTGGGAGGCTAGGGTGCAGGGAAGGAGGGGGAGTTCCCCTGGCATAAGAATTTTGAGAGCAAAAGCCTAGCAATTTTCGAATATCGTGTGGATTAGTAGTAGTTATTCAGGGACCATTGTATCTCTTTATAGCCATCAGTGAATGGAGTGTGTTAAGGTGGTGTTTCTATAGCAACTTCTTCCCACCGCAGCCTACCAAGAGCTCCTAATGCATGTACACAAGGCAATTTTTAAAAACTTGTAACTGATCATTTGGGCACATTATTAGTGCCTCAAAGATTAAATGGTCAGAGATTTCAGACACTGAAGTAATTAAAGGGTGGGTGGTAGCTGAAATCAAATTTGCTCTAGTATTGCTCCTTGGTTCCCCTTAGCACATTTTATTGAGTTACGGCAGAATCCGTTCAAGAAAGTGTTAGGTAATTTAGGTTCCATGTGAGACAATTGTGGAAAGTTAGAGAAGAGACCCCTGGCCATTTTAACCTGGTGTCAGAAGTATTCCAGTGAGTTACTATAGGATGTGTAGCCAGAAAAAAAGAGAGTTCTGCTCAAGAGGATATTGAAACACACATACTCTTTTCCAATGCTCATTTCTTTAACTTTTTGGACTTGTGGACGCATATTTACCATAAACTTTCCAGTGAATCCATCCTGATCCCCTTATGATGCTTTATTAAATGAAATGGGAGTTTGGTGAATACACTGGTCCATATGTGAGGATATGGAAACTCATTTAACCTCAATCCATTTTCATTGTGAATGAGGGATGAAGAGAAAAACTCCCTCTCAATAGGATATGTTTTAAAGGATCCTTTTTTTTTTCTTTTTTCTCCATACTGCTTTCATTGTGTGCTTCTCTCCCGTGCTTTGTATTGGCTGTCAAGGTCATATGAATTGAATTTCAAATATTACTCATATCCTTTCCTCAATGGCTCATTAGAGGATTTTAAATAAAAGCTTTTATTACCACAAAGGTTGCTACAATGTCTGCATCTGTATGTGAGCAGGTGATCACTCTTTCACAGAATTTGAGACAAGATATCACTATCATCTTTGTCAAGAGACCAAAACCCCTGGAAAATCAGATTAATATTTAGAAATTTTCCTATGGGAAAGATTACAAATACATGTTAAATATTTCACTAGTAATACAAATGATGTAACAAAAAATTATAATATCGTTTATTCAAAGGGTAACTGTTAAACTGGCACTGGGAGTCAAGTGAATATTTGCTTGAAATGAGCAAGTTATTACTTGGAATTCGTCAGTTGATCTAGAAGAAAACTGTTTATTATTCTGACTGTAAAATTGTCATGAGAATCCCCAGCTGGTATTATAAGCCACAGAACTATATAAATCAAACAGGTTTTTGTACATCTTTATTTCCCCTCTAGGTCCTCTTCTGTAAACAGATATCCTACTTTTATTCAATAGAAGTAAGATCATGGCTATTATCTCAAGACTATCTTAAAGAGAATTAATAATTATTGTTTTTCCAGGGTGAATCTACAGTAATTTCATGTACCTTCACGTTCCAGTATTTTTCTGCGTAAAATATTAGCTGCATGCAGATCATATGAACAGTGAGAGACTGTGTGATTTATCCTACACTTTCCGAGTAATAACTAGGACAGATATAAATTAATTTTGTGTGTTGCATTCATTTTTAACATAGTTTTTGGAAGCATTTCCATTTTATTTTTTTTTGTGAAGATTACCTAAAAAGAAGAATATGCACAACTTTGTAGAGGAACAACTAAAAAGTGGCTGTTCCCAATGTGTTTTCAGCAGGTGTTTATGTTATATGAGACATAATTATTGTTAATAAGTGGCGACAATTTATAATCAGAATTTCATCTAAGGCCTTGTATGAAAATGCTTCAGTGCAGACTCCATTTGTCAATCCATTTTGATTTTCTGTTATGATTTCTTTTTATAAGGGGTGTGCACTTTTCTGTTTCACATTTTCTTTGCTCCCTCTACTCTTGTGTTCACAAAATGGAAACCATGAAAAGTTCAAATTCTATTTCAGTTTTTCTTTACATATAGGATCCAGAAGTAGAATCTCGATGGAGACAAGATAAAGGTTTTTATGAAAATGAATTTTCAGTAATATATTGGGACATACAAAAATTTATATGTATGATTATATGCATGATTAACCTTGTAATTGGTTCCACTGAAACTATTGTTACCAACACTCAAACAGTCAAGTCTTCAACTTTGGTCTTGTATGTGTTTGTAATATTAGGATCAGTACAGTATATGCCATGTAATAATTTCTGAAATTTACAATGTCCTGTTCAACGGCAAAATACTTCTGCAAGTGTTGGAAGTATATTTAAGGACCTAGATTCTAGGTCTAGCACTATTATATTTTGTTTTAATTTGAAATAAGGAAGTTGGAATCTAAAACCTCAGTGCTCAGAAGTCTCTCATTTATTTTTTCAAGAAATCCAATGTAGCAGGGATTAAACTACTGGAATGTGTCTCCATGGAATTAATCTAGCAGAGATTAGATGCTTCACCAAACAGTGGAGTCAAAAAAGGGTTGGCAGCTGTGTCAGAAAGGTGTTTGTTTAAATGATCCTGAAGCTTTTGGAAACTTCCTGCATATTATATTTAATGGGAGATAATTTACTCTCTTTACAAGAAATAGAATATTGATGTTTTTACATTTGGCTGAAAACATTTCCTCTTATCTAGCATAAACATGCAAGATAAAAGTGCAGATGATATTTTAAATATTTTTTAATAAACATTTAACTTTGCATTGATTATTGCTAAGCTTAAGGCCACATGCATTTACTTAGAGGAAGGGAAATAAATGTAGAATGGGAAGCTCAACTGGTGCTTTTTTCATGACTACAGTGCTCCTGGATTTCATCTTTGCATGTAGGGAAAAAAAGAATGGAAACATCTCCTCTCTGCCCCCTAAGATTACAGAGATAAATCTTCCTTAGTTCAATGATTCATATGTTAACCTAAATTTTTTATCTTTTTTTCTTTGTATGAAAGAACTGCTATCTTCTACATACAAAAGCATGAGGGAGCCCCTGGTATGCTTAAACTATGGTATATTCATGCAAAAACTGTCCTGCCCTTTGTGCACGTCCTACTATGGATGTCCTTCATCTTTCCACTCAAGAAACACAGACTCCCATCCTCATGGTGACTCTACTACAACAGTGGATGATAACCACGTCAGCATGGTTGCTGGCTCTCCTCCCAAGTAACATAAGTTTTCAAGAGAAGGACATACAAATTTAGCATGTTAACAAGCTCTGTTCTTTCACAGGAGAAGTCATGTCAGAGGCTAGATACCTGAGAAAACAAACAAACAAACAAGGCAGTGAACATCTTATCCAAGTGATCCAATACCTCAGTGGTATGCTTAGATTTTAGCCTTACATTTTCTGTTTCCTCTCAATGCTGAAAAAACCATGGCTCTTTTCCCTTGACAAACTCAGATTATGTCCAGCTGCACAGACAGAATTTAATTCTCCTGCCAAGATGCCCAAGAAAGTGTTTATTATTTCCAACTGAATCAGGAAGTGATCATAATGGCTAATTAAGGAGACATTTGTTCTCTTTCGTGTTTCATCTTTCCCAGTGATGTATGCAAAATTGAATTTAATAAACACTCCTTTCATTAATTTAGCTCCAGGCTTTTTCTCTGTACAAATAAGCACTGCTAAGCTTGAGGTTTAGAGACTCAGGACCAACTCACCTTAGTCTGAAAAATCTATTTGAATTCATTTAGACAAAAATCAGCAAATAAATAAAAAAAAATGTGATAGTCTCAAATAAAACAAATACAGAAAACTTCCCAAAAATCAAACTAAAAACCAAAACCAGAAGAATATGACAGAAGTTCAAGAGACTAATCAGGCTGTGAGAAGCTCCTAGTTCACTCCTCAACTTCCCAACAAACTTTTTTGGATATTGTCAATAAACCCCCTAATGCAGTCCTGAACTATACAAAATAGATAAAACTTGTATTTACTCCTTTACTTAAGCAGTAATCCTCGTGGTGCAGAAACAACTCATACTATGTGAATGCACAATGCATAGCATACTGATCTGGGTGTGACATAATAATCACATTTGTATCATTTCATGTACTAAACCATTTCTTTAGCTATATTGCTAAGCTGCAAACAGCTACATTTGCTTAAAAGATAATGTTGTACACACCAATGAGCAAATTTTCAGAAGCTGTTATCCAACTTAGGCACTTTAGTCTCGCACGCTGTTATTTAAGATTGTGTCAGCACTTCTCTTATTTTTCACCAATCCATAATTAGCTTGTACAAAATTCACTAGGGACTACATTTTAGAGTAGAAGATCTTTTAAGCAAAATTGCTTACCAGCATAGAAAGAAATAGCTTAGTTGAAGGTTTACTATAACGTAACAAGAAATTTATTTGTGTTCTCTTTTTTCCTTGTAGAATAGAGATCTTTTATTTAGCCCATCTCAGTGAAGAATGAGCAGATGACAAAGAGTACTGTTAGTCTCTGAATCCATCTCCCACATTTTTTTCCTTTTCAAAATTCATTCCTTTTATTTTGTATGCTGATTATCCTTTTGCCTAGTTAGGATAGCCTTATGACTCTGCAAAAAGATAATCAAGACCACTTTATATTTTTTAGTCCTTAGTAATCTTCCAGTCTTACTTTTTTTCAAGTTCTCTTCCATAATTTTATGTCTTGTTGTAATCTCAAACTTTGTCAAAGTCCTTACCAATGTGAGGTTAAAATTTTCAAATGCCTTGTCTTCCCATGAGGATGGAGTTCATGTTTCATAGATTAGGCACCTTCAAACTCAATGAGCCTTTATTTTTCTCAGTAACAATTAGAAATAAATAGGTACCTGTGGACAGTGACAGATTCCACTTGTGGACAACATTTTTCACTATTATTAATTTCAGAAAGATAATGGATATTGTTGCTTACTTGGAACTATCCACAAGAAGCATTAATAGACATTCTGCATTTCTTTCATGATGGGTACTACATATTAAAGAAGTTATATAAATAATGGAGCAAGTATTATAGTTTGTTTGTTAATAAAGGACCATGACTTCCATTGGATTGCTCTGAAAATAATCTGGTTCGTACAGATTAGCTATTAAAGATTTTTACAAGTCCTTCAAGCATTTCATATATTGGTTTTCCAGTACCTGAACTGGCTTTTCATCACACTTGGGAAATTGATCGAAACATTGCTAAATAATAAAAAGGGTACTTGCGGGAGACATTCTATAATTCTGTTGGAAATGTGAGAATGAACAGTGATTACAAAAGGAAAATGTAAGAGTGCTGTGTTCACATCACATTTTACTAATGATGTGTCTCAGCTGACATGATAATTCTGGTCAGTTAGTTTAGGGTCCAATCTATTAAGCAATAGTAGAAACCATTAAGTGCATAGTTGCAGACTTAAATAAATATTTACTTATTTTTCTGATCTATGACATACAACCGGTACACAGAAATAGAGTGATGTCTTAATATGTCAACTTCATTATAACACATCCAGGGAAAAACTAAGCAGAAGGTTGCAAATAGAAATTTCCTTTAGGAAATGTTGTGAAAATGTTGTGAAATAGTTTCTTCAGCACAGAGTTGATAAATTTTCATTTTCCCTCATTTCCTTTAGAATAAAATCTGCTTGTAGGAATTGTTTTACTTTTATACTCAAGAGGCAATGGAAAAAATACAGGAATGATCTCAAGAAAGAAAAACAAAACGGGACTTTTCAAAGGTAAGAATCCTAATGCTTTCCCGATGGTTCATTAATTCATGCTTTCATATTGGTCCAAGACATCTTCAAAGTGCCCACTGTCAGAAAAAGCTGAATGCATTTTTCTCCCTAAGTTCTTGAGTCGTATGAATAGAACATTCTCCCGAGACAGAAACAAAAAAGAGTTTGAACTAAAAATTCACTTTTTGAATTAGTGGTTTAAGCACACAGCTGACAGAAGGTAAGAAGAAGCAGTTCTATCCACATATCTGATTTTTTCAAAAGGTATTTGAGCATGTCAATTTTACCTAACATTCCTTTCTTCATCCTACACTTAAGTTCTGGAGAAAAGGCATTTTTAATATTTCTCCTGCCAGTATTCCACACTGAGTATTTTGTGGTGCTATGTAGTGCTATATGGTTCTGGCAGCTCAGATTGCCTTTATAATTTTTTCTTAGAGTAGAGCAATCCATTCTCTGGAGATCTGGACAGTTGTGGTGGTATGGCTTATAAAAACTTGTAAGGACTTACAGGTGTTTACAGGTGAATTAATGGTGAATTTCAAATTATTGACTGTGGTTAAAGTAGCCAGCACGATAATCTGTGAGGTTTTTTGGGTTTTTTTCCTCCAGTAGCAAAACAAACAAAACAACTTGCTAGCTTTACTCTACATCTGTTTGTCTCAAATTAAGGTTTCAGTTGTAAAACAGCCTACTCGCTCTCAGAGGGATTCCTGCTGTGGGCAGGAAGGAAAGAAAACCTCGATGAGTTGAAGCCAAGTTGCTGTTAATTTGCTTAAAGATGCAGAGATAAATGGTGGTTCAAATGCTCAAATTCTTTTCAAGTGAATATTTCATCACAAAATATATGACCTTTAAAAATACTATTGAAATATTGTCCCTTTATAAGTAGAAATAATTATATGCCATGTTTATGTGATAATTACTCCCTTTACCACACATTTCAAATGCTTCAATATGGTCTCATGCTGTTTACTTCATCTGTTCAGACTGTGGATGATATATGAGAGTCTTAAAACTAAAATTGATGGAATTCTCTGATTTTTTTTCCCTTAAAGAAATGCAGTTTTATGGAAGTATTATCCAAATTTATTCAACAAACATTACATTTTATTTAAATTCTTTAACCAAATATAAATTACAAGGCTAAAGAATAAGACTATGTTTGTTTTCAGCAGTACTACACCAAGGCAGGATTATAACCATGTCAGAAACAGGGGGAAATTTCCTGCTGAGATAGACTTCATTGGTGTTTTCTGTCCCAGTGTTAATCCTGTATCCCACTAATATGGAAGTTTTGAATTTCTTCATCTTAGTATCTTAGGAGAGTTATTTCCCCAGTCTTCTCATGTCCAGATCTTTCTCAAGAAGCCAAAAGGTCCCAGACATTATTCTCGTATTCTTGCTTCATGCCTTTCAGTGCCTCAGATTTGCTGGATGTGCACAGGGATAGTTTCTTGGAGGCAGTGAACTGGCTTGACACACTCTGTGCCAGATCAGCTGTGTGGGGATAATGCCTTGTGGAGTTAAAAATCAGATTGGACACTAGTTGCACTTGCCTGGTCCATTGCATGTGGTCCATGTACAGCTTTCTAAGCCTCTCCTTCAGGTGACGCTCTCCCTGTCAACCCACCTCTGTGACCCATCATTTGTGGACTTGTGCGTGGTCCTGGAGATACTTTACTGTCTTGGAACCTTCTTCAGATAAATAAAATCATGCCCTGTATTTTAATTTCATTACATTTTGATCAAATTCTTCCTTTGTTTTCATGCTGACTTAGTAAAAAGAAAGGGAAAAAAAGAAGATAATTGTACAAGCACATCAGTTTTGATCAGCTGTACCTAGTTTTACACAAGATGCTGATTTTGGTTTACTGGTTAGTTAGATAAGCAAAATCAATAAGTTAATTTTTTCATTTAATTTTCAATGCTACATAAGGGGAATACTGTAGGCAGACTTATAGACTCTCAATTTATATGTTTCAATTACTGATGAAAAGAAGCTTATGAAGCTAAAGAGACCATAAAAACATACATACTACATTAAAATATTTTTTAGATGTGAAATATTATCTTATATTGTAATACTGCCAGTTCTTTTTCAGGGTTCACCTGTAAACTGAATGAGGCCAAATTCAGCCAAAATAATTAAATGCAGCAAAATAATCAAAATCTGTGTAATACTTATACGTCAAGGAATCAAATTAGGGGTTCAGTATTTTTAAAATTCTTACATGTGTCAGATCTCTTATATATTGATACATATTTATATTAGCCATATACCATGTTGCAATACATTTGTATTGCTAGATTATTTCTATGATTAGTATGTAGAGATAAAAACTGGGGATCTTTAATCACCATTTAGATGAAATACATATCTGCTTTAATATCAGAAAAAAGTCCTTTAGTGTTAATTTTTTCTGGAGAAGAACTTGTGACACTAAATAGTATTTGCTCACTATGATTATAAGTGCAAACACAAACAGACTGAAAGCTCAAAAATACTACAATAACAAGCAAAAACATCCACCATGGGAAGGAATTAATTATTTTATATCCAATATCTAAACAAGATTTGCTAAAAAATTTATAGCTAGAAAGAGGAAAGGAAAAGGACATAGATCCTTTGACTCTTGCATATTCTGTTCCTATTTGTATCCTAATCCTGCCTGGCATTTAGTCCTGAGCTATAATTTATAAAATTACCATTTATTCTTGTCAATGTTCTTAACAAAGTAAGCAAACTCAGAATTTCCCTATTTCAGGCTATCAGGGACAGCATGTCAGTAAAGCCTTCTGGCAGTAGTCCAGCAGGTCTTCCCACAAGATCTTCCCTTCTGGCTGACTCTATACCTCCACTGATTTGTGCAAGCATGTCCTACTTTATTTCTTTGAATGTCATGCAATGAAATCATTCTTTATACAGCTAGACATGGTAACTTTTCTGACTGACAACAAGGGACCTAGAGCAGCTAAAATCAAAGAGATGGTCAGTTTCAAAATGTGGAATATTTTGGGTAGTTAAAATATAATTGCTCAACCTAATCTTCCATCTTCTAACTCACTCTTCAATGGAAGTGAATGAAGTAGTTGCCTTGACATGGTATCTTATAATCAGTTTTACAGCTGCATGGTTCATGTGGGTTTGGCTTCACTTCAAGTATCTCTATATTAAATGTCTACCAACTCCACTCAATGCATGTAAAGAAGAATTTGGCTATATGATGGACTTCAACACCTGCTCTTTTGAAGGAAAGAACCTCAGACAAAAAGGAAGATTAAAATGAGCCTTGTGATAGGTAATAAGTGAGTCAAAGATAAGAAATTTTTTTTACAGAACAAATTTCCTAAAATTTCCTTTGCCTGAAGTTTTTGTTGGCAAACAGCTGGGTGAACCTTTCTAAGGTTTTGTCAATTTAAATGATATAGGGTGCTGCTCTGCAAACAAAGGAAACATTAAGAATCTTTGTCTGTGCTTATGAGGAATCCAGTTGCCTTTCAGGAAGCATAAACTAGCTGAGATACAAAAGTTACTTTAAAACACTCTTCATCTCAGTTGTATAACACAGTCAAAAAAGTTACAGAAATTTTCCACCTCAGCACTTATAAAGCAAATCTACATTTGATTTGTCCTTCTCTATTTGCTGTAATTTTGCAAGGCAAAATGTGATGTTTAAATATCCAAAGGCAATAAATACACAATTATCATTATTTTCCTAAAGGATTACAAAAAAGATGAGAGAAAGCAGTCCTTTGTGATAACAAATGTAAAGGACAATGCAACTAATTGAAAGTAAGCCAGAGAAAATTAAGTAAAGACTAATACAGGTGAAGATTAAAATAGTTAGATGAAAGTTGTGATTAATAAGTGCTTAGGCACCTAATAACAATAGAGAATGTATTTCCTGTAATTCAGCAACCTGATATAATGCCTACTTTTTCAAAAATCTCAAGGCAAAAATGGAGTCTAAAAGCATTCATCAGTTTAATAACAATAAAGAAGAGCCAGAATACTTAGACTAATAATAAGTTGTTCCTGAAAGTTTTATCTCAGAACCAGGAGAAGAATATGACATAATGGCAAAATATGTGCATAACTAAGTTATTAAAAATGAGGAAAGAAAATAAAAAAACCTGAACACAATAAGATAAGAGAATGCACTTGGAAGTTTGAACCACAATATCGCATCAGGAATGTAGTATCATGAGGCCCCATGGAAAATATATAAACTAATAAAAGTGTAAAGACATCTGCTATAAGGTTTGTTAAAAATCTGATAGTGAAAAAGCAATTTTCTACAAAAGTACTGGGTTTGGATTTTTAATAAAAATATTTTTAAAAAAATATTCCTAGCATCACTAAAATAGCATTGCTAATTTACTTTTTGTATTCAGGTCTAGTATTTATTTTTTGTGTACTCTGTCTACAAAAATACAATAGATATTGATTTTATTTGTTGAACAGCAGTTTTAAGTCTATTTCCCCATCAGTTTTCTGGATATTTTTAATGTTTCTAAAAGGTCTGTTAAATAAGCAGGTTTTCATCTTGGTCCTTACAACGTACAGTTTACTCATTATCAAAATCTCATCCGTGTATAAAAACTCCATTATCTTTTTCTGAGAGAAAAAATTTGAGTTGTCTGAGACCAAGACCCCACCTAGTGCAGTATCCCAGAGTAAGAGCTCCTTGTTGGAGCATCAGCCATGAAATTTCCCTCCATTGACAAATACACGTCACAATGACAAACCAGGAGTTTGCTAAAAAGCTTAACAATGTGGGAGCCATAACGCTTATATTTTTATTTTTGAGGTCAAGTGAATACTCATTTTCTTGGTGTTGGATTCTCAAATACAGACACAAATTCAAGAAAGTTGTATTTAATCAAGATCCCTGTAAACCCATAAATGACAGTAAAAATCATACTCTTGGAAACAGCATCATATTGTGGGATTTATGTCATCTTGTTTAGAATAAACTTCATAAAGAACACACAGTGCAAAGGTGGACCAAACAAGTTATTTTATTTAGGAGCTTTTCCCAAGCATTTACTTTTGTTTGGACAACTTGTGTTCAACTCTTTTTCTTACTAGAACCAAACTCCTGACAAATAATCTACAGAGGTAACTGGATCCAGTAGACAAAAAGTCCAGAATCGAAAATATACTAAATCTCTGAGGCTTTACATAGTCTTTTTTTTCACCTGATATTGCAGGGAAGAGTCCAGTGCAGAAGCACTAGGGAGTTTTCATGGATTTTTGTGTCATTGAAAAGCTGCCGAAAGTTGCTATGAAAAAAAACAAACAAAACAAACAAACAAGCAAACAAAAAAAAAGTCCAAAAACCCCTCAAAAACCCAAACCCAACCCAAACCAAAGAAATCCAAACTACAACTACTTTCTAAGTGCAGTTAAACCATTACATCATGTCAGTAAAGCTCTCTTACTGTGGTTACATATCTTTATTATGTCTGGCAAAACACATTTTCTCACAGAGAGCTGACAAAAATATGGTTCTGCCATTGTAGTCTCCACGTTAGTTTTTTGCTCCTACAGCTAAATCAGTCTCAAATGACACCACATCTATCCCAACTGACACGGATGTTCTGGCAGAAGTCTGCAGCATACGTATATCATCAAAGAATGGAATATCATCTTCACTTACATTGCCAAATAGGTAAGTACATAAAGAAGTTACGGAAAAAAAATTAATTAATGGAAGTATGAGGAGCTCTCTAAAATATTAGTCATTACCATAAACATGTTAGGACCTTAAGGTGGAAAATAGTGTGATCTGAGAAGCAAAGAGAGAAAAACAGGTTAACCAATAATTTCTCAAAATGTAGGTGGAGTTCTGTATAATATCCACATGCATAATTCGATATTTTTCTTAAGAGTGATTAATTTTTTTTGTAAAATCAATGTATTTATGTGTAGTAGAAGTGTATGAAACTTTTTAAGAAGGCAATTTTTCATAAAGCAAGTATAATTTTTAACTAGAAATAGAAATCAACTAATAGAAGAAAGATTAGACAGAAAATTAGAAGAAAATTAGACAGAAAAATATAAGTAAATTCTTCTGAGAGGACAATGTAGTAGCAAAGCAATACCTTCAGATCTGTAAAATGTCATTTCTGCAAAGCAAATTTTGTGAGTGAAGGGGACATTGAAGTCACACATCTAATCCCTTTGTCTGACATATATAGTCAGACTCAACAGTCCAAAATCAGCAGACTGTATTAAGCCCAAAAACACAGTCATGAGAACAAAAATGTAATCTCTGGAGCTAAACCTAACACACAATTTTGAGAGTAGCAATCTTGATCAAATAAAAAATAAAAGATCTTGGATCTTTTTGTGGGAAGAGAAGTCAGAACTTTATATCACTTCTGGTTTGTTTCTGTCCTAAACCTGTATATATAATAGCATTCCATTACAAACATTCTGATGCAGGAGTCATGCACTGATGCTCTGCTTAGATATTGCCAAGTATTATATTGTTTTAGCATCTGTAAAAATACAATAAAGTCCGAATGTTTTTAACTGTCCATGCACTTATGTGCCAAATGCTTGATGTGAAGATAGAAGTCAGAATTACGTGTGTACAAATTCCCAGTCTGTGGGTCTGCTTAGCATTTCATGCACACATATTGGGAAAATGTATTTTGCATGAGTTCTTTAAAATATTTGCTATATGTGCTTTGGTCGTTTATTTTTTTTTCCTGTGCCTATTTGTCCCTTTCTCTTTTATAACTCTTAAATAATTAGTAGTGAATTATTGTGGTTAGATAAGTTTTATATTCATCTGCCTTTGAGAGAAGAGAAAACACTGGCAACTTTCCTAGGAAGCAGAGATGAATTTGAGCCACAATTCCTTCCTTTTGCCAGTGGCAGCCCCCTCCCCATATTATCTCATATTATCTTCTCACATCCTGGGACTCTTCTAGCTCAGTCATCCCCTCTCAGGTAGTACAGCCTATCTCAGGAAGGAGCTGAAACACACTTGTCTGCCCAGTGTTGACCACACCACACAGCTGTGAGGAACCAGGCTGGTAGACTCTGGCTGAGAAGCCACAACGTATACCTGTAACCATTCTATACTCATTGTCAGCTGAGATATAATGATTGGGACAATTACAAAGGATTTATTTTGATTCATCAGGTTTTACTTCCCGGAAATCTCTATTTGGATTTTTGATTTTTTTTTTTTGTTTTTTGGGTGGAGGGGGTGTGGATGAGAGATGGGACATTGATAATTTAGAAACAGAATTCTCCTTCATCATGCAAATGGCTACCTCTTATATTTGATAAGGGAAAATTATATGGGGAAGATTGAACCCTGAACATAAGCTCTGATCATTTATATTCCTTCTAACAAGATCCCTGGTTTTGATTTGGATTTTAAAAAATATTTCCAAACCTAATCTTTTGTAAAGATGGTGCTAGCTCCAAATTTTTCAATTACATGCTAGCTGCTATTTTGGGGCCTTGCATACAAAGGTCAGTCTCTGAATCTCTTCTAGTTAACTGGAGAAACAGGCATTGATTTTACATAACTTTCTTTATGGCACAGGAAAGGTTTATAATTTTATATTTTAATCTGCTTGCATCAGAATTCATTACTACTTTCTTACTTCCACTCAAAAACTTATTAATACCAAAAAATATGATGCTTTTCTCAGAGAGGTTCTATATGAATATCTGATTTTACTAAATCCAGAAGAATTTCACATTTACTGTAGTATATGCTTAGTAATATACTCACACAGAGCTTACACACAAGGTTATTTCAGGTAGACTTTGCATCAGCTAAAAGTATGTCAATTGAGAAATCCCTCTGTTAAGGTCATAGGTCTCAAATTAGTTCATTTAAGGCCAGCACAGTGTAAAGTATTTGAATTAAGATGACCTCAGTTACAGTTTTCTGTGTTAAAGCTTTTTTAGTTAATGCTCCCGAGGTCTTTTTCTTCCCTGCAGGACACAAAGTGCCTCTATTTAAAGTCAGTAGAAATTGCTGATATTCTGCAGGGAGGAATAAGGTCTTGATATTAAGAAGCCTGCATTAACATCACCTCAGTTAAGATGTTTTTCCTTCAGAAATACCTGTTAAAAACAGCTTCTAAAGTGATTTAGGAGCATCATGTGCCAGACCATGTATTTGTAGTAACTATTAAGACGTAAGTAAAGCAGTCCAACAGCTGAGATTTAACAGTGGGGAACTTGTTTTGTTTTCACTTTCTTACTTAATTTTAACTTAACATTGGTGCTGATAAGACACAGGAGAAGATATGGAACTAAAATAGATATAAATTTATAACATTCAGCTACAAATTCAGCATAACCTCCTGTTAACTGAGATTACCAGATGCAATGTCCCAGAATGATGTGTGAGGGAATTACCTTCACAAGATATATGTCTTGACTACTTCTCCCTTCTCCCTTCTGGATGCTCTTGGCTGTAATCAGCTGGTGGTTTGTTTCAGTAGGACTGTAGAGCTATGACCCTTGATGAGCTCAGTTGTTCTGACAGGAGAATTGAGGTATAAATGGTGCTCAAGTTACCTTCAGCATAAGTAGTGTGTAGCCATTTGGTTTTCATTTACCATGACCTATGAAAAGCTAAATGCAAATAAAGGAAGGACCATAATAAATTCATTAGACTGGCATTTCAAACTCAGTGAGTTTGTTCCCACTGAGTGAACATTTAGTCAAATTAGACATTACTGTGAGTTAGCAACCTCAGTGTACATTATTATTGTGAGTAAGAACTATTACTTATGTAAAAATTCTGATGAGGTTTTGCTATTCTTCATCTTGGTAGGTTATATGCATAATATTAAGTGTTCTAAAGAGAAGAAAAAGCACACGTGTAAGCCTTTTACTTCTTTGTTCAGTTAGGCCCTTACTACACAAGGAATATAGGTAATGCCTTAAACTTTTTAGAGGATATCTATTTATTTTTAATCACTTTGCACTATCTATGAAGACAATTTGAATCTGTTAAAAGCATAAGGCTTGTTAAAAGAAAAAGTCTTGTTTAAAATAATTTCTGTTAAAAATGGTCATAATTTAGAGACTTACTCCTCAGGTAATACTACAGTTACTGAGGTACTGAGTTTCAGGTTGTCTGGCTTTTAATTGCAGCAAGAGGTATTGAACTTAAGTATAAAAATAAGAATGAAATTCAAGTTTGTCCTATAGTTATAATTGTGATGTAGCTGAGAAACAGGGCTGTGCCTGTGTGCACACCTGCTACACTCAAGTCATTAACTCCTTGGTTGATCCAGAAACTCCCTGTGTATACATCTGCATAGAAGAGATAATGCAGTAATTTAGACAATAGACTGACTTGAGACAGTGATTGACCGAACTTCTAGCCACCCTTTCAATTAAGGATTTGACTAATTGGTGCAGAAGCTCTCCTAATGTAAATTTGAGACTGCCCTGAAGATTTCCCCCAGGAAACCCTGCAGTGCCTAGTCCAATTTCTGTGCTTAAATATGTTGATTAACAACCTGGGTGGAGAAATGTGTAATCTCAGAGACTCTCAGGAGGTTCCTGCCACAAAATTGATCAAATTGTATGTAGAAAAGTCCAATGGGGCAGTCTTTTGTAGACAGTTAAGAGAATTAGGAGATGTTTTGTCCATAGCTTGAAATAATCTGTTGCAGTGGAGCTTGCTTATGGTGGGGTTGTCACACAGAAGCAGTGCCTGATGAACTGCCAAGAACTGAGAAGAGCAGTAGGTTGAAGAGTCTCAGGCAATCCAGCTGAAGACATTGCTGCAAGCAGCCTTGCAATGGGGGTGCCTATCTCTGTCTGGAGAGCCACATTTTGCTCAAGAGATGTGATTCCCCACATAAGACCTACCCTTATTCACTGAGATCCTAGTGAATAAGATTTTAACAGACAGTCCATCTCTGAGTGTCTTTGCAACATAATCGAAAAGCTAGTGGTCTAGTCTAAACTCAGGGGAAGCAGTGTCACCTCCACAGCATGATATACATCAGCTACCTTTTAGGCAGTTAAAAACATGCAATTCTTCTCTAAAGCTGAGAGTGCTGTATTAATCATACTGAGATGCAGGTGTGCTTAGACCACTCAGGTTTGCCATTCACACTCAACAGCTGTGCTGTCTCCTGCATCCTGTGATGCAGCTTTGGTTATACATCTGCAAAGGCTCTTTCCCCCACCATCACCCTTTTCCCTCGCCTCTATCTAAGTCAGGGTTGAAAACATGTCCGTGATTTCCTCAGATTCAAGAAAAAATACCTCACCCTTAACTTTTCATTCAAATATGATTAATTTAAAGCAAATACAAAACAATAAGAGTAATTTAGAGTGGAAAGCCAAGGAAATTTTACTGCACCAAGTTAGCTAATTAATCCTGCAAAATAAAGCAGAAAATGAATGGAGAAAATGAAAAGCACTCAGTAAAAAAGAGAACATTCATTTGAAGTTTGACCTTTGTAAACTGCTAGTAGCACCCTAAGTTATCTAGTCCTGTCAATGCCATATCCTCCCTTGAGCAGGCACAATTTCACAGTGGCAGAACCAAGAGTGATTCAAAGGAAAACTTCCACAGCAGAAGGAAACAGTTATTTTTCAGCTCCATCAGTTCTCCAGTGTGGTTCATTGCACAGAGCTGAAGTGAGAGCAGATGTGAGAGGTAAGCATTCTTTCTGGCAGTGCTAGCATATGGTAGCTTAAAGTACTTATAAACACCATTATCTCATACCCAATGTGTTCCTTTATACAGAAACTAAGGAATCACTCCAGAGGGTTTAAATGTCTATTTAATATCATATTATGAAGGGTTTATTTAGCAGTTGAGAACTATATCTGTAAAATTGAGTAATTTGACAGGTTTTTAACCAAAATATGAATATTCTTAAAAATAGAGAAACAAATTGTTTTGATGCAATCCACAAAAATGCTGTATTTACTACTTTCATTCTTACCATTTTTCACAGAATCAGAATATTCTGACTTGGAAGGCATCCACAAGGATCATTAAGCCCAGCTCCTGGCCCCACACAAGACCATCCCCAAGAGTCATACCATGTGCCTAAGAACATCTTCCAAATGCTTCTTGAATTCTGTCTGGCTTGGTGCTCTGACCACTTCCCTGAGAAGCCTGTTCCAGGACCCTCTGGATGAATAATCTAAATAAAAGCTGGGAAATCTATGTACCAAATGATCCAGAGTGGATTTCTCTAACGTCATAGAAAATATCTCAGTATAAACCTACACTAACTGTGTAAAGCTTAGATAAAACAATAATATCTTCCACAGCAATTTTGTGCTCTAGAATGAGATATGAGAATTTCAGGTAAAATGCTTACCAAAATACTCAGATATAGGGAAAGCATCTTTTAGTTCTTGATGTATCCAATGTATCTCTCATTAAAAAAAAATCAGCAGCTGTCATATTCACAAACAACACAGAGGTGCTCAAAGCCCCTGTCCAAGAATGATCATCATCAGCCATGACTCCATTATCTGAGATTCAGACTGATGACAAATGATTTATTATCCATAAAGCTCAACAAGGCCAAGTGCAAGGTTCTGCAAGTGGGATGGGGCAATCCCCAGCACAAATAAAGGTTGTGTGGAGAATGGATTGAGAGCCGCCCTGTTGAGTAGGATTTGTTGATGCTGGGGGATGAAAGGCTGGACATGACCCAGCCGTGTACACTTGCAGCACAGAAAGCCAAATGTATCCTGGGCTGCATCCAAAGCAGCGTCGTCAGCAGGGACAGGGACAGAATTCTGCCTCCCCTGCTTTGCTCTGCTGAGACCCCACCTAGAACCCTGCATCTAGCTCTGGGGTCTTGAGCATAGGAAAGACATCGACCTGTTGGACTGAGTCTAGAGGAGGCCACCAAGATAATTAGAGGGATGGAGCACCTCTCTTTTGAGGAAGGACTAAGAGATTTGGGATTCCTACAAGAAACATGGAGACAGACAATTTGCAAGAGTATGTAGTGGCAGGACAAGGGGGAATGGCTTCAAACTAAAAGAGACCAGATTTAGATTGGGTATTAGGAAGAAATTCTTTACTGTGAGGGTGGTGAGATACTGAAAAATGTGGCCTTGGGAAGCTGAGGATGCCTCATCCCTATAAGTGTTCAAGGGCAGGCTGGATGGGGCTCTGAGCAACCTGGTCTAGTGGAAGTTGTCCCTGTACATAGTGGGAGGTTGAAATTACATAATCTTTAGGGTGTCTTCCAACCAAAACCATTCTATGATTCTATGATGAGTTTCAGTGATTCGTTCTCACCCATTGACTGAAAATCTTCATTGCAAATGTGTTTTTCCTTCTGTATCATTAAAGTTGAAAGATACTCCTGTTAAAATCCTTAGAGCTAGCACTGAAAATGAAATTGTAACAATATCCATAGTTAAGAAACACCAACATTAAAAAAAAGTCAGAAAATTTATTATCACTATAGATTCTCTGTGATTTATTACCAAATTATAGCAATAAATATCTCAAGATTAAGGTAGATTTCAACAGTGAAAGGCAAGGAGAGAAATAAAAAACATCATTATGCTCCAGATTACAATTTTGTTCACCCATTTTTTACCTACTCACATTTGTCAATGCAACACTTTGTTCCTTCTACATCCAGTGACTGAATTTAAATTTGAAGCTATATCACCTAGCACTGAAATCTCATGATATCTAGCATGGTAAACAATGTCAGCAACTGCTTTTGTTACACAGCTAAGAAGCTTCTAAGAGCTATTTAGAGGTGAAATCCAATTAAAGTCAATAAAAAATTTCTATTTACTTCACCATGAATTTATAGTAAAAGGATGGTGTTATTGACTCAGTAGATAAGCTCTTACCTCTAAATCAGAATTCATCCAATGTCATATTTGAGACTCCATATTTAGTACTTTGGGCAAGTGTAGAGCTGCATTAGCTTTTAAAATCCAAAGTGGTACCATCAGATAACCTTTCAGAAACACAAACGTGTCCTCTGTCTAAATAAAATTTTAATCTATTAACCTGAACATTTAAACCTGTAATCCAAAGAATTTCTAAAAGCATTTCTTATAGAAGGGGTTTTATAAACCTATAATTCTAATTCTAAGTAGGTTAATTATATTATGTAACTAAATTCTGTTGGATTTTTTTTCCATATGCACAATATTCTCTGCTTTCCAGTCAAAGTTAGTCTATTTTCTAGTATATTTTTATCAGTTCTACTCTGGAAGAGGGGGACAAAGAAAGGTTCCCATACAAATGAAGAAGTGTTTAAAAGGTAGTAAAAAAGAAAAAAAATTATTAAAGATCAGATGTTGAAGCATATTGTATTTATGAATGGAATCTTAATGAAATCTTTATTTGGACCAAAGAAAACAAAAGATTGAGAAAGAAAAATTGATAATAAGTTGTCAACATCTGCAATGAAAAAAAGTTATCTGGTGTAAATGAAAACAAGCTGTGAGGACTGAAGAAGTCTCATGCAATCAAATACCTGAGACACCAATGACAAACAGAAGTCAGTGAAGATAAATGTAAATCGAAGCACAGTATCAAAACCAATCAGATTTTCATAGATGGAATCAGAGCAGCCTGCTAAAGCAGAAGAACGTATCCTTGGGACTACAGAGATAGTTATATGAATACTTTAATCCAGTGACAGTCATGAAAAGTAAACAGAGTGTTAGGAAAGGAATCAAGAGCAAGCCAGAATTTTTCTGTGCCAACAAGAAATTTTTTATGCCACTGTATCAACCCAACTACTGCCCAGATCCCAGATCATGAATAATGTGTTGATTTTTCAGATTGCTTTGATTTTTTGATTTCAGAAATAATGTAACAGGACTGGAGAAAGGCAAATGTTAAAGTCACTTTCTAGAAAGCAAGAAGGGATTTGCAGGTCAGTCAGTCAGTCTCTCTCTGATCCCTAGGAGAGCTCTCCACAGAGCAAATTCCCTTAGAAATATTTCTGGTGACTCTGGTGACCCATATGTAGCTGCTAAAGGTAACCTATTCTTTATAAACCTGATTTATTTCTATGACGAGTCTCCTAGATCTGTGGATGTGATGGAAAATGCTTCTTTTGTATTTAGCAGGGCTTTGAATCTCATCTACCATAGTGTCTTTGTTGGGGCATTATGGTCCAGATGAATGGACAACCAGGTAAGTAAAAAATTCAATGCATGACCATGCTCAAAAGGTAGTGGTTCATAATCAGTGGATACTGGTTATAGGTAGAGTTCTTCAGATACTGAACAGGGAATTTATCATGCTTACTATCTTTATCAATAACCTGTGGGACAAGATGAAGTGTCTTTAAGTTTGTAGATAACTTTGAGACAGGACATGCAGTTGATATGCTCGAGAACAGGGCTGCAGTCAGGAGGCATCTAGAAAGGCTAGAGAAGTGGGATAACAAGATCCTTATGAAATCCAACTATGACAGCTGCAAAGTCCTGTGCTTGAGGCACACTCACCCCCTGCTGCCAGGGATCAGCCAGGGATTGACTGCCAGAAAACAGTTCTGCTGAAAGGACAAGGTGGGCAGTAGGCCAAATATGTGTCATCTCTGTGCCCTGGCAGAAAAGCTCATTGCATACTGAGCTGTAGCAAAAAGAGCACAGACAGTAGATCAAGGGAAGAGATTATTGCCCTTTCTTCAGCAGTTAAGAGACTCCATCAGGAATGTTTCAGTCGTTTTTCAGGACCTTGGTAAAAGACGTGTTTATAAAGAAGATGGTAAAGAGTCTCTGAGACGTGGCTGAGGTCACTTGGTCTGTGCAGCCTGGAGAAAAGGAAACAGAGGAGAGACCTCCTCATGGTCTACATCTTCCTCACAAGGCAAAGCAAAGGAGCAGGCACCAATCTCTTCTCTCCACTGACCAGTGATAAGACAGTGATAGCATGGCATGAAATTGTATCAAGGGAGGTTTACATTGGATATTAGAAAAAGATTCTTCACGCAGAAGGTGGCTGGACACTGGAACAGGGTCCCCAGGGGGAGTGTTCAGAGCACCAAGCTAGACAGAGTTCAAGAAGCATTTGGACAACACTTTCACGTACTTGTGATTCTTGGAATGGTCCTGTGCAGGGCCAAGGCTGGACTTCTATGGTCCTTTAGGGTCCTTTCTAATGCTTGGTATTCTATGATTCAATGATCCTCTAGTAAAGTAGAAAGAATGCAGCAGAATCCAGAGCCCAGAGTCCAGCAGAAGGTGACCAAAATGGTTGAGGGTGGAGCACCTAATCTGAGAGGAGATGAGGTTTGTTCAGCCTGCAGAGAGAAAGTAGCAGCTTTCTATTACATAAGAAAAGGCTATCAATAAGAAAGAGCCAAGTTCCTCGACAGCACAAACAGAAGGAAAAGAATACACAATCATAAGAAATTGAAACAAGGCAAGTTTGAGAGGATAAAATAAAAGGGATCTATCCTCTATGAGGATAATTAAGCACTGGAACAGGATTCCCAGAGAGGCTATGGGATTCCTGTGTTTGGAAGCTTTCTAGACTCAAATGAACAGTGGAAAGCAATCAATCAGGTCTGAATTCACTTGTCTACCATGCTTTGATCAGAGGCTGGGCTAAATGATCTCCCAATGTCCCTTTCAACCTCAATAATGCAGCGATCTTGTGTTCGCACGTTTCTAGGACCCAAGTGATTTTTCAGAAATAAATAGTTCATAGCTGAATTTATAGCAGATGGTGGTATTTGACTAAGCCTGCTATAGATTGTGATAGGAAACCTTATATAGAAAGCAGAGACAGTTAAAAGTGTAAAATGGAAGGATAGGCTTCAGCAGAGATCTAGTACTTTCCAAAATACAACAAATCAGATGATGGAAGCAGAAATGAGATTTATTAAATTGACATAACGTATAATTTTCAAAGTTGTAAACATAAATTGCAGGACGGATTCCAAAATAAAAACAATTTTGTCAAATTGCATAATTATTTAGGAAAGAGAAAAAAATCAATAAACATAAATGCAAGACTCTGTCTTTTGATTTGAATATTTCTTAATCCAGCTGACTACCTAACTGTAAAAATGGAGCTGAGGGATATTTGCAGAACATGCATCAAATATGTTTTGTAGTTTTAAGAGTATAGAACACCACAGTGAAATGCATTAACCAAACGTGAAATATAGATAGGTATATTTTCCTTCTTCTACTGCTAGTGCAGCTTCTGCTGTGTCTTTCACAGACATCAAAATACAAGAAAGATATGGGTAGAGAGACCCCATGTCATAAATTACCAGAAATAGTATCGAACCCTACTCACATGGTGTGTGAAGGAAGAAGGTTTGAAAGAACTGTGGTTTTTTAGTGTAGAAAAGGAGACAGAAAAGTAACATGATATAACTTCTGAAGTATGTAAAAGACTCCTGCATTGTGAAAAAAATCCAATCTGCTTTCTATCTGTATGGAGGACAGGTCAAGAAGACATGAACTTAAATTGCAGCATAAGAGCCTTGTGAGACATTAGGAAAACTTTCTGACTTTAAAAATGGCAAATCACTGAGACAGACTGATAATGAAAGTGGTAAGAGTCTGCATAAACTGTGGTCAAGGGAACAGGCTACACAGACCCCTGTCAGAGATGCTAAAGGAATAATAGTTTTAGCCTGGGGATGGAGAGTTGGAACAGATGACCTCCAGAGAACTTTTCTAACCAGAGGCATAGAATCATGGTAAGAGTCAAACATGAAATTTCTCTTCCTTAAGAAATACATAATTTCACAGAAATTATGGAAAAGTCCAGCCCTTATGAAAAAAAAAATTTTTCCCATACAGTTGTGCTTTCCAGTGGTGATAAGCACTTCCACGCTTCTTAAGGTGAGGAGACCTAAGGATAAGACTAGTCTCAAGCATTTCACTATTTTGAAAAGCTGTTCCTGCAAAGCACAAATCAAAATAGAATGGATTGAAAGATAGAAATTTCAAGGCAATGTATTTAACAAATGAATGACCAAATATATTCAAAAGGTGTGATCTCCAAAAGCCTGTGAGTCCTGTTTGTTGAATGAGCAACTGCTTATTTCACAGAATTACTTGGGTTGGAAAAGACCTCTAAGACCGAGATCATAATTTCCAGCTGGAGAAGAACATGAGTCAATACCACAAAGGTTACGGCCCCCCAGCAGAACTTCTAGTGTTCAGAACCTTTGGAAGTTCTCACTTGATCCCTTCTTCATTGATGTTCCACTATGCAATCTGACGCTTCAGAATAAACTCTAGAATCACATGCCAGCACTTAAATACCCTTGGAAATGGATGGATCTGTCAGGAGACAGGAGTATTATAACATACACTATAAGTTACTTAGAGTTTGCACTCTTATTTCACACAAAGCTTTTGTAAACACAAGAGGTCTTAGTAACTCCTTTTCTTTCTGATAAAACTGGAGGGTTGTGTTGATTCTCTGTACAAGTGCTGATAAAGTAATTACTATAAAGCAGCTGAGATGCAAAAGTTAGACCCACTTCTGGTGATAATCAACCATTACATTCACTTCAGTGGAAATCTGCCAATTTATTATATCTCACTATCAGGTCAACAGTGCTATGTGTCCAAAGAAATGAATCCTTTTTTGAAATTGAAAGGCAAAATGCCAATAGACTTTTAGTTTTCTAATTTTTCTAGAAAATTTATTTTAAAAACCAGTTTATTTATCTCTCTAATTAATAGTCTATTAATATGATATTCTTTTCAAGATAATCTATTAAAAATATTTCTCTTCTTAATAGGGTTTCTTTTTAGTCAAATTTAAATACTACAACAGTATAATTTCAAAGTGGAAATGGCAGGTAGTGATGTAGAAAATTTTAAAGGTTAGGAGTGCTGTGTAGGAAACAATTATTCTGCTTTTGAGAGGAAGGGCTAGAATTAGTGCTCTTTCCATTGGAAAGTGAAAAGTGGAAGAAGATCTCTGGGGCACTAAACATATTCACCAGTGCTGAAAATGAGAAGCATTCCCTCCCTGGACAGGAGGAATAGCAGCTGTAACTCTCCCTTAAGGTAATGACTGCTTTCCCACAGTCTTTGATTATTCTTTCAATAAGAATAACAAGAGTGATTTACTGAAGTTATGGCATAGGCAAAAGAGGTTTCAGGGACCACTGTGATTATATCAGACTGCAGCCAGGCATAGGACTCCCTGTAGGCATAGGCATCGTTTGGATCCAAAAACCCTGCACATTTACCTTTTATAGTCTTTGCCTAAGGATTCTAATCAGGGTGTTTTAATTATTATTGTTTTAGGCCTCAATCCATAAAAGCTTAATGCTTGCACAATAAACTAGTAAAAAATTTTAAGGGATTTACCTATGTGCAGTTGTGCGTAACAGCTTGCAAGATGAGCCCTTCAGTAAGAGTTCCAAAATCATCTGAGGAAATTAGAAGCTGTCAAGTGTCCTTGAAAATGACAGTCTCAACCTAGACCCCTATAGTCATGGTAGTTTGTTCAGTCCACTTCCATGTGAATATCAAACAGGCAATTTAGAAGTCTAATTTTTACCCTCCCTTTACTATCAAAAAGGAATTAGACCATATGAAGTCATCAAGGACTATCTGAGGATTTGCTGTAACACCCATCACCATGGTATCTAAGTGCTTCCTGAAAAGACCTATTAATCACTGTGACTAAGCGTTCCCTCCTACCTGATCTGTCAGCTGAACGGCTGTTACTTGGGTTTCTGATTTATGTTCTCATGATTTAGCTTAAATATGGGCATCAAGTAGGACACTGGATAAATTCTCCCTTTTTGAAAAAGACTCAATTTAACAGATGAATTTTTTTCTCCTAGGGTGATGGGATAAGTTAGGCAAAGGGTATAGATTTTCACAACAAAACTGGGAATTTCAAAATTAGGCTGTAGTTAACAAAGCAGATGGCATTAATTGAGCTACTAGTGCATTTTCTGACAAAACAATTTTCATCAAACATTATTATTGTTCTGTAGAAAAATTAAGGTACAGATTATGAAAAGTTTCTCAAATGCCATTGGAAATTCTCATCGTAACTTCTATCATGTTGTCTTAAAAATCAGGCTCTTGGTCAATTTTGTGAAATGTAGATACACAGGTTAGTATGATAGTCTTACCATAAGGCTTTCAGAGGCAGCATAATCACTTTCTGTCTGTTATGCTAATATGCTCCAAAAATTTTTGGTTATATTGATAAATTTGGAGTTTCCTTTAACAAAAACTACCTAAGATTCTTGTAAATTGAATTACTGAGTTATAAAGCATATTTGAAATTTCAAAATGTTTTGGTCTTCTTTCTAGCTAGATATACAGAAATTTTCCAATAGGAGGATATCAACATTTGAAAGGGAAAGTAAGTAAATCACCCTTATTTTGCTTATTTTTCATCAGATTTCTCTGTGAATTCAGCCAGTTGTACCAGTTAATGAATTCAAGGAAAGTGGCAGTTTGTTGTGCTTGTTTACAGTTAATCTTAAAGAGGTACTACTATTGGTTTCTTTGCTTCAACTTGAAGTAGAATGGCATTCAGAATTACCCCACTGTCCTCAGTAAATAAAACTTATTGTCACATCATTACAAGAAAACCTAGAAGCTTCCAGCTGTTACTTCTTCCATTAAGGGCTGAATTTTTTCCTCTTTTCTGATCTTTATTATGAGTCCTGCCCTCCTTGTTGTACTCCACCAGCTTCACTCCTCACTCTTCTCCTATACATAAATTTTGTTCTTAAACACAGAAACATGTTTTAGAATTTCATTCTGTATTTTGGTTCTATGTCATCAACAAGATGTGTTTTTTGGAACGGAGAAATCAATTATTTTATAGTTCTTTTTAATAGAATGTTTGCATAAAGCACACTGTGATTTTAGAAGTATACTTGACATTATGATATTTTTAAAACTTTAAAATTAGGATATTTTTAAAACAAAAGCTTGTGGCTATTTACTCCCTCTCCTCTCCTCTCCTCTCCTCTCCTCTCCTCTCCTCTCCTCTCCTCTCCTCTCCCCTCCTCCC
>JBBMKD010000145.1:75494786-75626027 GCA_037834095.1 Argya squamiceps
AACAAAACACAAATACAAATTCAAAAACCCTGAAACTCATGCTGTTACAGTAAGCCTGGTCAGTTTGAACACCAAAGAAAAACTTAACTAGATTGACATTCATTGATGCCTTTCATACTAATGCTTAATCGTTACTCATTTTTATTTGCACTTGGTATACACTGTAAGCAGTGAGTCTTTAGCAGCCATATCCAACTCCCAGTGTGAGCCCTCAGTACTGTGCTTGTCCCCTTGGCTGTCACCTTCACTCTAGCACAGAGAGAAGGCTCCAGAGCTCTTCCACGTGGTACACTGAAGTGGGCAAAATGTCTGGGATCTTTCTCTTTTCTAAAATGTCTGTTTCTTGACATGTATGGGTCCTGGGCCTCTGGCAGTGGCAGAGGTTCTGTGGAATGTTCATGGCAGTTGCTGTGTCAAGTTCCTTGTCCTGCTGCCTGATTATTTTTTTTTCCTGCCTCATTTTCTTAAAGGTTGCATATTTTCAGTGGGCAGTAATTGTGTATGAGAAGGTTACTTATAGTTCTGGAGCCTTTGTTTTGAAGATATATCCATATTTCAAACATTTAAATACTCCATGCTTTCAAAACTGTACATCCTGGCAAGAAATGCCACATAACAAGTTCCAGTTCACTTTCCAAGTTCTCACAGAAAATTGGTGATGCTCTTAACAGAAGACAACTGGGGCCTTGCGGAGTTTACCTAGGCACAGTTAGCTGAAGGCCTCAAGCTTATTCCCTAAAGCATCACAGTTTTTACTGGGCTACAGGGTGCAAAAATGTTTTTTACACATATTGTTACTTACTGTTCTTAGGTCTAAGTTTAAAAGAAACTTAATATTTCTTGAATCCTGCTTAGTGTAGTTCTGGTTTTATGGGTGCAATAGACCTTTGCTTTGGCTGGAGTATAAACTGTTCATCTTCTAGGAAAGTCTTTCTTAATACTAGGCAGTGAAATTAAAAGACAGTCATCCGGGGGGATAGTAGGTATAAAGAGATGGTACAATGCCAAGGCAAAAATATTTTGTTCTAAACCAAAATTTAACAATTACAATTAACAACTCTGACATGTTTCCTCAGAGTGATCAAGGATTAGTATTATTAGCTCATATATAATATGAGCTCATATATAATTAGCTCATTTCAGGAGCTCGCTTGCCATTCCACCATCCAGCAACAGATTCTGTCTTGGTTTCTAACATCTCACTGACATCACTGAGCCCTGTCTCTGGTTCAAGAAGGATTTACTCTCTACTGTAAAGTTCAGTCCTGAGGAAGAAAGGACACAAGGACATTCACTATCCCATCAAAAAGTCAATTTACAAATCAACAGAGGTAGTATCTGTTGTCTAGTTAAGGGCAGGCATGAACTGTGATAATCTCATACAAACCCTGTATTACAGCTGATGCTCCAATTCAAAGAGTATTTTCAGTGAAAGTACAGTATCTAGAGGTAAATGCATGCTATTCTCTTTTACTAGCTCCACTTCTATGCATGCGTTCATTAGCTTTGAAAGATACTTCCTAAAATGAGTTATGGCCACTTACATGTGAAAATACTAACCTGAACTGAAACAGAATTAATTGATCAAGGAACAATGCCAGAAACTAAATTTGCAGCTTCTTCCTTGAAAATAACAATTAAATCCTGTAGGTACTAGTAACTGACTTCTTATTAATTTTGTCTAATAGCTGTTATAAATGCATGAATACATAGATTAAAGTTTTTCAGATACTAGAAATCTACATGTAGTAGTAGAACAATTATGCCAGAATTGCTATTTAAGAATGAGTGTAAAAAAAGGTGAGTATATTTTCAAGTATTGAATAGAAATGTGATAGCTGTCTCACTTGTATTTAACATACTGTACTTCTATTTCATTGTTCCCCATTTAATAGCTCATCGTCCCACTGTTCCGGCACGAAAATATCCTTTTAAATTAGGACACACTGTCTTTTCTTTATTTATAATTGAAGCATAAATAGGCAAGAGAGCTTATAGAGTCAAGAGACACTTTTGTAAATACATTTTGCTCCTTCTACTGTAAGAAATGAGTAGAAGGAGAAATGAGGTTCTCATTCTTCAAAGTGTGAGACAGTCAGGGTTCTACATTTCACTACTGCTCGGAACATGAAATTTGACTTTCTGCTGTTGCTTCTGTTTTCAAGTTCTTAGATATAATAGTGATATTATATTATCTTATATTTTTTAAGTTTTTTTCAGTCAAATGTTCCCGAGGCATTTAAACTTTGAATCAGTTCGTCATTTCCCTACAGTGAAGTTTTCAGAGAAATTTTCATACTGCACTTTTCCACTCTTCTGTCTTGCCCCTCACACCCCAGCGTACCACCCCAGGTCTACCTCATTTGTACTGAGTTTTAAAATGCAACGTAGCTTCTACTGTTTCACATCCTAGGCAAAAAAAGAGGGCTTCTATTTCGAGTTCTTCAAGAGACGATTATCTCTTCATTACCCCCTCTTTGTAGTGTGTTGTTCAATGCTGGGAGAAAGCATAGGAGGTCATATTGGCTATGTATCCAAAATGACCCTTTCCTTGGTATCCAGCTGTCTATCCTGCTGCATCACAGCTACATCCCTGCCTGTATGCTCAGTTTGCCTTCCAGAAACAGGACAGAAAAAGGGATGGTTGTCAGCACTTTTCTTCTCCCTACATACAGATACAGCACTATCAAGGTTAAGGCAAATATCTGTCTAGGCTGCTTTTAAGTATTTTGCATATTTTGCATCTTATTCTACCCCAAGCCCATTCATTCATCACAAGGTCTCTGCATACACCAGAGCACAGCACTGCCCGAATAAAGTGCTACCAGGCTGCAGATGTCTTCCAAAACTGACCTCCACTCTGTAGGTTCAAAGTATTGAAGAAGCATTACAGTTGTCCCCCATGTTTCCTTAATTAAGGAGATTGCTGATGATGGCTGTTTCTTTGTGGAGTGGGGCAGTTCAGATGAGGACAAAACACTCTCTTGCCAATCTTGTGGTTAAAGACAGATTTAGAAAATGTTTTAAAGATACATTAGAATAAAATATACTCTATCATCAAGCATTCATAATGTAGTTTCAAAAGCTAAAGTAAGAGTGAGAGAGAAGGATTGATTTAAGTAATATTTTTATAAAACTACTTTAGAAATTAAAATATCCCCAAACACAAAGTTAAAGATTCTGCAGTCAAACACCAGAGGACATAACTTCTATTTAGTTTTATGTAGCATAATTACCATGCTATGCCCATGATGTGCAGGGTGAAGCAAGCATATTAAAGATAGATTCATAATTAGATCTGAGGTACTTTGCTAATTAACAAAATGGATAGACAAAATCTATATTTCATTAGGGTGAGATGTATCAGTTTCCTCCTGTGCTTCTACAGTTTTGATATATTATACTGCAGTGAGATATTTCCAGTGGATCGTGTTGGGATGCTGTGATAAGTCACATGCCAAGCAACATAATAAAATAATTTATGATCAACCAGACTGGAAATATCAGTTGGGGGATTCTCTGTATTTAATGTTTCACCAGATGAGTTCATCACATTGTTCTCGGATTTTCAAGCTGGTATTGTTTCTGATATTGTTTAGACAGTCTTCCTTCTCTCTCAGAAAATGAAAGAATAAAAGTTCCTAAGTGCATATAGAGTCCTATCATTTCACACTGAATGTATTTTTGTTCTTATATATTGTTCTTGATATATTAGGACTTATATTTTAGGACTTAAGAGCTTGTTCATCAACTAAGATTTTGGTACATATATCTCCCAATGAAAACTGATCAGGTGTATATAGGTAAATAGAAAGTGAATTCTCACTCTCTGTTTATACTGTAAAGTGTAAAGAAGAAAAATGCACCTGAAGAATCACAAAAACATGAATTAATTTTAAAAAGCAATATGACTTTTTTCCCATAATTTTCTTACCATTCTCTAAAAGTATTTCAAAAAACAAACCCAGTAGTTTCCTATGGCCAAAGCTGCACGTAGAAGAAAACTTTCCCTGTTACTAAGCCCAGGATTATATCATCAGTCAGTCATTTAATACTTTATTTAAAATTAATTTTACATGATTCATGCTGTTGTATCTTGTAAGTATTAAATCTTGTCTTAGTGTCTGCTACCTCCTCCTAGATTTCAACCTTTGAAATATAGATTTATTCATAGACAATCTATGCCTCACATTTTCTTCATCACAAGTTTTACAGACTAATGTTTGAATGGCAGCTTCATAGGTTTGGAAAAAAATGTGATTTCGGTCCCCAGTGGATTTGATGTTTTGCAACTCTTAGAAATATGGCATATTGACATGATAATTTTGGGTAAATCACTAAAAAATGAGACTAGGGTTCAGCTGTGTAAAAACAGTTAGAAGTCTAACTTCCCTTGAAAACTTTTTTTTTTCTCCAATGCAATATTTTTGTTATTAAAAGCTTTTATAAGGACATTATAATTGCTCAAATAATACAATCAATGCATATTGGACTGTTAGGGATGGTGTTGTGAAATGAACTCAAGTTAAAGCAATTGATAACAACTGCTCTTGTCTGCCCAACAGACAGAGGAATTACCACCCTCCAACAAGTCTGAAGAATGACATTCTGATATATAGGATGTGCTTCTTTATTGTTTTTAATCTTCCACACGAGTACTTAAGCTCAGATAATATCTGAAATGCTTGAAATTCTGCACTGAGGGATTACAGTATTAGCTTGTAGGAGGTGCACATAACACCGACATTAGTAATTAAAATGACATCTGCAGAGAAAACATTAAAAGCAGCTGTCATTTGATTTGGGCACTTCTAGATGACTAAGATCCATCAGACTTCTTGAAAAACTAATAAAAACCAGCTGATTCACTTATCATATTAGTTGCTAAAATTCATCTGGGGATTTGGATTTACAGCCAGCATATCCCTTCCAGACCCTAGAGAAGAGATGCCATGGGGACCAATTAACCTAGGAATAGCTGTTCATCCTCTTTAGGTCATCTAGAGGAACAAGTACAGATAAATACATCAGACAAAAGTACTCTTGATTTCACTAAGCTGCTCTTCAAAACAGTTCTTAGGCAGTCAAACCAGTAACACTGCTGCACTTCACATCTTCTCTTTACTATACAAACTGCTCATTAGGTCTCAGCATCAGTCATTGTTCTCCAGGTCTTACAGGCAGGAAAACTGAAGCACAGAGATGGGAGGTGTCCAAGGCCAAACTCAGTGCCAGTAACCAAGTCAGGATTACAGTTCTGGAACACCTACAGTCAATACTGCCACTTGATTCACCCCACGCGAAACATTTCTATTCACAAGAAGAGCTATGTTTGGGGGAACAAATTTTCAGGATCATGCACTTTTTAAAGTTAGTTATTGACCCTGATGGGCACACCCTAGGTGATAAACATCCAGGCCCTGATCTAAGGCATTACTTAAGTACCTATATTAAACAAACAATATTTTTTAAGTGCTTTAAATCAGCCTCAAACAAATAAACCTGAGTTTTTTTCTTTTTTTCATTGTAGTTGTCATCCCAGCAGGATTAGTAGCCTTGGCTGACATTTTTTACCATAAGTATCTCTTCGCAATTATTATGGTCACTTATCTCTACTGTCCATTCACAAAGTGAATAAAGCCAAGTAAGTGTCTTTTACCCGACTCTGGTTTTTAGGGGTTTTTTCACAGGCTAGATAATCTGGCTTGCAGCCAAGCAGGTCATGACCAAAACCATTTAATACCCTCATAGTCTCTCTGAAAAAATAGTGAGAACTAAGAATTTTGGCATAGCAGGTAAAACGTGAAATGGAATATTCTTGGTTGCTTCTGTTTAGATTCAAATATCTACGATGTATGTTTACTGTATTAAAAAAAACCCAACAACAACAAAACCAGCCCATATATTGCACCATTCAATAGTTCCTCCCACACCTGGATTCAAAATTATGTCCTCAAGATTATTTTGACATATAGAGAAGTGACAGAATATTATATTTGTGTTTACTTTATTTAGCATGCAGCTGGTCCAGAAGTTGTGATGATCATGGATCAGCAATTCCATAGGCAGGGTCTGTCTTTTACAGTTATAAAACTCCTATAAGTCTCTTGCAACAGAGCTTTCTAAATGGTAACTGGTATTATTTTTTCTTCATTTTCACACACAAAAAATTCTTGTTACAATTTCTTTTCCTGATCTATAGCAGTCTAATGGAGAACGAATACTAAGTCTCATTTGAAAACACTGGGTCCTGGATTACAATTACATTAAGTCTGCAATAGCAATGAGAATAGGAGATCCAAAGTACGCATCTCTGACTGCTGTACACCAATGCCCAGAAGAGAACAATGACTCTTTTTAATCCCAATGTACACCATATATTTAAATTTAGATATTGGGATTATATTCATGGAAATCTGTTGATAACATGTATTATAATGACCAGTATTTTCCTGCTGCTTCACTCCTCCCCCCTAGTTCAAGCTCCAATTTCATATTTTTAAATTGGTTCCTCTTATTTTCAAAAAAGCTAGGAATCAGTTTATAGAAGTTTAAATTTTACCAGAAGTTTTATTGAAAATCAAATATCCTGGGTTTTTCTTTCCCCGTAACACTATTTCAAATAGATATGCTAATTCCTTCAGTCCTTTCAGTATTCCCAGGGTTGAATTGAAGTTTATTGAAAATCTGGTGTCAAAGAAAATGCACTATATTAAATCAACTTTCATAACAAACAGAACAAAATTATTTTGGTATGTTAAGTTTAGCCAAGGAAAATATATGCACAGAATTTTTAAACACTATTGAATAACAAGCTACAGTAAAACCATTTCATCATTGTCCTAACAAATAGAAATTCTGAGCTAATATCTAATTTCTTCCCTCAACTGTAACCACTGTAACTTCACTGAATTCAATTTATAATTGCCATAGAATTTGCATTTGAATAAAGGATTCCAAAGGATCAGTTATGCTGTTTTTACATGTTAACCTCTCTCTTTCTTCAGACTGAAAAAGCCACTTATGGAATCAGATATCTCACCTCCTCCCGTGTTGAGGGTGCAAGCTCCCCATGATTCCAGACACACTTGTTAGAAGTGGTGGTGTTTGTTCAGGGTTTTGTTTTGGTTTGCAGCAAGCTGTCTCCACAGCCAAAAAGACAAATTTATATATGATATTTTTTATTGTCTTTTTGACTTTATTTCTGTAAGAAAAACCTGTCTTTATTCACGACTTAATATACTGATAAGATTGCCATCTTGTGTTCCTCTTATCGAAAACCCAAATTAATTTATATCTACACATCCTTACATCCTATGTGGTTGAGGAAGTGAAGGAAAAAGTAAGATGCCTATCTATACCTACAAATATTTGTTCTCAGGAACCTTCTCCACATCTTTGTCTCCTCTATAGAAAGCAAACTCTTTCTATTTTCTTACACATTGCAGGAGGAAAATGATTAAAGAGAATAAGACAAAATTGGATGTGAGTGCCTATTGGAAACACTGGTTTATTCCCATGGACTCCTCAGCTCATATATGAGTGCATATCTATGACCACAACCTTTTCTATGTCCTGTCAGAAGATGCAAATAATATCTGATGGGAATCAGTTCTGTCAAGTGTATCTTTCTCTCCTTTCCTTCTCAGCCACTAATATTTCAGTATTTCTGACATCAGGTCTTATTTAGAAACTTTGCCTCTTCTTTGTTGAGCAATTTATTTCTTTTGTATATTCATAAACAGTCTGCAAGTTCTAGTTGAGGTTTACTTCTTATGAAGTTACTGCGTGGATGGTTTATTACTTTCTTGTCTCAGGATGCAAAGTTACCACTGATTTGTCTAGAAGTCTTTCTTCTAGAGAATTTTGGGGTATCCTTCAAAGCAAGAAAGATTGACAGACAAGCCCTACTGACTAAAATTTCTGACTTTTAAAAGAAGAAATCTTCCTTTGACTGAAGAGGCAATGTCTGCAGAGGTCTTAAACAGAAATTTCCTTGCTACTCCAAAGCTTTCTTTGAATTATTCTAAAATACTTAAGAGAAGAAAAGGGAGAAGGAATGAAAGAAAAATCCTTTATTAGAAATGTCTTGCACAGTGTAAGGTAGTGTATCCCACATAAATTTTGACAAATTGTCCATTTATTTACTTCAAAATCTGATCTAACACATCTTATCTAGCATGTTTTCAGGCAATAATGTGTGTTTTCAGGCGGACCACAGAAATCATTAAGCTGGTTGCCAAATCTAGAGTAGTCTTTCAGCTGGAAATTGCCTGGAGGGGTATGACCAAGTATTCTCACCAGGAAAAAAATTTACTGAACTGAAAAACTCACTATTCCCATAGCAGTCTGACAGAGAGGACACTTCCCCTCCTAACCTCAAATCTTGCATCTGTGCCAGGCTCTGAGTTGTGAGTAAGTTACCACCAAACACTTAGAAGATGTTTTCCATCATGTCTCAGATCTGCCCCAGTCATTGTCTCATCTTTATTATTCCAGAAGAAAGAACTTGCAGGGGTCCAGGAAGGAGTAGATAATCAAAACAGAATTGGAATATGTTCATCCAGTTGTGCCTTAGGGAAAGTCTTGCTGAATTTGGGTGGTTGAAATGCTGAGGCATGACATCTGATTGATGTAGTTATCTCAGCATAGATCTGCACATCCTGTGAAACTCTGTTAGTGCTGGCATGAAGAGAGGACATGAACACAGGGGCCAAAAAAAAAATCACACAAGCAAGAAGTAAACCATGATGTTTAAATTATCGCTTACAGAGGCTATTTAGCAGCTCCAGAAGAATCAGACTGAAAAACTTCTTTAAAGGAAATCTTGCATCTTAAAAAAGGCATTGCTGAGTTCAGCATTACTTTTTGTAAGTTGCTTTGATATCTCTCTTTCCAGTTCATCAAAGGTCTCACCTCAAGCTGCCATGGCTATTAAACATGTGAATGAAAAGCAGATCACTTAGAGAATAATTAACCAGTAATTAAAGACTAATTAAACTGAGCAGCTCTGGAAAAAAAATGACAACATTTAACTCATGGTACAAAATGCTGTCTTTCTGTTTCAAACAGAATCAAGAAAAGAAAATTTTACATAAAATTTCAGTATCTGTAAAGTGTACAGTCATATAAGTACCCATCATTACTGAAGAATCTTTTACAGGTTATTACTGCAAGTCACAGTATTCAGGGAGCGGCTAAAAAACAAAATTTAGAGAGATCAGAAGTACAAATAAGCCATGAAGGCCATGTATTTAAGAAAACCTGGAAGCTGTTCTTAAAGTGTTGCAAACTAGTTGTCCTCCAGAGCAGGGAACAAGAGAATATTTGTCGCTTCTCAGAAATATTTCTGAGGGATAGTAATTTCTTTACAGGAAGAAAAATAAAATAGTAGATCCCAATCCCTAAGTGTGTGTATTGTATTGCATTAACTTAAAAGGAGAACAAACACATAAATAGTTCAGAAGGAAGATGGATTGTTGTTTTGCAGAATCACAGACTGGCTGAGGTTGGGAGGGACCGCTGCTTGTCAACTGCTCTGACCTCCATGCTCAGCATGTTGTCCTGGGCCATGTCCAGATAGGTATTGGATATCAACAAAGTGGAAGATTCATCTGCTTTTCTGAACAACCTCTGCCAGTACTTGGTCACTGTAAGAAAGTGCTTCCTGCTTGTCATGAGGGATCTTCTCTATTCCAGTTTGGGATCTCACCAATGCTGAGTGGAGGGAAAGGCTCACCTCTATCTTTCATCCCATAAGTTGTGACACATCTTAATAGATAATTTTAAACATATGAAGTAATTTTTAAACATCTTTAGCTGAACATGGGTGCTTATTTTTCAGAATCTGTAATATGGAAATTTTGCCAAATGCCATTCAATAAATCAGTGATTTTTATACATCTGTTTTTTAAAATCCCTATTTGGTTTAATCTGAGTTTATAGAGTATAGTTTTACTGCTTTTTTTAGTTTGTTAAAAATTGTTTTCATCTTTTGAGGGACCTGCTTTTTTCTTTGTGTTGTTTTGCTTTGTTTTAAATAATAAATACACCTGAAAAAAAGGCATAGTATTATTACTGAATGCTTTGAAAAAGATGTCTCATTCTCAGCTGGTTACATGCAAACTCAGCTCTTTCAAGAAAATTACCCTGGTCGCACACATACCTGAATGTCCCAAAGAAAATTGTTAGTTAATGCAATAGCTCATGGCAGTGAATCCCCAGATCTGACACTTAAAATCCCAGGTTAGGGACTGCAATTCTTTACATGAAAAAAAAAGATGAAAACCTCAAACTAAGCAAACCAAAACAAACAACCAAAACCAACCACAGTTTAAGTACCCTGGCTTATATTTTTATCACTTTCTGTTATAGCAACTTAGAAAAATCAACACCAAATATTTTGTAATTCCTGTCTGTTTTCCTTTTTTTTTCTTTTTTGGATAGGGTTTTCAGTTTTTTGGGTTTGATTTGTGTTTTTGTTTATTTGGTGCTTGTTTGTTGTTCTTGTTGTTTTCCCCCTTCAGCCAAATTGAGGAGAAGTATGTCTGATTCTTCTATTTCACATAGACTGTATATATGTTCTTATGACACCAGAACCTCTATGGGGAGAAGAAGCCAAATTAAGGGCTCTCATCAAAGTAAAATCATAATTGAATGTAAGTAGCCATTTGATCTCCTTGGTAAGTATTCCACCAGAATACAAGTGCAAGTTATCCAGTCATCTTTGATTTAACAATGGTAAGGGTTGCGTATTGCATTGTGAGTTCCCAGAAAAAAACGGAAGGGAGCTAACTGAACTTTGCAGGTGGAAAAACTAGAAAAATGAAGATACTTTGGAAGAATAAATATATGACAAAGGAACAGGCATTTAGAGACAGATACATACAACATACATATAGAGACAGATATATACAAACTCAAGTATGACTACTGTTTCATCTTACTTTCTTTTAAATTTTATATATTTAAATTCCAAGTACTGGGTATGCCTGTGGTAGTAAAACTCCTATTCACTGGGCATAAGAGAGTACAGAAAATATCTTGTTTAGTTTATATTCACAAAGTAGCTAATATTTTCTGTGGAAAAATACAAATTAACTACTTTGCCATGCAAAGTATGTTAAGTTTGTGAACTATGAATCTACTAACTATCATTCAATAATTACCAGTAAGTTTTAATGGGAATCAATACTACTTTGAGGCAATGAAAAAAGTTTACTAAGTTCCAATTCTGCACTTCATTATGAGCTACTGACCATAAATTTTACAGGCAAAATTAAAAAAAAAAGTCTATCTTTTATTTATACAAAAGGGAACTACTAAATTTCAATTATTTCTGTCATTTATTAGTGACATGTTTTCCCTGTCTGGAAGAAGTTGTCTCTGATATTCCACTAGTGCTTTTTCTGAATATAGTTGAAGGCATGGATATGTACATAGAAGTATTGAAAGAGCTCTCCATCACCAGCACAGTGTTTTTCTCTTAATATTTCTGGATCACTCTCATTAATAGTAGTTGCAGTTACAAGGGAATGATAAATCCCAAAGTATTATCCAAATGCTGTCCAGCTGACATTGGAAAATTCCATTCTATTACTTTTTTTTTTACTGTACCTGTTGAGTGCTTTAAATAGTGACATTTTAAACTTGAGAAAAAAAGAAAAGACAGAAAAAAACAGACAGCCAAGGAAGGAACAAATTAAATTCCTTTTACACTTTGGTTATTATTAATATTTTGCACCTAAAACACAGGTAATCAGTTGCAGCGTGGGTGTTCAATGGTCTGCTCACTAAGCTCACTAAGGCTTGTCTTACATATGACTTTAACAAAAACTGAGGATTATGCAGTATAATGTGGGAGTGTATTTTTCAATTTTAAGTTTAATTCATAAGTTAAGGTTCCTTTGTAAAAAGGTTTGTTCTATGTACCCTTTCTGTTACCCACTTTTGGTTTCTCCCTGTCTTCTCCCCAGTGACAGTTTTGTGATTGGCTCTGGGTTCTCCCTAAGTTTTCCCCCCCAGAGACAGTTATCTGCCCATCACCTGGCAAGTAACCTCCTGTTCCTGTCCATCACTTTGGGGGTCTCTCCCTGCTTCTGGAAAGTTCTAGGAGAGCTGTCGAGTGATTGGACAGAATCCTGATTGTCACCTTCTACTGTTCATTCATTGTATGGTTGTTTTATATATTTATTATGATATGAGCCACCTCCCCATTAAACCTTATTGGTCCTTGGTTGAACCCCCCCTGTGTTACACCCCCCTTTAAAAGGTCCCTCTCGGGGTTTGTCCTGGCCTCTGGACAGGCTGACACCCAAGGTGAGGACTCCGCGCTGGAGTTCCAATAAACTCACTGTGACCCAACCTCTCTGGCGTCCCTCCTTTCATCCTCCTGCCTTTGCCACACTGATGCTGCTGAGCAACAAAGACCCACCGGTGTGATATTGGTACCGAGGCTAGCCGGGCTTGAGAAACAGGCACTGTGTCAGTATAATGTTGTCTATCACAGCAAGTTCCCACAATGTAATGTTTCTAAAAAACATTTGTTTCACGGACATAAGCCAAGTGGGTAGAAGGATACAAATATCTTGCTATCTTTCCATGCTAATACTAGATGAAATTAGGTATTTTTAACATGGAGGAATTTGTCAGTGTTTTTGAGATTCCATATGAACAGATTAATTTTTTAAAGCTAAAACAATCAACTACATATGTTTTTCTATCCTTTGTGTCATGCATGTGGCTGTGCTTTATAGTATTCCCATTCGAAATTCCATGACAAGTCTTGAGCTCCTTTAGAGTAGATAATGTAGTCCTGAACTGACAGGAAGATTGTTGGCTTATTAGTTTGCAGTCCCACATGAACGCACACACATGTGGACCCTAAGACTCAGCAGGCAACTCTGGAAAAACCACCAAAGTTGCTGTCAGAGCATAAAGATAAACAGATGGGTGAATATGTGTAGAACATGGCTCTTAGAAGTTATTTCATTTTTGGATAACATGACAAGGAGATATCCTTTCTGTGCAGTCCCACAGAGAAAATGCCAGAGACTTTCTGTAAAATTGACTGATTCTGATGTTATAGTATGTCTGTGATAGTCTTTAAGAACATAAGGGTAGTGCAGAGATGAATCAAAGCTGAGTTTGTACAATGTAAAGGAAAGGATCCGTTCTCATCAGCAAGAGTACTGTTGATGTTCCCTTTCAGCTCACATTTCCCTACGGGGACTGACCAATATGTACTTAACACTTTAGGAAGCAGAAGGTATGGGTTTTTTTTGAGTTGATAGCAGAGGAGATAACTGTGGATGAGGCTGAATTATTGGTAGGACTATTTAGAAACAAACAGAACTAAAAAAAAAATTCCAAACAGGGTTTCCAGGTAAGAGGAAGTGACAGGAATTGATCCTTACCAGACCACATGCTGGAAGAAATATCCAGAGAATTTGTCTGGACAGAATATGTTGGCAAATGAAAAAATATAAAACAATATACTAGGTGTGCAAGTGTCCTTGTGAAATCCCTGACAAGCTTCTAAAAAACACAAGAGAATAGATGTCCTTATTTTTCAGAACTCAAAGTAGTCATTGAATTCTTTTGGCTGTTAAGCTTTTCTGTTGACCGAGGCAAAACTACACATGAGCGTCTAGAAAGAAGAAAGACAGATTAATGTCACCAATATGATGATACTATTCACAACATTAGTGTATAACAATTTCTTGTGCCAGGAATTTAAGAGCATGTTGTGTAAATTTTTTTTATCCGAGCTGCATTACGTTGCCTCCAACAGGAGCAAGGGATAAGAAAAACAAAAGAGGAATCTTTAAATCATTTGGTTTTCAGTCTGAATTTTCATTTGACCAAACTTTCCACAGATTTTGGAACATTAAATGAAGTGAAAGTTACTTCTTCTCCTTCCCTGCACATTGCCACTAGTCACTCATAACAATGGTACTTTGGAACCTGTGCAAAATAAACAAATTTTAATTGAAAAGATTGAGATGTCAAAGATAAAATTCAGAAAAGAAATAGTGGATTGCATTATGTTACCTCAAATTGTTTGGAAAATGAACAAAATATTCTAAGGTGCTGCTTAGAAATGTTTTTTTCATTTCATTATCAGAACAACTTCTTTAAATGTTGAAATCCAAAGGCATTCTGAAAAAGAAAAGTTGACTTAATACCAAAAAAGATTTGTTTGTGTTCAATTTGCTTTCATTGCTCCTTTTTTCTACTTTTAGATTTGGTTAAGGACAGGAAATAATGTAAACCTCCAGATAATTCATCAAATCAAAAGCATTAATTCTTGCCCTGTTCTTCTTACTCTAGCCCGTGGTTTCTTTAGGTCTGTGGTACAAACATTGGCACTAACTTGTTCCAAAAATTCCTGGGGCAATCATATTTCAGACAAAAGAGAATAAAACCACAAATATTTACTCTCCAGTGGTGTAAACAAACTTATCTCCTTGTATTTGCAAGGAATTATAGTTCTACAACTGAAGATACACACAAATGCATTCCATTTGATTGGTATTTAAAATCTTCCCTGAGCTGCAGTTATGTTTCTGAATTCAGATTTTGCCCCAAAAGTATGTGGTATTCCCTGTGTGGATTTCTCTAATGTTTATTATTCACAACTTGTACAATAGCATAGTATGTGTCATATTATCCAATGTTTGGGATCTAACCCACATCACACATGAAAGTGAATCTTGCTGCTAGGAAATACTCCAGCTCTCTGAGGTGCATGTCATCTTTCTTCTTCACTTCAAAAGTAAATAATGAGGCAGGCAAAAAGGCTGAGTGTTTCAGAGGCCATGCAGTCATCTACATATTGAAGGGAGATCAGCCTAGGATCCATTTCCTTAGGTTGTTCACTACAAAGTGAAAACCTGACATGACAACTGAATTCAGACTCAGAAAAGCATGTATTATTCGGTAAGTTCTGAAACCAGTGAATTCCACTTCTTTTTTTCTTTCCTTCTGTCTTTTTTTTTTTCCTAGGGGCTGAGAGAAGCAAGTTACTGTCTAATTTTAGGCACAATTTATCACTAAAAATATTTTATCTTCATTACACAGGGTGCCTCTCATATGAAAACAGCAATGAAAAGCAAAATAAGAATCGGAAACTCTGAAATGCACCATGCTGTTGTAGGTCATCAGGTAAGCTACCCTCATGTAGTGATCTGAAGAGTTCAAGTGAACTCAAACTAACCTACAGAAAAAGCTCCATGAGCCCCAGCTTACAGGAAAGAAAGGTTGTTGTGTGGGGAAGCCTCCTGTAATGCTTCCATTATCCAAAACATATGTGACTCTTGTTTTAACACCTTTTTAAAACAATGCCTCTTTTAGGTGTCATGCTCAATAAAACACTTGTTCTCTGAAACTCAGAATGAATTAGAGAAAAAAGGAGAAATAAAAGCCACACTTTTTATCATTACATTTTTATTGAAATTTAAACACCCAAGTGAAAGAGATTTACATAAAAGAATTTGACCTACACGATATACCATACATGATTGAAAATTGTATTGCCATTCTTTATAACATCTCAGCTTGACTGGCAGATAGAATGTAAAAGCAATATATGAGCTCTGCTTTTGTTTAAATTTGCACTCCTACTTGTCAAGAGCTATTATATATTCTTACTTAATATTTTACAACAGCAAGGACATTAGTTCAGCATCCTCCTAAAGAATAACTCAACATGTGCCAAAACTGGCAGATTTTGGATTCTTTACTTAACCTTTTGTGTAGTCATGCTTTTAGGACTTAAAACATAAACAGAAGTCAATGGCGATACTTTTGCTGCAAATCAAGGAGATTTGGATCATAATTTTAAATAAGTTTTTATTTCTTTAATGAAACTTTTAAAGTATCTGTAAACCTCAAGGGACTTAAGCATCTAATTTCCCTAAGTAAATTTTGGAAACACACTTTTCTACTTTATGAAGAGTATGATTAATGAGATTTCATCATGTATTTATCTCTCTATTTCTTTCATTGCAATAAACAAAAAAAAATAAAAATTTCAAATCAGCCTCAGATTTAATGCAAAATGATAGTTCTTTTAGGCAAAATAGATTAATTTCCTTCAAACATGATAGACTGGATTAGATTGGCATTTTTGTACAAATGACAAAACCAGAAAGAAGTGCAGCTTCCAAAGTTTGCCTTCAAAATATCCAGGCTAGCAGCAGCTTCAGTCTACTTTCTACATGCATTAAAGATGATTACCAAGGTAAAGCTGAACTACACTGTTCTAAGATTTCCAAGTAACTAGCAACAGCATAAAAATACAGGAAGGAATGACCCAAAGTCTTTGTTGGAACTTCTTGTAGATCCGGATATATCCAGAAGCTGGTATGACAGGTAAACAGGTAAAACCAGAATAAAATAAGAAGCATATTGAAAGTGGTTGCAATGAATGAAATACACTATAAAGTTTCACTTGATATCAAAGACAATTACAAAAGAATCCAAAATTCTGTGGGAATTCTGCACAAAAGTTTTAAATCCTTGACAACTTAGTCAACTGCCAACAGCTCTTTTATCCATTTCTGGCTTTATAAACTGGCTACTGAAACCGCTGAAGAGATCCTTCTGATGGGCAGTCAGCAAGCCCAGAGATTATTTCTAAAACAGGGTGAGAGACATTTGTATCTGAATAGTGGTGAGTTAAAACCCTCCAACAGGAGTAGCAGGAATCAACCTCACAAAATTGTGAGAACCAACAACAACAACAACAGGAAAAGAGGTACTAGAAGAAGTCTGATGCAATGAAATTATCCCAAGGGGGGGGAGGAAATGAATACTTCTGTAAGAAACTCAGCCACAAAACTACTAATAACCATTTCTAGGGACAGGGCTGGAGAATGTGAGGATAGGGCTGGACAAAGTATACAAGTGTGAGCACACAGGACACCTACTTGTATACTGTCAAGCTTTATAAATAATGAAGATGGTTGGAAGTGAAACAGGAACAGAGTTCAGCAGAACTTACTGCAAGGAGCCTTTAAGAGTTGAGCCACCTCAAGCATAATCATGGAAATAAAAAAATGGACATTTTGTGAGAGAGCAGAGAATAAAGCAAGGCACTGATGGACAAGAAAGAAAAAGAAGTATAGCAAAATATGTTGTATTTTCTGAAATATCGATGTGGGACGACCATGTTTTGATTGGTGCTTTGCTATTGAAAGCACGAATATTTTAAATTATACAATTTTGTACCTTCAATCTGATAAAGTAATATATATTTATATATGAAGTTCATCAGTACACTACAAAAATAATAACACAGAAAGAAATTAATGAGCTTAAATATTTAAAAAAACCTATCATCAGAATAAAAAGGCATATCTTCATGAATATGAAATAATAATCCCAAATATTTGAAATTGCTAAAAAGAAAGAATTCTAATTTGTTTTTACATTTTCAAATCTACTTTTAGTGTAAGTTTGCTAATTTGACCAAAAATTCTAGTGAGAGTCAGACTGCATATTTTATTGTATTATTTTTACTGTATGTTTTCAATCCCATTAGTAATGTCTTTTCTTAAAACGATGTTCACTTAGGAGGTCAAATAGGGATTTAAATATATAATTATGCATTATATAGCTCAGCATTTAAAGTCAGGGTTTTATAAAATCTCTGCTAAATGAGTGGACTAGCTGAATCACATAAGCCCTGAAGTATTTAATTTTCCCATTATTTCAAAGTTTTGGATTTAGAGTTCATAAATGGCCCCTTTGAATTTTCTGTAAGTTTGGTTGTTGTGAGAAGGGGTAACAACAATTTAGAGTCTACTGAAAAATAAATTCCTCCCTTCAGCACTAAAAAAAACCATTCAAGAGATATCTCCTTGAGTGCATCCACATAACAATATTGTTCTTTTTCTGTGGTGCTCACAGCTACCATGCTAAAGTGATGCACACAAAGGTTAGAGTCAGCCTTCACAGGGTCTTTTGTGACTAGGTCTGGGACAGGTAAGTTTGACTGGGCTCTGTTTCTTTCCTGGGTATTTCATCAGTGAATCTTCCCTTTCAAATTTCCAAGTCTTTTTCTGTTTGTTCCCTTACTCTTTATAGTCATTGTTCAGAGTATTTGTGTGGGTCTTTCTGTGTGAAACATTGTAGGATATTGGGAAATCTTGTGTTTAAAAAGAAAAAAGTATTATGCCTAGTGTTATGTTTTAGACAGTGAGTGCCTGTGTCTGTCCATCATAGCCAAGCCCCTATAATCCCTGACTCTTTATATGTGTATCTTTTTTCCTAGCCCTTTTTTTTTTTTTTTTTTTGTTAGTTTCTGTGCTCCAAAGGATCAAAGCTGTCTTGATGGATCACATATACAAAGCCATATCTAGGTAAAAGAAAAATTATAAAAAGCTACATGATGCAGGTCTAACCCACTTGTTAGTATGCCTTGCAGGTTCTCCTGTGAGCCACATCCCTGGGGGCTATCCGCTTCTCATAGTCTCAGCTGAAAAGCTTGGGATTAAGTTGCTGAGACTTGGGCATTTAACTTCTTAGATTCCCTGTTTTGTTTCCCAACCTGTCAGCAAATATTTTAGCCTTCACATAAAAAGAATGGATCTGCATTTGAATTTTTGTGCCACTCACATGCTTGTATCTGTCTTCTTTTGATTTTGGGAAATAATTAAATCATTGTTTAATGTACTATAATCAGAGAGTGTATCTTAGACACCGCTTGTATTTTCACATATATTCTCATGAAACTCAGTGTGTGCTTTATAGCACTGTTTCCCACAATCTCTAGTACATTTTTCAAAAAGGTGTCTAACATTTCAGAAGATCAATCAGTTTCACATATTCCAATGGGGTAGTTGGTAAGGTTTGACCTTGATGCACTGTTACAAGAAGACTGTCCACTGCAAGTGCTTCTCTGCTCTTCCTGTACTTTTCTTACTATTTTTACACTTCTATATCATTACTGTTACTTCCTAGACTGTTTTTTTCGGTATAGAAAAAGTAGAAAATATTAGGAACAAAATATTACATTTTCACTGGGGCTTACTTTTTAGTGATTTCTCAGTCTTTTTCGAAGAGGCACATAATGAAAAATATCTGGAGACACCTGCTGAAATGACTGTTTTTCTTCTGAGGATTTATCAAATCTTTGCATCATTTGATCCCTGTACAGAAGGTGTGATAGCAGATTTATCAGAGGGAATCAGAGGGTTAATTTTTCTTTTCTCTCCTTGTCCTCTCCTCATAACACCTGCGTGTTTCTTTCCCATGTCACTTCTGCTGCCTTCAACCACATCACTGTGTAACTCCCTCCTTTTAGGTCAAGGACTTGTCTGCCTTGATATAAATATTAATAATTTCATTTTTTTACAAGGAATGATGTATATGTTGGTTTTTTAAAAGCCCAACTTCTCAAAAACTGCTGATCCTAAGTGACAGAGCCTTGTCTAATAAAAAAAGGGGAAACTGGAATACATGATTTCTAAGCTCTGCCATTGAATACTTCTCTGACACAGAAGTAATTTAATTCCTGTGATCCAGGGTACCCACTTGTAGAATTAACCTAATAATAATTACCTGGCTCACAGTTTGTTTCAAGACTTCATTAATGTTTATACAGCGCTTTGTTTGTCAGGTTTGAGTTCTTTGCCTCAAAATTCTACATAATAGAAAATCAAACAATGAAACTGTTAATAATTACCAAGTAACTGATCAAGTAAAGCAGAGTTCTTTGTTCATCGTAATAGCTTTTCTCTGTTTATCTTTTCATGTATGAATGTGCTGCATTCTATCAGATCCTGAATTTTAAGAAAAAAATCAAAGCTTTTATCATGAGGAAATGGAGCTGAAACTATCTGAGATCTCAGTTTTGGGATGTGAGGAAGACAGAGAAGGGATAGGTGCAAGGACGTTTTTCTGATGGAGGAGAGGAATTTACTCACTAAATTTGGTCACCAAAATTACTCTTCTCATTCTTTTGATCAGAATAGCAGGATTATAATGTAACAGAATGTTCTGACATTATCTAAACCCTCTCTGGAGCTTTCCTGGCACTGCTTAATTTCCTTGGGACACCTATTTGTTATGTTGTTGGACACTCTAATCTGAACTACACTAAATATTTACAGCACCACAGGTCCTTCAGCTTTTTTTTTTTCCACAGCTGAAATCTCTGTTTCAGAGAGAAAATAAGGCAGGTGTTTTTCATACAAAGATTCTCAGATGGTTCTTACACTAAAAAAAAAAAGCCCTTTAAAAGCTACATACCATGGTCTCATGTGCCTCATTGTTCTCTTATTATTTAATTTTATTTAAGGATCTCCTGATTTGTTTCACTTCTAGAATCAAGCTGCAGCTCTCAAGGTGATATGATATCAAGAGACAGTAAAAAAAAAAAGCAATTCACAAAATAAATACAATGAACAAGGACAAAAAAGGAAGGTAAACAACTTAAAAGACCCACATTTGTTCTCAGTTTGTAGAAACAAATTTTGCAAAGGGACTGTGGACCAGGAGATATCCTGTAAAAATACATTGAAAATATCCATTAGGATATCTTTAGCAAGGTAAGGATTCTCTCTGTGCATGTTAGTGGTATACCTACAGTGATATATTTTATTACTGTAACTTTAATTACTGGGAGTCCAATTCTACCCCCATGTTATTTGAACTGTGAAAGTTATAAGTATTTTTGGTGAATATTTTGATTTTGATTCACATTGTTGAAGGATTTCAGGGAAATAAGTGGGAAAAAGACAGTTAAATATTAATATTCAATAAAACAGGTAAAATTAAAACAACTTTTTATGCATAAAAAGGGAAGAGATAATGTTCAGAGCCATCCACAAGTTAAAATGGCATGAATCTTGCAAGTCTTTCTGGAAACATATTGATGCTAGTGCTCACAACAAGTACAATGACAGCGGTCTGAAAGGATTTTTGCAGTGATTCCTCTTAAACATAGTTTGTCAGATGTTCAGGTTTTTCAGAATACATATGTAATCTCAGCTAGGAACAAGAATTTGAATTAGGTAATGTCTTTACAGGGTAAAAAACCCCAAAAAACAGTCTTGCAAATGTACAGGTAATATAAACATAATTCAAAGAGTGTATAATACATGCATATGTAGGTAGCTGTGTAGATGAAAGGCAGCTAAATCCATTTGGATCTAATACTTCTGTATCTGATTTTGGCAGGAGGTTCCTGGATTTTTCCAGTGTCTCATCTACTGCAATTTCCAGCTGTCTCAGTTTTGATATGTTTCCTGTAAGTAACATAACCATTTTTCAAGTCCCAAACTCACAGTTTTCTATTATACTTGCAAATAGTCAGCTAAAATACATCTGTTCTTTACAGAGAAATATGGGTTTACCTCTTTTTTTCTCCATAGCATTGACTGTGGCATACCAAAATATATATCCAATAGTCTGAAAATAAAATGTTATTTTACTTTAAATGCTTTATATTCTCATAAGAAAGTACATACACATAGATATCCATCAAATTTAGTCACTAAAATATTCTGCTAAATAGAAAAAAAATTGGGAAATAAGTGTATGATGCTTTTATATTACATTAGGCTCCTAGTTTTAAACCATGCTGGTATGCAACTGACATTGATGGAAAACCTTGGAGGATGTTTTTTGCTCACTAAGCACAGATTTGCATGATGGCAAACAGTTTCTCCATTACTGCTGATATTAAGGGGCGGTATTCATCTACTTGACAATTTTGTTGCCTCCCTGCCCCCTTCCTTGTTTTTCAATGTAGCTTGCTGGACTGGAGAGTAAAGATCTTTCATTTAACTGTCACTCAGGCCCAGTGTTTTAGCCTGACCCTTCAAGTTAATTTAAAAGGATAAGATTATTGCAATGCAAAATAATTCTTAGTATCTGCACTTAAGGTATGCAAAATGTACTGCAATTTTAATGGCTCGGTTGTTCACATTTTTGTTCAGTTGCTGCAGAACACACTTCAAAACATATGTTTTAAATTACATAAAAAAATATTTTATTAGAGTGCACTGAAAGCAAGGCAATTTGGAGGACAAAATTTCCCAAAGCAACAAATCTAGTTTGGTGCAATTTTTACATACTTATATTCTGAAATTTGAGGTTTTGCTTTGTTTTGTGTATTTGTATATTTGTTTTTGCAGTTGGAAATGATAAAAATGGAATATTTTCTATTAAAAAAAGTGTCAGACAAAATCAGGAGTAAATAAGAATGAAATGAAGTGAAATATTTGTTCATTTAAAAATGAAACATTCTTTATTTTTCCCATAAAAAAAAAAGTGGGAAAACGTTAATACAGAAAACATTAAATTGATAATATACACTAGATTTAGTCTCTTTTTCTGTTTGCACAACTCTGGCACTGTTAACAGTTTTACAAATCAGTATATATAGAAATATGAATGAATGACTGAAAATACTCTGATATTTGATATGTCTGTGCATTCTTGCAATAGAAATCTACCTGTAGCTCTACTATTTATTATGTCACTACAGAAACCCAAAGGGTGTAATTGTCCTAACCTTTGGTTTCGTGTGTTTGGGCTGAGCTTAACAACCTAGGAGCTATGCGTTTCCTGAAGAGAAGAGACCCAAAGGGAGCTTGAAAACCATGTCAGAAGATGGGAGATGAGCTGTGTTCCTTTGTTATTTTGAGAGGAAAGACTACTATCACCCACAGATGTTGTATTTGCCATCAGCATCCAGGAAGACGTTCAGTGGTGAGAAATCTTCAATGACAAGAGCAACTGAATCAGAGGACTCTGGTAAGCAGCATTCTGCAGTCAGGAATGGCCCAGCAGAGCCCTGCTGTGCTTGGAGGAATTTGTTCCTATTCCAGTTTAACAATGAGTCAGAAAGGAGACATTTGAAGCAATAAAGCAAGGAACAGATGGGTGAGCCAAAGGTTAGTGTCAATGTGATCCTCTGAAAATTAGCTGGATGGTCATCATTACCACAGACAGACACAACAAGAAATGTCATTGGAAGAAACAGAGGAAAGCAGCACGAGCACAGAGGCATAAATCCCCACACACCCCACAGCCTCCAAGAGCATGTACATATTAATTCATTAAAAGAATATCATGCACCTCAAGATCTACTAATTGGTGACATAGGTGGTCTCCAAAGTTATAGATAACAGAGACATCTTTAGTGAGGACACCCTAATTGGAATTCCCATCGAGTTAGACTTGCTAAAACAGACTCATAGGTTTCAGAGGATATTAGTTGCCTTAGGTAGAAATGCATTTTGTTAGACAGCTCTTCCTGAGAATGCTTTCCCCAGCTCTCGTGTGCTTTGCCTCAGGGTTGTGATATGCATTATCATAGACAAGCACAGTTGTCTCACCGATTCATAGATTGTAGTGAGGGCATGATCCATTATCCTAATTACCATGTTGAAAGAAATATTCAAGAAAAATATAAAAATATGTCTTTTTAAGCTTCATCCACAGAAATCTGTGTTGAGCCAAGTGAATTAATACACTGATATTTTCTGGAAACCACATATTATACTCATTGGCACATAATCCCAGTGAAGTCTATGGAAAGTTGCCAAATTATAATAGGTACAAAAAACTAGATCTAGCTGCACATTTTATACTCTTTTTTTCTTTCTGCCACTTGAACTAACATATCATTAAATGCATACACTAGCCTTATAATTTAAATAGCAGTCTTCTTTTTTTAAATTTTCTTTTGTAATAAATGACTAAAAAATTGGTTCTTGGCAAATGATACAAAGGATGAAATATAAATCCACTCAAATCTCCAGAATGCACCATTTTTTTCACTATGAGAAAATCAAGTATTTACTATTGGATAGCTTCAGAGATCACTAAACTTTAGTTTAGTCAAAAGATTAAAGAAATAGACCTTGTTAATGGTATGTTGGGACTTAACATAAAAAGAACTGGTGTAGCACTGGAACCACAGTCTGGGAAGTGAGAAAATGATGTAGTTTTACCTAAGAGAAGTAAAAAAACCCAAAAAACCAAAACCTGAACCAAAAAAAACCCCAAAAAACAAACAAACAAACAAACAAAAAACAAACAAAAAACCAAAACAAAACAAAACAGGAAGAGCAATATTACAAAGTCCACCTTAAACAAGAGACACAGAAGTGTCCCTAGCCATGAACAGAAACAAACCCTTGAAACTATATCCTCCCTGAATTTTTATTCACCCCATCTTAAAAAGACATTGGCTTGAAACCTCCCATAATTCTAAATTCAGCCTTGCTCTAACCTTACTTGTAATGTTTGAGCGATAATAAAAATGCTTGCAGGTTTACAACATTTACAAACATTATCCAAAAATGCTATGCCAGTTGGCCACCCAGTATGTTATTTGAAAAGTAATGCGTATTACTCAGTGGAGTATCTGACATAATAAAGACCATATTTTCACTCTCTAAAAGAGCAGAAAAGGAGGCAGGAATTTCCCCATTTTTTAATGCAGTTTCTATAGTCTATGAACAATTATTAACTTAATTGCCACCCAAACCCACGACTCACAATCTGCTCAGTCATTTATAATATACAGAGACAAAGAGAAGAAACTACATACAATGTTACTATGGCTCTCAGAGAGGGAGAGAAAAACCATTTTTCTATGTTTCCTGCTAATTTATCAAACAATCCAAATCTAAATGGCAGTGAAAGTATTTTCCTCACAGCATCATTTAGAGATATTAAAGGAACTGTATCTAGGGAAAAAGAGACAAAACTGTCTAAGTCTTAAATGACTGCATGAGTTTCCAATCATATTCTTATTTATTTTAGTTTTATGATATAAACTTGTTCTCTTAAATTAGTCAGAAGCAATTATTTCCCATGATTCTGCAAGAGTAAGAGGCATGTCAGTCTCTATAAGCTGACACAACATAACCCCAACAGACTGTAGCACAGTTGACTGCTGAGAAGTGATTCTTTCCTTACATTTAGGATTCAGCATTTAGGATTCAGGATCCAGAAGAATTTGGGGCAAATAGAAGACCTCTTCCCTGAGGTCCTTTTCCATGAGAGACACAGTCACCCCTTCTGTTAGGTTATATGGGTCCTTTTACTCTACACTGTGAACATATCTAAAAGACCTAAAACATAAATGCACACAAAAACATGACTTTCAGAACATATTCATTTGCAAGGGGTCTCTCTCTCCCCGCCTCTGAGGTTATATCTATATACAGGATACAATTTCTTCAATGTGCCTGTTCTTTTGAATGACTTCAACACTCATACATATATATGAAATACAGCCCACTGATCATTTTTCAGCTGAGACAAATGCTTTGTGCTCCCCTTCACCTCCTGCCACCGAGATCTAAGAAGATATTTCACCAAAATACTTACCATTTATGAAAAGGACTCCACTCAGAATTATAACAGCAGTATTCTGTGTTCACTCTAAAATTCTTCAAAGTCCTCTTGAACTTCTTTATATATTAAAAACAAACAAACAAACAACTATCAATCAAAAAAAAAAAAACAAAAAAAAAACCCAAACTAGTGTCAAAATTTGAGTCTGTATTAGTATTAAGGTTCCTTATGAAACCATTTTGCCTCTTTGGGAAGGTAATTTTTCACAAATGCACATCTTGAACATACAGTCAAACCATAGCATAGGTAGTGGAGTTGCTGTCTCCACAGGTGAGAAATCTGGGGAGTAGGAAGGAAATGGTTAATTGCTTTTCAGAAGAACCAAGGCCTGGAACTGAGGCTGACCTTGATTATAGTCTATACATTGACCTGAACATTCATGAAGTTAAATCTGTGTTATGAAGTCCCATATATATCCTCAGATCAAATATTTTCTTTAGTCAAATAGCACTGACTTTTGGGAAAGCTCCTGGGGCATTTAATAAACTAGAAAATTCATGTCACTCTATGTAAACCAGACTTTCAAGTGCTTGAGTCCTATTTATAGGGCAGCATAGATGCAGTGAGTCTTGATGAAAGGGATAAAGTCAGACAGTTGCTTCAGCCAAGACCCAGTACTGTTTTCTCCCTTGCCATTTTCAGCTTGGCTTTCCTAGTCTTTGGGCTTCAGTGCAGTTGTACTTGTGGTATCCATGACAGCTTTACTACTAAGTCTGTCTCTGGAAGCAGCCAACACAACTTACTGTGAATCAAATCTCACATGCTTGCACTTCATTATTTTACTTTAGTCCTTTACTTTTATTCCTCTACCTTTATTTCTCTATGGCTCTGGTAATTTCTGAGCAAGAAGCATGTGGAGAACAAATTGTGTGCACATGCATGTGTGCTTTATAGACATGGATAAATAAATACAATAATGTACTCCTTTTTAAAGCAGGTGATATGTTACATTAAAAATGCATCACTGTTTTATAGCATTTTCAGTGAGGGAGAAACATGTAAGAAATCTGTCAAAATTATGGCATCTGTTTTCTGGAGATATTGGCATGTTTGGTTTAATTGCACTGGTTTAGAAACAGCTTTTCCTCTGGGCTGTGACCATAGAGAATTATACACACATTTAAACCACACAATAGAGAGGGAAGATAAACAGTGCCTTTCCATCCCAGTAGGAGCTAAAAGGAGCTCAATTTCAGACTTGTAGGAGTTGGGCAGATTGTGTTATCATGTGTTTTCTAAGACCATCTATAAAGAGACCATTTAAGCAAAAGTAAAAAGTTTCAAAGTGAGAGAAAATAAAGCACCTAAATATTTCATTTTTTTTCTTAGATCCCAAATTAAAGGCATGAATAATAATAATAATGATAACTTCAAAAAAAAGTTTGGAAAAAAATGAAAAGCTTATAAGTATGCTATTTTTTATTTGGTATGCTCCCCACACCTCCTCCTTTCCCCATAATTATTTCTGTGACTGGCTGAAAATACCTAAAATTACCCTGATAAAAAATGTGCTCCTAGAGGCCAGTCTAGCCAAGTTCTTTCTCCTTTGTGTGCAAAGCGAGGATGGAACCTTAACAATAATTCCCTACCTAGCATGCACTTTAAAAACAAGAGATGAGCAACAATGTTTACAACCTAACACTGGTGATTCTGGAAAGGATGGCTCAGGGCACTTCATTTTTATGTTGTTGCTGCTCTGCAATATCTCTGTAGTTTATGAGGACCTGTGCATCGGGACTAAGATTAATGATGTTAATTATTTAGTACCTACACCTTGTGCTATATTGTTTTGTTTTCAGTTTTATATGTACACTACCTGAGCAGTCTAATACATGCAGAAGTTTGAATATGATACACACAGTTGCTTTGAAGATTTATAAGACAAGACAGTAAAATATCTAACAAAAGACTATCCACTACAAGCATGAAGTGAAAATGAGGCAACTCTTCCTTAAAAAGCTCCTTTGAATATAATTTTTCAACTAAGCATGCTATGAAGAAATATGAGCACTTGTCTCTGTAGCAGTCAGGTGTAGTGATCCAGACTAGGTTTTGGCCTGCATGAATATGGAAAAAAATTGTGGCAAGAATTTTAATGAGCCCTAATGGACAAAGGAAGTTTCTTCCAAACACTTTTTAGTCACTGCAAGAAATATCCTGTTCCCAAATCCTAATTACACTGCCATTTACATCTTCTCCCCATGTCCTTTCTACTCTCTTTCAAGCTAAAGGAATAGTTTAACATGAAGCGGAGGGGTAATTTTGTTATATTTCATGATTTTCAGGCTTAACTAAACTAGAGAGTCAGAGCAATGGAAGATCACTTTGACTTGGACTATTCCGGATTTTAAGAGAAGGATGTCGCAAAAGAAAGAATAACCTGTAAGAATATGTCTTTTCTAAGCTATTTTAGGATGTGCCACATTTTCCTCTGATCTATTCAAACTTCCTCCCCCACAAATCCATTTCATTTTAATTTCTTTTAATTTCCTGAACAAACCAATATTTTCAGTGCAAGATACACTCTTCTAAGCTCAATTCATACTTAGAGTAAGTAAAAAATTACCATTCAGAACCACTGCATATCAACTTTCATTTGCAAATTCCTTTGAATCAATACACATTATTTGAAACCCACATTTTTTTGCCAAAAGATAATGTACTTAAAGTAAAAGTAATCACCTTTCTTTTAAAATAAGTGTTTGTTGCTACCATTGCAGTCAAAACAGTGAGTTATATTATGATTTGAGAAATCACTGCACGTGAAAGTTGTTATTCTGTTTGGTTGCTTTTTAAATTTATTACCCTTGAATTGTGTAGAAATAGACCATCAACAGAAGAACATTCTTAACTGTCAGAGTATAGGTATGGTTTTAATTCAAAGCAAGGTTTTATGCCCTGTTTTTTCAGCCTCAGAAGATAAGCTGTCATAGCCTCAAGGCTAGAATACAACCAGTAGCTCATTTTTATATTAGCATATTTTATGTTCAAATAGATTAAGACATCTCCTTATCATATCTGAACGGTGCCCAGAAATGCATTTTTATGTGTCCAAGACCTTTAAAGGAAGAAGTAGAGCAGTGGTAGAGTATGACTGTGTTATGCACTGGAGGGAATAGTAGCAGCATGAAAACTAGCTGTGCAATAACTGGCTCTGGCAGTGGACATAGTGTCTTCACACAGCAAAATGTAGGTGGTTTGTAGCTAACTTTGTTATGCTGTGTGCATTGCTTTGATAGTCATAGGCAGCTTCCAGTTCCTCTAGTGAAAGCTAATCCTTTACCATATCTTTTTCTTTGCTAGATTTTTAGACAACACATCTAGCAATAGCTAAGGCTTGCTCTCACATAAATATTTACCATTGCTTGATATCATACAGCACGTGTCCCTGCTCAGTGGACTGAGTACAGTAAAGCTATTGAGGCTTAAGGAGTTGCTATGAATCCTGCCACAGAAATCTGGCATAATACAGAGGATTTGACATCTAGGCTTTCAGTTTGGATCCTGATGTTGTCCATCCAGAATAAGCAGATCTACATCTCCTCTAAGAAATGGTAGGTTTTGGTATGTTCTCTAGGCATTGTCTAAACATACTAACTTTCTGAAAGTTAGCAAAAGATTTCTTGCTAAACAAGAGTGTCCTTCACTTGTGAATTCCATTACAGAGTGCACTGGAAGCTTGCAATAATTTCAGTCATTATAGTTCAGACACTTCTAGGTAGTCTGTATTTCCAGGAATTAATAAGGCATCAAATCAAATGAAGGAGTAGGTATGTATGTGGTGAGCTGGACACACGTGTGCCCAAAACATTTTTAATTTAAACTCATTTTAACTGTGTATATACTAATAAGTTCTAAATATATGCACTTTCACCCAAACTAATATAACTTAATACCAATGCACATTTATTGTTATTAGATTTTTATAGCATTTTTCCTGTATGGCACCTCACAGGCGTTAAGTTAGCTGTATTCTCTAAAATTCAGGCTGTTTAGAGAACAATAGTTCCATTCACAAGTGACATTAACAGCTTAGCAATTTATAGCTCTTATTTACACTTACCTTGTGCAATATAGGTAGCATAAATCTTCATTGAAACCAAAAAATTAAGCTGTTTGGATATAGTAAAACGAGAAAATATCTGAGATGGCTTTACTGTGTTTCATAAAAATGATCTTTAGTGTTGGGTGTAGGCAAAAATATCCATATTGAGTATAAAATGCAATTTCTGAAAATAGTTTTCCATAATAATGTTTCATTTACCCTTTTGTTTTCTCTTCTCCTCCCATCCCCCCCTCATTTACTGCATTTAATGGTGAAAGCATCCAATAAAGATGAGCAAGGAACAGAAGAAGAAAATCAACCTATTTTGTCAGAGCACTGACTCTGACAGTGCTATAAATGATGGCAAGGCTCCAATTTTTAAAATTGTTTCATTTAAAACCTAAACATTGAATCCCTGTACAGTGTTTAGAGGCTTTTCAGCCTTCTCTGATTCAATTTAGAGGAAACATTTATGGGGTCTAAATTGTTCCTGGCAGTTCTGAGCTTGGTTGCATTTTAAACAAATATAATTTATACAAAGCTGTGCCACATATAGTCCCAAGAAATCTAAAATATCAATCAAATTTCATTTGCAAACCAGTTTTACTAATAGTCAGTATTTCAATTGCTCTTCCCTCTTGAAATAAAGGGTAGTTTAAAACCGATAACTGTGAAATACACAGTTATCTTCCAAGAGCACTCTTTCTCATACAAAATGACTAAAAGGCTTCTATGTCCAAATCAAATAAACCCTCCAAAACAGCATGTAGATCTCTTTTTCAGTTATTATACATCAATCCAACACATTAATCAAACATCAGATAAGTTCAGCATGGCAGTGTTGCAGTGTTTGGATACTAAAACTGTTCGTTTTCTTGTTTATTAAAAATAAAAACATGTACAGAAATTCAATAGCTGTGTTGTTCTGCTTTTGAGATGCTGTAATCAAACACCAGGTGGACTAGTCTCAGTGTGTCAGCTATTCATTTCTTCTAAGATTTTTCTCTTCTCTTGGTTGTTGCTGTACTTTCTATATATGCCTATAGTTGAAGTGACATGCCTGTGGCGAGTCCATCTGATTTATCCTTCTTTTTCTGAGCTTCAAAAGAGAGGATAGATCTGTTCTAAATCAAGATATAAAATGTATACTTGTATACACAGATTAAAAGAACACCTAAAGATTGAATACAAAGTAACAAGGTCCTATTTTCAATGCTTTCTTGACAAGTCTTACATTGATTCTAATCATGTAGTATGTCAATGCCTACACAATACTCTGAAAATATTGAATCTTCCATCTGGTTTTTAAGTCTTCACTTACTTTACCTTTTTAATGTTTTGCTTGTCCTTTCTAAAATTTCTTTCTCTTTTCTGACACTTACCTTCCTGGTCAATTTTTCCTTTTTAGTGAACTAATTATTATAAAATCTAACTTTAATTCTATCTTGTCTTTCCTGCTTAACTTTTACAATTTTTTTTCCCCCCTGTTTCCTGCCACTTTGAATTCTCAAACCTGCAAAGTCTGATAAACAGCCTTTCTCTGCTGAGTATTTTTTCCCTTTTCTTCCTTCTTTTTTTTTTTTTTTTTTGACAGTATAATTGCCTATTACTTCACATTAGCCCACTCAAGGTGCAGACTGTCACATTTGTTAGTTAGTTGCAGCCTGAGTTTCAAAGCTGATAGATTCTTGCAAAATCCACTCACTTCAATCAGATTGAATATTTCAGTGCCTTTCTGGAAATCAAGTTCAGAGTTCAGTTTTCATCTAAATTTACATTTTCTGCTAATCAAAACTTTTTAAGGTATTCACCTTCCACCTTTCTCATTGTGTGAGAACTTGGCAATTCTTTCAGCTCAAACTCTGCCACTGAAATGACTGGCAGCACCTTCAATTAGCATAGCTTCAACTATTTAGGTGAACAGTTACAAATATTTTTTAACTTCATAAACTGATTAAAGTTAAACCAGTACATCATTTCTCTTTCTAGAAATCAAAAAGATTTACACCAGCTGATTAGAGAAAGCACATATTTGCTTGCAGCTGTCAAAACAGCCTGTCAATTCAATTATCTGGAATGCCTATTAGTCAATTTTTAATAAAGCTTCAACTACTTCTCTGCTGTTTAATGAATAAAGTCCTTCTGCACACCTTTTAAATATGTGTTTCATGGCCCCTGTGGAATTCAGAAATTATAAAGAAAAAGTGATTTGATTTACTCATAAGATACATTATAATCTCACGTGTTGCATGAAACTGCCATTATTTCTGCTTATGAGACTTCCTGCACTCTTGACATTATTAGGCCTTCTGCTGGAAAAAGCATCTTGTGTTAGTAATAGCACTTTTAAAAATATGACACTGCTAAGATGTTTTGTTTCAACATTTTATCACACTCACTAAGAGAAAGAGAGGTAAACTGAGTTCTTGTTCTCATAGTAATTGTATGAAAGTGTTGTGACATTTTATTTTCCTTTAAACATTATTATTATTACTAAAAGTAATTATTACTAATAGAGCAGCAGAGGGGGGAAATGGGGAGGGATAGAGTACTATACACAGCTCTGGTTTTTGTTCATTGGATTTTCTTCATCTGCCCCCAAAATGTGTCATGCCTCCTGCCAGAAGACTGAGCAAGTCAGATGTTTGTTTTCCTGTGAATAAATATAAGGCAAAGTTTCTTTTCTGATACCTGTCCTGTATGTTCAGAGTGATGTTCAAGGGAATACAGCACCCTTTCTTCCTCTAATGAAATATTATCACAATCTCTTTGCCAGAAATCATATCCTTTGCTGTTTAGCTAACAAATATATAAAAGATGCTTCAGCATTTGCCTGGATGGCTGCCCTATGATGATGGTCCTGTCACTTACCATCAGCAGCCACCAGGTTTCCTTCCTAGCAGGATCAAAGGGATCCAGCCACAAAGTTGTTGCAATTTTGAGGAGCTGAAATGACCATTGCTTACTTGGCCTTATCTTTCCTGGCTCTCTCTTTCTTGATACAGGTTTCCATGGGATGTTTTCTTTCAGGCTGTCTGTTCAATCAACAGGGTAACACTTTACTCGCATTTCTAATGGGAATGAATTTTATGTCTGTTCTATTTTACACTAATCCTCTATGTAAAATGGCGCTGATGAGGTCACTGATGACAGTGGATATTATTGCCTGGGTTAAGTAGATGATCCAGGTGTTCAGTTATTAATTTTTTATTGTTTTGGGGGTTTTTCTGCTTTGCTTTGCTTAGCTTTGCTTTGCTTTGTTTTGCTTAGCTTTGCTTTTTTTCACTTTGCTTTGTTTGGGGGTGAGGGGCAAGGTGGGAAGTGGCACTGTTTTCCTCAGTGTGAAAACTCTAGTCATTTAAGTACACCTGAAGTCTGATGATAGGGTTTCTCATCTAGTCTTAACTGAACTTTTGAAATGTAGCAAGTCAAAAACCTGCCATTCAGTGAATACCTACAAATGTTTTAAAATAATAGTTACTGAGGGATATTTGTTTAAAGTTACAAGTGATACTTGTTTAAAAACGAAAAAGAGTTTGAATAAGAAACATATCTGACTCTGTCTGCCACTGAATGTGAGGTTACATGAACTTTTTATTTAGTGAGCATAGCATCATCAGGACTTCTAAATTAAAAGTTAAGTTTGCTTCAACATTAGAAGAAAAAAGAAATTCTAAATCTTCCCCTTAAAAAAAAAAAAAAAAAAAAAAAAAAAAAAAATTCTGCCTCCCATGTATTATGTCCTCTAACCCTAGTCCTGATCTTTGCCAGAAACTTTTAGCAGTTCCTCTTCTTCCAGCAGCCTCTCCTCCTTCCCTGTCCTGAGAAAAATCTTTTCTTTCTTATAGCCTCAGGGAGACCTGGCTGTGTGCCTGCTCACTTATCCTCTCTGGGGCCTCCCAGCCTCTTCCTGCTGTGGACCCTCTGCTTGCTCTGTGTCCTTCACACTCTGCTGCTCACATCCTCCAGAATGTATCATACTCTCCAGAAGCTTCTCCCAGCTGAGCAAGGTCAGCTGCTGTCAGGGAAAACAGCATCTCCCCATCTTCCAGAGGATTTCTCCTGACCCAGGCTTGAGCTGTTTTAAAAATACAAAGCACTTTTCTTCTTTACTGCTCATCTTGGTCCCTAAAATGGAACAGAATCTAAAAAAAAAAAAAAAAATTAATAAATTAATGAATGAAATCATTTCAAAATCATAATTGCAAATGGAAAAGCCATGCATACATTTTAACGTAATGTAAAACCTACCTCTTACAAGTAACCTCTAATTTTCAGTGTTTGGAAGCCAGAGAACTTGAAAAGAGATGCTGGTTTTAAAATTACAGCCCACGTCAGATATAAACAGGGTCATTGGAACAGAAGATTAATGTAACCTGCTAAGGGTGAAGCAAATCATAAGGATTGAAATGTGTCTCTAATACTGTGCAACACTTTAATTGGTATAATGTCATACCATTTTTATCTATTTCCTATTATCATCACATTAACTCTGTATATCAATTTCATCCTCATAATAGCTGCATACTACTGAGAGAAATCACTGATGGTATGCTTGGAGAAGTTGTAACACTAAAACACTAGGGATGAGATCTGGTACTGTGTATAGGCCTCTAAAATAACCTTTATTGCAACTTTGGTCCTTAAAGTAAGTCTTTGTTCAAAATTAATCCTCTGTGATGCTTAGCCCTGGAGGTGCCTAAATTTCATAGACTTCCCAGTTTTTCAATTGCAAGATTTTACTTAGGGATCTGAGATACTCAAGCACAGATTGGTGCAAATTTGGGTCTCCTCTGAGAGTTCAGGTAGGATTTCCAAACCCCAGCTCAGCCTGTGGCAGGGTTTTATGCAACAGTAACTTGTCAGTTGAGATGCAAAGACAGTTTAGGTTTTCTTTAAATAGGAAAGGAGACTGCTGGTACCCTTTGCTGGCATTGTTTCCCCTTTCTTGTTTAGTAGGAGATTAAACATTTCCCTAGGGTGTAAAAGTGGGTTAATTCCATTCCCTGTCTCTTGGAATTTAAATACACTGTTTTCCAGATAAGTGCCCTCATCACCAAGACCATGTTTCACCCACAGCCCTCATGAGCTTTTCTCTCTCTGCGCAGTGACTTTGATGGAAGGGCTAAACAGCCTTTTTCCCTGGAGAGCTGAGCAACCTATCCACTTACATAAAAATCTGTTTAAAGAGAGCTTTAAATTCATGTCTTTCTAGGGATTGCTCTAACCTACAACATGCTGCAAAGGGTGCATTGTGGAAGCACCACAATCAATGCACTCAAAATTGCAATTTGTTAATATTTTGATTGCTGTTAATCCATAACTAGAACATACTTATTTGATCCAACTCCTCATAACTAAATGCATGGTACCATCTAGTTTCTGAATATCAAGAGGCTCATGTAGAGGTGCAGAATATGAAAATTATATGAGTGGTCATGAAATCCCCAGGATGAATGAGGAGGCAGCTAAAGACATTGAACTGTGTGCTTAGTGGCTGCTGAGATCATAGTTTTTGGCTACATGCCTAACAACTAAATTTGATATTCAAATTTTGTTTTTGATGAGATTATAAATTTGGAGATTTAATTATTTACTTTAGCAGTCCCCAAAATCTTAATTTACTGTATTAAATTTTAACTGTGGGCCACAAGACTTTTCCAGAATGTATATGGCATATAATTAAAAACATAGCCATTCAAAATAAATGCAGAAATGACAGAGTTGTATGCTGAATTTAATATTGCCATATCTTGACCTTTGATCCCCACAATGCTGACCTTTTTTGAATGGAATACTCTTCTCTACTCCATCTGTAATATCTCAGCCTGACATTCCTAGGACCTCAACCAACAATAACCTCCCTTCAAGTGAAGACAAAAATTATTGCTAAGGATGTAAGACAATAACTTATTTGGTTCACTTTATTGCTTTACTTATGGTTTAGCATTTATCGAGAAAAACAGCACAGTAGAAACAGCATTTCTAATTCACAGTCCTCACACCTTGTGCTTTTTATTGTTTGCAAAATACTGCTGTCATTTTCGTCTATAAAAGATGTGACACTAGGGGGAAAAAGTGATTGTTCATTTAAGTAGTATGCTCACAGGACAGAATAAGAATCTATATCCACTGGTTACCAGGTAAATTGAGATAATTCTAGTTCAAACAGGACCTGTTCCTTCTTATTCTAAATTTGCATTAAAAAACTACAAAAAATCCTTCAGGGAGAGCAGAGAGAGTTGTAAGGGAACAGTTTTTGGACAGCTGAACGAAAAGATGGGCACCTGCTGTTCAGTAAGTTGAGGGAATTGTTGCATATTGCAAGTTTTCTGTGTGTTACCAGGACAAGCAGATGGCCAGAGACAGCATTTTCTCCTTATGTGTAGTTTATCTCCTTACATCTTCTAATGGCCTATATTAAGGTTTCCCAGCATTACATTCAGTTCAATTTAACAGAGTTAATATACATTTAAGCAGTACCAGTTGCTGTCAAAATTGCCTGCTTGGAATAGATGACTCTTTCAAATACTTTAGCAAGGATGGCAGTAAAAGGAAAGCACTGTTTGGATGTAATTTTGGGTTCTAACTAAGATCCCTGGGAATAAAACTCCTGCCTCACTCAAAATTAGTCACTTGCATTTTTCAAAAAATTGTTTTGCCTTGCTAGGGGAAAGGATATAACAGCATCTGTCTCCTGAGAATTATTGTGTGGTTTAATCTATGCTGACAATATGCAGGCCTGGTCAATGCTGGTTTTTCTTTAATGTCACACCACCTTTTCTTTTTTGAAAATGTTCTTTTGTTCATAAAGTTACATTGTTACATATCTGTGTGGAAAACCTATCCAGGCCTTTACCAGTTTGCTGTTAAATACTATTGACTGTTATTGACATTTATATTTAAATTATTAAAGTACATTAAAAAGCGCTGGATGTTCTTAAGCAGAGGAAACAGGAGGAAGTATGGGTAGTCAGTAGCATTCAGTAGTATTTGGGAATATTTATCAAGATGCAGGAAAACTGGGATTGCCTGTTTTCTGATATTTTTCCCTGCTTGGACTGCCTCTTTTCCAAAAGCTGATAAAACTGAATAAATCAGAAATAACCTCTGAAAATACAGACTGGGTCCCAGGAACTTCTTTCTTTCTTATTTTTACTTTCATTTTATGTTTTCTTGAACTCTATATTCTTGTCTGTAACAGCTTAAACAACACAAGGTTTAAGTTTGTGGTCTCCAAACTGGTGTAGTTTCACTTTCAGTCTAAGACTGAAAATATCTAACGTCTGTGTTGAACAGCTATGTCTCTTTTTGGAAGTAATATTTACTATGCAGTTGGAACCACAACCACAAATTGGACAGAAGGCTCCATTATTTTCACTTCAGTGGGATCCCACACACAAAACATTTGCTGTTCCAGTTTTTCCAGTACACATTCCAGTTTTTAGTTTTAATTACCTTTTTTATCTGTTAGGTTTTAGCATAATTTAAAGTGATATCTGTTACCTAGACCAGATCAAATGAATGTAGAATACAAGAAAAAAATCTCTGAGAAATACAAATGCATTTCACTTTTTTTACTTAAAAGGTAGTGTCAGCTGCTCAAGTCAAGATGATTCCTGGGAAAATGTTCTGTCAGAAACCTTCTGGAAAATGGCTAAGAACTGGATACTAAAGCATTACCAACGTTGTTGAATCAGCTTTGGCTAAGAGACTTTTATTTCCAGACAGAATCCTGTTAAATTCGGAACAGTAATACGAATTATAATCAAACCTAAATATGATTTGAGAACCTTCATAAGAAAATGGGATTTCCATTTTTTATCTCCAGCTTTCAGATTCTGTTAAAACCCAAAATGAGTATAATTTTTTGTTTTCAATTTAATTGCCACAAAAGTGAAAAATAAATAATTTCCATTTCTAAAACAGAACTTCAGGGAACATGCTACTGATGCCAGCCTGAGCCACAGAAAAACTTACACATAGTGTTTGTGATGGAATAACCAACCAAAGCAAATCTCCACAAAAGCAAACCAACTTCTAAATTGCTCTGGATGCAAATTCTACTGAAATGTTCTTCTGTGATGACACAGGGTTTTACTGGCTTTGGCTCACTCCATTATTTTTAGTGTCACACTTTAAAATATTAGTTGGCTTGGTTTTGATAAGCATCCAGAAGTCCTGCTGCTCATTTAAATTTTGATGCTGCAAAATTGCTTTCATTGCATTCTGTCATTTTACATTGATTTTATATTTCAGGGTTGTGGGATTTTTTTCTTTGGAGAAGGTCTGAGCATATCCTTGTTATCAGAAGGGTCAAAGGGACAGGAAATACATTGAAAATATCAAAATACAATAGAGAGGTATGTCTATTTTTAATGACATAGAACTGAATTCCACGCAAACTTCAGCAAATAGACTGAATTTACAATGTCGTAATTTCTGAAAGAAAAAGTACAGAGAATATTTTTATTATTTGTTTTGTTACATTGCTAAATGATTTTAAACAAGAATATTGAGTTTCTGGTAAATTATTATTTTTATCACTTGAACTTCAGTGATTATTTTTAAGATGTAGAGAGCTCCAAGGTGTGGTGCAGCTGACACACTGGGGGGAACGGATGCCATCCAGAGGGACCTTGACAGGCTTACAAACTGGGCCCATGTGAACCTCATGAAGTTCAACAAAGTCAAATGCAAGGTCCTGCCCTTGGCTGGGGCAATTCCAAGCACAAATACAGATTGGGCAGTGAATAGATTAAGAACAGTTCTGGGGAGAAAGATTTGGGTGTGTTAACGATCAATATAACAGCAATTTGTGCTGGTAATCCAGAAAACCAACCATATCTTGAGCTGCAAAAAAAGGAGCATGGCCAGCAGGCTGAGGGAGGTGGTTCTGCCCATCTGGTGAGACCTCACCCACAGGGTTTTGTTCAGCTCTGGGGCACACAATGTTAGAAAGACACTCACTGACTCTGAGTGAGTTCAGAGGAGGCCCACAAATATTGTTAAAAGGCTGCAGCACCTCTACTGTGAAGACAGGCTGAAAGAGCTGGCCTGGAAAAAAGAAGTCTCAGGAAGAACTAATAGCAGTCTTCCAGTACCTGAAGGGAGTGTACAAGAAAGACAGATAGGGACTTTTTACAAAGTAGTGACATGGGAGACTAGATTCAAACTGAAAGAAAGTAGGTTTAGATTAGATATTAGGAAGAAATTCTTTACAATGAGGGGGATGAGGCACTGAAACAGGTTGTTCAGAAAAACTGTGGTTCCACCCCTCCCAAGTTCAAGGTCAGGCTGGATGGGGCTTTGAGCTACCAGGTCGAGCAGAAGGTATCCCTGTCCATGGCAGGAGAGGTGGAATTAGATGACCTATAAGGTTCTTTCCAACCTAAAGCCATTGTATCAGTCCATGAGTGTATAAAGTGTTAGGTGTAAGATTACATTTCTCAGTCCCAAATTCTGGCAGCAGGAATCTTGGTGCAGTGCTATGTTTCCTTTGGCATGTTTATTCCAAGTACAGCATCCCTGGAGCAGTTTGCATCATGACTCTGCACTCTAATCCTAATGGCAGCTCGGGGGTGAGGCTGGGGTTCTCAGCATCATAGGTGGCCCAGATCAGAAATTTCTTCAGGCAGAGACATTTGAGCAGTGCTGTTCCACTTAGGAATGCTTTTTTACATCCCTCTTGTCCCCAAAGCTGTAACCATTGTTGGTATCTGAAGGCCAGCCCTGACCTTGACTTTAAAGTCATAATTTAACCTTTAGACACAAGTCCAAAGAAATCTGTGAAGGCAAGGATGTGGGTGCCGTGCTGTGCTTTCCTTGGCCTGCCTCTTTCACCCTGTGTCCCTGGAGGTGTAGGCATTTCTGGTCTCTGAATCCTTACTCCAACCTTAATGACTGCTTGGGGCCCACTACCATGGATGATCCAGATTAGAAATATGTGCAGGCAGCAATGTTGGTAAAGTGCTGCGCTTCCTTTGGCATGTCTTTTCCCTGCTCACTGTCTCTGGACCTGTAGGCTTTGTGTTTCTCTGGACCCTACCCCTAACTATAAGTGCAGTGTGGGTCTGCAGCTGAACCCCCAGTGCCATTGGTGGTCCAAATTAGAAGACTCTGGCAGAAGGAGTGCTGTGCTCCTTTGGTGTGCCCATTCCAGGTACAGCATTCCTGGATCTCTAGGCTTTGTGGCTCTATCAACCCTAACCTAATGGCAGCTTGGGGCTGCTCTCTGTCTATATGTATCCAGCCTAAACCTGAGTCAAAATTTTTTCCTTTGCATAAATCTAACTGACAATCTTCTTAGTAATATATCCCCCACCACCAAAGTCCAGGAAGGAGAATTATGCCATAGTATTATTGTCTGGCTTTCAATCCGAAAACATCACAAAAATTATCTGTGGGTTTGGCCTGCATTTATCTAGGGGATGAACAATAAGCATGTGTTCACCAGATGACTACAGAGCAGAATTGTTTGAGTCAAAGTTCAAGGCCACAACAAAGAATAAACTGTTTCTTTAGGACTGTCTTTGATTAGATTGCTGTTTACAAAGAAATTTTTTAAAAAGGAGTATTCCAAAATGTGTGGGAGGATCATTGTTCCTTGTTATCTCTTTATTTTTCAGTTATGTTCTATTAAATAGAACAGTTGTATGGGCTATTTTCATTAAGCATTTATTTCCATCACTGTGACTCACAGTTGGAATGATAACATATATAGTTCTCTCAGTTCAGAAGCCATAAAGCTGTAAATTAATTCTGAATATAACTATCAGGGAATGTGTACTCTCACTCTCATAGTCAAACTGTATACATATATGGCTACACATGCATACAAGGGCAAATTTGCAGACGACACTAAGCTGGGAGCGTGTGTCGACCACTTGGAAGGAAGGAGGTCTCTGCAGAGAGACCTGGAATGGTTGGATGGATGGGCAGAGACTCATAGGGTGAAGTTTAATATGTCCAAGTGCCAAGTCCTGCATTTTGGCCACAATAACCCCCTGCAGTGTTACAGGCTGGGGATGGTGTGGCTGGACAGTGCCCAGGCAGAAAAGGGACCTAGGGGTACTGGTGACAGCAGCTGAACACGAGCCAGCAGTGTGCACTGGTGGCTAAGAAGGCCAGTGGCATCCTGGCCTGGATCAGGAACAGTGCGGCCAGCAGGAGCAGGGAGGTCATTCTTCCCCTGTACTCAGCACTGGTAAGCCTCAAGTGCTGTGTCCAGTTCTGGGCCCCTCAGTTTGGGAAGGACATTGAGGTGCTTGAGCGCGTCCAGTGGAGGCAACGAGGCTGGAGAGGGGCTTGGAACACAAACAACTGAGGAAGCTGGGGTTGTTTAGCCTGGAGAAAAGGAGACTCAGAGGTGACCTTATCAATCTCTACAACTTCCTGAAAGGTGGCTGTAGTCAGGTGGGAGTTGGTTTCTTTCTCGAGGCAGCAACTGACAGAACAAGGGGACACAGTCTTAAGCTGCACCAAGGGAAATATGGGTTGGATATTAGGAAAAAGTTTTTAGAGAAAGGGTATAAAGTACTGGAATGGTCTGCCTAGGGAGGTGGTGGAGTCACCATCCCTGGATGTGTTTAAAAAAAGACTGAATGTGGCACTTAGTGCCATGGTTTAGTTGAGGTGTTAGGGCTGGGTTGGACTCGATGATCTTGAAGGTCTCTTCCAACCTAGGAATTGTGTGTGATTAAAAAAAAAATTAATGCACACATGCACACACACATATACCCCTACATATATACCTATTGATCATATTTCCATAGTGATGTTTACAGGTATTGTAGTGATATTTAAATATATAAGGATTTGTGTATATGTGTGTGTGTGTGTGCGTGTATGCGTGTATGCATGCAAAATTTTGATTTCTTGTTCTTTATCCATTGAGTTACTTAAATTTGGGAAAGAGATAGCAGAAGAATCTGCATGTGTTCTGCATCATAATATCCTTAAGCAAAATGTTAGCATTCTCTTATGTTCCAGTCTTTCTCAAAAACAGCTGCAGCAAAAACATTAACAATTTTTCCTTGACTAATGTGTGCTTTTTACATCCTAGAAATAGTAGTGATCTGAACTCTGAACATAATTCTTCTATGTTTATGTAAATTGAAATAATGCAAATATAAGTCTCCTTTATTTTTTTGTGCAGGGCTATTTACACCTTGAATTTAATGGGGTCATGCTGTGCCTTGAATAGGCAAGGAAAGACTTAGAGGTAGGCAGGAAACATCCAAAATTTTTGCTGTTTATCTGCAGATTATTACAGGCTGAGAAATACCTTTTCCCACTGAGATAGAAGGATGCAGTGTAAAATCCCCTGTTTCTATATATCAAATGCCTTCTGAAGGCTGCACCTGAACTGATACATTGAAGGAAAAGTCTTTCCCAAACAGAAACTTAAAATTGCAGAAACTGGAAGAAAGCCCTGTTGTAACCTGAATGCACATATTGGTAAGTTTGCTTTGCCATTACCAAAAGTTTAATGAAATAATTGTTTTTCTTTGGAGTAGAATAAATTAATTGGTTAAAACAATGTTTATTTAATTAAAAATTAAATAATAGCCTGTTATATAATCCAAATAATCTAAAAAAGCTGGCAAGAAAGAAGGTAAAGAAAGCCTTCCAAGTTTGAGAAAGACACTTTGGTGATGCTCACATAGTACTCAGACATTTTTACAACATCACAATATGTTCCAAGGTAAGATGTCTAGATGTCTGAGCGATGAAGGGAACAAAGTATTTGCCATTTGGAAAGTTGAATTTTTATACCTCTGTTGATCAGTGAGGGACATATTCAAATTTATTGGAGACACAAATACCACAATGAATGATTTTCTAACATTACAACAGAAAAAAACTCTACAAAATAGTGTGGAATAAAAGCAACAAAGTCCTAGTGCCATAAAAATCATTATTTCTTGGAACATGGGAAATTTAGTTGCACATTATGAATTTTTTTGTTACTATTGTTTTTATTTTTTTAATCATGAGAGCAGTAAAATGCTGTAGCAAGCTGCCCAGAGGGGTAGAGGGATCTCTGTCTTGGGAGGGTCTTTGCAACTTGCTTGGATTATGCCTGCTTTGAGTAGGGAATTGGACCAGGTGACCTCTGGATACCCCTTCCAGCCTTACAATCTGTGACCCTGTAATTGCATCATTTTGATGAACCATCAGAAGATTTTAAAACCACACTAAAATAATGAATTCATAATCTTAATTCTCCTGTGTTTTTCAGGCTGTTATTTAGTGTCAGTTTTAATATTTTTATTCAGGACAGTGCCACAGGCTTCGTTGCCTTCGCTATTTAGCTGCACCCCTCAGCTGTGTTTGGATATCACCACACTGAAGCCATGTATCTATTTGTCCTCTGGGATCTCAGCTGACTCTTGATTTTAAGCCTATTCATCAGTACAGGATTTGTCAGCTATTACTTCATGAACATAAAACCCAAAATTGATCATTCCTGAAATATGTTGACTTTGTAGTAAATAAATAGTTCTATCTACCACCACAGGACCATGCAAAAAATGCCAGATTTTTTACAATTCTTTATATATATTGCAAACAATATTTAAATACCAACAGTTACTTGAAGTGACTTGAAATAACATTAATTAATCTTTCCAGATATCTTCTAAATGAGGAAAGTAAATAAAAATTATGAATATGTGCAGAGTCCCTACAAAGAGAATAAAAAAAGAATAAATGAAGTTGGAAAATTTGGAAAAGAAGTTTTTTTGGTCTTATGTGAAAGAGCACAGACACTGCAGTGAAGTGTCATTCCCAATAATTCTCAATATCAACTTTAAGAAACATGTAGAGCTGCGCAGTGAGTGTGTGTGTATAGTGAGTTTTACCACTGTACCAATTCTTTTGGGATGACTCGGAGCAGGTAAATGACCAAATGCCAAGCAAATAATCAGTAAGACTCCCTAGTATTTCTTTTTCCCACACACTGGTTCTCCTGTAGTTTTTAGCTCACTTCATGGGAAAAAATATCCTCAATCTTAAGTGCACTGCAGCCTTTCAGGTTTATCAGATCTGAAACAGTGCTTCACCACCACTTGAAAAAAATATATGGGTGGAAACGCTATCATCAGGACCATACTAGGATACTATTAAAAAAACAAAACAAAACAAAACAAAACAAAACAAAAAAACAGCAGAAATTTATTTTGTCCTACTATTGACAAAATGCCCAAACAATGAGATGCATATGATACCTATCAGCCTTCCTAATACATATCATTCATTGAATTTCTTTGACTTGATTACACAAGTTTTGCATCATTCAATGCTTTGGGTATTGGAAGTTTGTCCAATGAAGAAGCAGAAGTCCAATCTTGCAACAGGAATTTCCATGTAATAGCCTTATCATGTACACCAGACTCCTACCATTTTTATTTTTGGGGTGGGGTATATGAAAAATAGCAGCTGAATGCTAACAAAGAAATTAAAATTATGGAATTGGATTAGCCAATATTTGACTATCTATACAGGAAAAAAGATATTTTAAAAAATTGAAAATAGATTAATTAATGAGTTACAATTTGGTTTTAAACCAATCTTCAGTTAAGTATGTATAAAATACATGAAAAAAAAATTCTAGTACGTTCTGACCTTCTGCCACTCCAAGGAAAATATTTCAAGACACTCAGTAACACGAGAAACCACCTAAACCCTGTGCAACTGTGCAGCCAGACACAAAACAATGAACTAATGCTGCCATGAATCAATATATGCCAAGCTGGAAGAGCTCCACAAGGATCATTGACTTCAGTTCCTGGTCCTGGACAGCACCATCCCCACCAGCCACACCATGCGCCTGAGTATTGCCCAAATGCTGCTTGAACTCCACCAGGCTTGGTGCTGTGACCTCTTCCCTGGGGAGCCTGTTCCAGAGTCCAACCACTCTCTGGGTCAAGAACCTGTTTGTAACATCCATCCTACCTCTCCCTTGCAACAATTTCAGGCCATTCCCTTGGGTCCTCTTACTGGTCATGTGAGCAAAAAAATCAGTGCCTGCCCCTCCTCTTCCTGTCAGGAGGAAGTTGTAACTGCAATGAGGTCTCCCTCAGTCTTCTCTTCTTCAGGCTGAACAGACTAAGTGATCTCAGCCCTCACACAACTTCCCCTTTAGGTCCTTCACCATCTTTGTGGCCCTCCTTTGAACCCTCTCCACTACTTAATGGTTTTTTTTGTATTGTGGCACCCGAAACTGCCCCCAGCACTTGAGGTGAGAGCGCCCCAGTGCAGAGCAGAGCAGGACAATCTCTTCCCTTGCCTGGCTGGCGATGCTGTGCCTGATCCCCCCAGGACAGGGTGGCCCTCCTGGCTGCCAGGGCACTCCTGGCTCATGGTCAGCTTGCCATTGACCAGGACCCCCAGGTCCCTTTTCAAAAGCTCTGCTCTCCAGTCCCTCATTCCCCAGTCTATCCATACATCCAGGGTTGCCCCATCCCAGGTGCAGGATCCAGCACTTTCTCTTTTTAACTTCACATGGTGAGTGGCTGCCCAGCCCTCCAACATGTCAAGGTCTCTCTGCCTCTGAGGGAGTCAACAACTCCTCCCACTTCTGTATTGTCTGTGAACTTGCTTAGTATTCCTTCCATCCTGTGTCCAAGTGATCTACGAGTATGTTGACAATTACATCATATGACTACTACAACTTGTTTTATTAAATGGTGATAGAAGTTTTTAAAAAACGACTGTAGATTTTTTTGTAGTAACTGTGATTTTATTTTCTGTTGCATTATCTGCCATTAAAGTGCAGCAGTGAGTTTAAATCAAAGAAAACCATACATGATTTGAAAACTGTTGAAATAGGTATTGCTTTTAATCAGGGTTTTTTTTTGTTTTTCTCTGAAACAAACAAAAAAAAATCTAGCTCTGTGAACACAATTTCCAGTTTCCTGGTTTAATTGAAGGCTGCTTTCATCAAGACTTTTTAAATATGCAAAACATTAAATCCACAATTTAAACTCACATCCAAAGGTCATAAGAAGGAAGCACTTCTTATTTCATGCCATTCATTTGAAGCATCACACTTTTTCAGGAAGTAATCATCCAATTCTTCCCTTATAGTTGGTGAATAATGTCATCTGAATAAGCAAGATTTAGAGAAACAGTTTCAGGAACGTTAGTTTAAGCCTAGGCTCAAGATGGGTATCACCTTACCTAATAGGAGTACCACAGTGTAGATTTATACTTCGTCTGTCCTGCTTATAGCTGATGGAGACAAGTAAACAGGTTCAGCATGGGAAATAAATTGCCATGTCTTCAGCTGAAGCACCTGTAAAGAATGACAAGTAGAAACTTCAAAACCCAACCACCTGCATTGCAATTCCAAGAAAATAAATATTTAAAGCAAGCTGAATAAAATTTCTATAAAAATTTTCTATTTCTATAAAAAATTTCTAAAAATAGAATACAAAGACATTTTGCAATAATAAGACCTTTGGTTTTACAATCTGCTTAATTAATATGAATGACATATTTGACTTATCAAAAGCTTGAAATTATGTTTCCACAATCTAGTTTCAATTCTTATTTTAAACCTACAGGTCTACTTAGCTTCAGTGTATGTTTTATATTTGAAACATACTTTTATTTTTTTTATTATTAAAGTTATATTATGAGCATATATTAGTATAATTTGAATAGCAGTTTGAGAGAGAATTATTTCAATCTGATTGTCTAACAGTTAAGGGAATAATTTTTCAGATCTGTTCTATACATACCAATCCAATTCTATAATTCAAAAATAAAAAAGCATATGCATATTTTATTTTATTTTTCCAGTTTTCAGTTCCTAATGACTTCAGGACAGGGTATTTTGAAGGGATTAATGATATGCTAGAAGATGTTCATTGCCCAAGGTATAGAGATTTAGGCTAGTCATTAATACTGGGGAAATATTTTGTACTTCGATCATTGCTGTCAAGTTTCTTAATGTACTCAGACTTTAAATAAGCTCTTAAAGACTGTGATAATGCAAATTTCAAACTTGAAGCATCTGACAAGACTCACATTGAAACAACCTCTTTGGGAAAAAAGTCTTCAGAATATCTCTTTCTAACTCCTTATCTATTTTTTTCCTTTCTATCTGACCTACTTTTCTCCTGCACTTGTCCTCTGAAGTCCTTCAGTAATCAGGTTGTACATCTATCTAAAGCCCATAAGCAAAGTTTTTGGCCTTTGGCTGAGAAACTTTAAATAGTACTGTCACATAGCCCACAAAAAGACAAATAAGCATTTTGTGAACTGAACAAGTTTGTTTGGAGCTGGATATATGTAAACACACACACACACACACACATTGGTATACATAAGTGCATGAACATATATAAGCACAATCTTTTTGCTGACACTGCTGAAAAAACATAAAATATTCAGACTAAGACTTTATTAAGGGTAAAGATCAGAAAATCCTTTCTTTGTAGCTCTGATTTCCATTAATCTGTCTACGATAACTTCACAAGAAAATGTAAATTAAATGAAAAAAAAGGTTTTTTTCACTTGGGCGTTTTTTGTCATGCTAAGTAAATAAAATGGAGTATAACAAGAATCTACTATTTAATTTACTTCTTACTTTGAAAGCATTCAAAACATGGTGACTTGAGCATTTTTAACCTGACAAATTTGCAACTTTTTATTCACATAACAGCAAGTTTCTTGCTTCTATTTGGTTTATTTGGTTTTTAAAGGCAGGCTCATATTTTTACACATGCTGTTGTGGGAACACCTCTTTTGGATGAAATACACTCCAGCCCAAGGGAAGACCTACATTGACACCCTCATTTTTGAATTTCTGCGGCAGAAAGAGATACAGTGATACTTTACAGATACCTACAGATAGCACCCATCAAAGCCCAGATGGTGGAGTAGCCTCTGACTCAGATCATCCCTGAATTGTCCTGATACAGTCTGTACCTTCTCCAATTTATATTCTTTCCCAATGCCTTTCAGCATACCAGTCTTGCTTCTCTGTCCTGGTTTAGGGCAAATTTGGGAGGAAACCTCCAAATGGGGTTCCTCTGGAAAAGCAAACCCAAACGGCCCCTCCCCCCCCAACTGGTCAGGGAAAGAATCTCCTTAGAGAAAAGTGGAAAAAACTATTTATTTAACAAAAAAAGTACCCACAAGCATAAAGAATGAAAAATATGAAACATTAAAACCTCTCATCGTTCCGAAGTGAGATGGCAAACTCAGAACATCCGTGCTGTGGGTTGCAGCTCAGCTCACCCAGTCTATTATCACTCCCTCCAGTGCTGGAAAATGCTGTCCTGGGCCCCGGTGGGCCACAGGAGTGAGATCCCAGTGCCTCTATGGGTTTTTCAGTCCAGGACAGGTTTAAACAGTCCCAAGAAAAAGAAAAAAACAAAAACAGTCCAGGGAATTTCTCTCTCAGCTAGCTGAACTTACTAAAAGCACAGTAGATCTCCGTCCCGCTGTCTGTCCGTGCACAAATGAACACACTCCAGGAGCCAGAATGTGGAGGAGCGAGTGCAGTTTCTGAAAACAAACTCTGCAGTTTCTGAAAACAAACTTCTTTCCCTACTTTCCTCTCAGAACCAGCCTTAAAGGTACAGAACACAATACCCAACATAAACAGAATAGACAACTGGGGATACAAGTATCATAAAGTTGCCCTAGGACACTCTCATAAAGTGAAGAAAGCAGAAGGATATCATACTATCCTGGCTTAAGAGTTTGATCAAGTGTATGGTGGAAGAAGTTCAACTTTACCCAAGTCAGTTCTCCTGCCTGATATCAAAATATCTAAAATGCTCATATGCATTTTAGATCAACTACACGGGATGCTTTTCATGTTAGAATCCAGTTAGATTAAACCTAGTGCTTTTCCAATGCTTTCAAACCATCCCCAAAGGCACCAAATTTAGCTTAGACGTGTAACAGAAGCATTATGGTAATAATCCTTATCTGTTGAATGAGAATTTACCAGTTGGTTTAAAGGTTGCTAGTGGCCGCCCTTCTGATTCAATTATCTAATTCAAGAAGATGAGTAAGAAAGAAAAAGTGGATGCAAGGCTGGGATTTAGGTGCTTTATTAATTTAATGAAATTGCTTTGTCAGCTTTATTAAATCTTTGATGATCTGGCAAGCATATGTGGTTTAAACATATACAGCCTATGATAAATTTATATTGTTGCTACCAGAGTTTAGCAGTTTTAAAACATTTTAAGCACTAACTTGAAATTTGTCTTCCAGTTAAATATACCTGTATTGGGCTTCATATTTGTGTATTGGAGCCTACCTGGATGTGCTGAGCTCACATATAGGAATATATTTTAAATTTTCAAATTAAATTATTTTAATTCGTTTTGAAATGAAGGCAAGCTGAGTTGAATCTTTCCTCCTCATCATCATCACAAGTACATTTTCTGCAGCTGGCCTCCTCCCCTCCACAAAATCACAGAACCACAGAATGATTAAGGTAGGAAGGAACCACTGGGGGGTTATCTGGTCCAATCTCCTTGCTCAAGCAGGGTATTGTAGAGCATGTTACTCTGGATTGTGTCCAGAGGGCTTTTAAAAGCCTCCAGTGAGGGAAATGTCACAACCTCTCTAGGCAACGTGTTCCAATGCTCAGTGACCTTCACATACACTCCAATACCTTCATATCATGCTTTCAAATTACCTTTGAAATCACCTTTAAGGTACTTACAGAGAAAATAAGGCTTGGTGATTCAAATCATGATTTGTGAGTCAGAATTGTCTGTCTTCAATCGTATCAAGTGTGGGGTACTAACAAGGTTAAAAAAAAGGTCTTTGCTTTTGGCGCAAGCAGATATTTACAATATTAAGTACGTATCAGGAACACATCTGTTTTTAAAAATACTACATATACATCTGTCAGAGAGCTTGCTCATGTAGGTAAGCCATAAAAACTACTCTGGGATAGAAAAAGCAGTAATTCCCTGTAGAGAAAGAGTGTTATGTATGCAGATACATGCTCCTCACTTAGAGCAGGGGGATCTATTTACATGTGAGTCATATGTATCTTGTTGGGCCATGATTAGCAGTCTGAGATAATTGCAGCAAGTCAGGTTAATTAAAGTAATAGCCCATGTACCACTTAGCACGTCTTAGCCTTAAGGCTGAGAAAGTGTTAGTATTCATATATGTAAGGCTTTTGCTGGAAGCTTAGAGTTTGCTTAAGCTTACAATTCTAATATCAAGTATTCAAGAAAAAAAAAATAAAAAATCCTACATCTGCCTATAAAGGCAAGGATCCTATACAGACATTTAATGTGGGATTTGGTTTATTAAATTTTCAAAAAGATGCTGTGGAATAGAGGCATGTTGTCCAAAGAAACTGTTGGTATTTAAAGAAGAAAGCCAAAAGTCTTGAGAGCAGTTCACCCTCACTTAGATAATTAAAACAGGTGAGTCCACTGGAAGTGTACACCTTTTGCTATTGAATACTATACTAGATTAGACTAAAAGCCTAGGACAAATTTAGACTGGAAGGAAACTTTTGTTTACCTAAAATCTGAGGATAACTGCCTTCTTTCTAAACAAAACTAATGTATCCAGCTGATTGCAAATGAAATAAGGAGAATTCAGAAAACTGTGTACTTACCACAAAATAATAATGATAATTGCAAACCAAACAAAAAGGCTTTTCTTTCTTTTTTTGTCACAAAAATATTTTGAGAGACAGTTGTTTTTTTTCTTCTTTTTATGTAATTTTATATTCAGACATTATTTACAAAGTGAATTGGTATGGCCTATTTAAATGCAAGATAGAGACCCTATTCTGATACAGGCTTTTTCATGTTCAATACTGTGGCTTCTTTGATGTTTTGAGCTCCTTTTTTTTTTGTGGTTAAATGGGTAGCTTGATTTAAGTTGAGAGGAACCTCGCTGGACAACATACTCAAACACTGACTCAATTTACCAGCACATGAAAATGGTGAGTCAACCTCTTTCATAGAGGACCAAATAAAGGCAAATACTTCTCAAAAGGAATGCTGTGTGATCTTATGATTAATCAGAAAATCTTCCACCTGTTTTCTGTGATGATGTATTCCAGTGAGCATTGTTTCCTGTATTGCAAAGGTGTTATGCTGTTGTTGTGTCATGTGTCTATGTTATTCATGCTTCATTCTAACCAAAGTGGATGTTAACATAGCACACGTGTCTGATGCCTGCCAGTGACCATCAGAAAACAGGATGATCAAGTAACAGTAATGGAAGAAACAGCAGATGTTAATGAGCCCTATATCCCTCACTTTTTGATCCAGTTTTAAATATTCTCAGCTGTTTGAATTTGAGGGAAATATGCAACTTGGACCAGAATTTGCTTTTGCTGCCAGAGTCCCTGCTTAGTGGTTGTGGTGGTAGTGATGATGATAGCAGGCCCAGAAGCAATGTTTTGAATATGTATGCCCCCTTCTCATCATAGAATCAAAGAAAGGTCTGTATGCTGTGAGGGAAAGATATGCAGTTGATTTAGTTCCTTTCAAGACTATTTGTTTCTCTGAAGGCATTCCTTGCTTTGATCACTAAGTTACCCTAAATAAAAAACATAGCAGTTGCATAAAAGACTCTTTTTCTTGGGAAAGAATAATGTATCCTCAAAATTCAGCAAGCCCATAATCTCTACAATGTGGTATGGCTCCAGATCAAGAGCAATCCTCTCTGCTATTTCCTGGTGTATGGATAGTGTGGTTGGATGATTTGTGGGGAGTTTTGTCTTTTTCTGGGAACAGTCTGTATAGCAAAGATTTGGTTGGTGTTTGGGTTTTTTTTTTCTCCCAACAAAGTGTAACCTCTTGCTTCAGCATAGTAATGACAGTTCAAAGTCAATTATCTAATATTGGATAAATAAAATGTTGCATTAAAGGCAGAAAAAAAAAGAATCCTGATTTATATATAGGAGTTTAAAGGACCTGTCCAAGAACAGTTGAAATAAATGAAAAGAGTCCAGATTGCTAGTGTTTGGAACTGTACAAAGTAGAAATCACCTTCCTCCTCAGTAGTGCCCTGAGACAGGGCAGATAGAGAGATAGATAAGAATCTGTTTCACAGAGCTCAGAATTTTGCAGTATACTCTTCCACCATTATCTATACTATCTTTCCTTTACTGGAAAGAATGAAATTTTATATAATGGATTTTAATCCTTCCATGCACACAGCACAGCTCATGTGAGTGCAACAAGTTGAAAAAATGCGAATCATTGTAACTATTTTATTTTGTAGGGCTGTATTTGTTGATCTGAGGTAAGAGACTGAATTATTTTTAAGTTACATGTAATAATTCATCTCAGAGCAGCATGTCAGTGATCATTTCACCCATTTTCTGCCTCCATTAGGATGCTCAATTACTAGGAAATGCTTGCATTCACTCTGTATCCTGGATGTATCTCTTGGAGTCAAGAAAATAAATCAGCACTTTTATTCATTAGGAAAAAAAGTTCCCTTAGGTGCTGAATGGGAAAATTCAAAGTATAAAAAGTTGCACACTGGACTGCAATTTTCATGTTTCTTTGACATTTGAGAAAAGTTTTCAGGACATCCCTTATCATTTATAGAATGAAGAAAACACTAATTAAGATGCATATAGCTATAGTTTGGGTTGACTTGCAGCAGGACACGACTTTTATAAGCAAAAATAAAATAAGTTAGGAGGAAAAGAATAATTCACATTTTACATAGCAGCAACCATAGTCTCCTATGGCACTAAGTAGTACACATTCTACAAGATGTGATCCACTTTGCACAGTTCACATTTAATTTCACCTTTTAAGACAAGTCCACCCAAAGAGATAAACTCAGTCAACCACATTTTCTGTACACAGGAAAGTGACAAAAAATTTGCTCAGCCAAACCACAGAGAACACCATGCTACATCCTTTAGATGTGAGATTTGCCATTACATAACACATATAAAGCATCTGGAAAATATTATACAATACTTTGATTCTATTTATGAACAGTTTTGTCATGGATGATACAAATATTATGTAGCAGCAATAAATCATTCCATTTACTTCTTGCAGTTATTTCCAAACAAGCAGAGTACATGAGATAAAAATTTGTTTTATTACAGCAAGATCTTTGACATGAGACTTTCCAGTTACAGTGAATCAAAGGCTTCTTTGATGCTTCTTTCTTACACTACTCTCACCTGAAGCAAATGAACAAATAAGAAACAAATGTAAAGTTTTTTATGGGTTAGACAAGATGATGTATCTTTCAATATGAAATACAGAATATCCTAAATAGTTTGAGATTAAATTATGTCACTGCTTATGGTTCTTTGATAGGCCTTGCCTTAGTCATCCACCAGTTTCAGTCATAACTCCATGGAGTCAAATTATTCCCCTCTGCTTCATTTCCTAATTCCTGAAGATTGGAAACAACTTGTTTAAATATATTAAATTCCTTCAACATATTCTGTCAGTAGTTAGGCCTTGCAAACGAGCATAATAACACTCTTGAAGAGACCTGCACCTTGATTAAAGATGTAGATAATTCTTGAAAAGCCACTTTATTATGTTAAAGAAAGATACCTACAACAGTCCTTAACTCTGACTCTTTTACATAGATTAAATTCCTGAAAGAGATGACCAATTAGAACAGTAGGCTATTCAAATGAGATAAAAATTATATGACAATAAATATCATCTTATTCTTGAAAATATTTGGATATTGATTATTCTATTACAATCCAGAAACATTAATTTTTCAGAGTTTAATTAAAAACTGAACTCACATGGTTTGTTTAACTCCATAAAGCATAACGGCACACAAGCAGACCAGGGTTCTCATAACCAGTTACTTTAATCTGTTAGCTTCTTGGAAATAAATGACAAGCAGGATTTACTTGCAGCAGCTCTGTCAGGACACACCCTTAAAAAAGTAAAATAATTCTGAGGTCTTTCTCCTTTGTAAAGGAGGAAAATTTTTTACACTCATGATAAAGTAAATGAGACTTTCTATTTTCAGGATTTTCCTGAAATAATTTCAGTTTTCTAGTGCTGTCAAGAATCAAAAAGCAGGAAGCTATTTTCTGGGACAGTATTTGAAATAACCAGTCCCTTCTCAAGGGAAAGCCTGTGGAGGTTTCTCCCTGGGAGCAGCTTACTGGCTGCAGCTGCTTACCCCAGACCAACCGCAATAGTTCACGTGGGTCCTCAGATCTGCTAGCTGGAAGCGTGGATGAGGCTTTGGAATGAAGAGCAGGCTTCTGCCGTGGGTTGGAGGATGTTTATTGATGCAGCTCCACGTGCAAGAAGCACGGACTGGCCTGTCCTTCTCCCTTATGTACCCCAGGACATAGCCTGAGCCAACAGGAGAATTCGGGCCAATGGATGGGAAGGGGTTGGGTGTTCTAGAAGGGGAGACTTGGCAGGACAATTGAACAGGGCAAGTGCCTGAGCACCTGGTCAAATGAAACATGACCTCTTTTCAAGTTTCCAGAGTGATTGACAAGGGGCTCCCCTCTGGGAGATACCACAGGGGTCAGGGGATGGGTGAGAGGGATCGGGAAGGGACAAACCAACATGATATAAACCAAATACATATAAAACTCTGAAAGGCTTGATCATGCACTGCAACAAAATCCTAAACTTTTGTGGATGCCAACCCAAGCAGTTGTATCACTCAGATGAACAAGGGAGAAATAATTTAACAAAAGGCTTGTGGGCTGAAATGAGGGCAGAGAGAGATCACTCAACAGTTGTCATCACATTAAAACCAGGCCCAACATGGAAAAATCAGTTTAATTTAATAACAAACAAATCAAGTAAGACAAATAGAAGTAAACCCATATCTCAAAGACACCTCCTTATCACACCTCCTTCCTTCCCAGGCTTAAATTCACCCTTGAATTCTCTACCTCCTCCCCTGCAGTAGCAGAGTGGAATAAGAGTTGCAGTCAGTCCATCCACTGTCGATCCTCCTCAGCAGGATTTGTAATTTTTACCCTTCCTCCTGCTTCTGAGTGAGGTCTCTCTCACAAGAGAGAGCCTTCCACAAATTACCTTCTTCACTACCTGTGAAGAACACGCTGCAGTTCTTCATGAACTGCTCCAGGGTGGGCCATTTCCATGGAGTGCATCCCTTCAGGAAGTGGCAGTTCCAGAATGGGTGCCCTATGGAGTCACGAATTCAGTGGCAAACCTGCTTCATCATGGGCTCCTCCCTTCATTGGTCACAGATCCTGCCAGGAGCCTGCTCCAGCATGATTCCCTTGGAATCACAGCCTCCTTCAGGTGCATCCAGCTGCTCTGGCATGGGTGGATCTCTGCATGGCCATGGTCCTCCATGGTCTGCAGGGCCACACTTCCCTCACCAGGGTTGGCGCCAGGGGTGCAGGGAAATCTCTGCTCCAGTGCCCGGAGCACCCCCACCCCTTCCTTTTGCACTGACCTTGATGTCTGCAGAGCTTTCTCCCACATTCTCACTCCTCTCTTGGGCTCCAGTTGCACAGGTCTTTTACCCTGTTTAAATAATAAATCTGTTATCCCAGATGGCTACCACCATCGCCAATGGGCTTGGCCTTGGCCAGCGCCAGGTCCATCTTGGGACCAGCTGGCACTAGCTTAGTTGGACATGAGAAAAACTTCTAGCAACTTCTCATAGAAGCCACTCCTATAGAAGCACCCCCGACAACCATGACCGTCCCACCCATAGCTAAAAATTCTGGCCATGCAAACCAAATAATACTTCCAGCACTTCTCTTTTCAGAATGAAAATGTTACAGATAGGTAAAGAACTGTTAGCTGCAACAATACTATCTTGTGAAGCAAAGATCTAGAAACAAGCAGCTGAGGACATAGACTATTTGAAAAAAGCCCCAATCTACAAAATCAAACAACACTTGAAAAAAAAGAAAACATTGAAGAATGCAGGTTTAAGATTTCAATCATGCGTATTTTCAGTGAAGCAATGAACTTTTAGCAATATCACATTTCCCTCCAAGCAACACTCACAATAATATTTCACTTTTTCTTTGGACAATTATTTCCTCAGCTTTTTCAACAAAGTAGTTGCAGTGAGAGATCTACCATCCATGGAGAAATTCAAAGTGATTCACCCAGCTGAATAGAAGCTATTATTTTAAGCTTGATAATGACCTTGCTTAATTACAGCTGAAAGCACAACCTGACTTCACAGAGCAAGCTGATAAAAAAGCAAAAGATCAGCTGTCTACCACACCACCTGGTATCCTCAATCCTTCTAAGGCAGTTCTTTAATCTGGGGAATAGTGGAGAGTCAGTATTTTCTGCTTTAGCTTCTAACTTCTTCCTATCCAGAAACAGCCAAGTGTGTCATTTCTTATAATACCAAATTTCCCTGTGGTATTTGGTGCAGCAAAACATCTAGTGCTGCTGTCCTGCCTTCCAGAGATGACAAGGACAAATTAACATGCCCTTCCAGTCAAGCTGAACTCCTTGGCTAGCTAGCTGTTGCCAAGGAAATGTCCCCTCATAGCTAGTACCTGCACATCTGGAGGACAATGGGGCTCAGTTGCACTTCCAGCCTAGTCCAAAGCCATAGGAAGCTGATGCTGAAGGGGAGAATGGCTAATGCCAACAGGACAGACTGAGCGCTGCACATCCGCTCTGTGAAGCGTAAATAGCACCATCTTGTGTTCTCGGCCACACTGTTTGTGAGACTGCCCTACTGTAAATCATCCCTGTACACTCCCTTCTGTAGTAATTAAAACAACACTCTTTGCTATGTCCCTGGGTTAATACAATTTGTTTTATTCACGGCCTAAGTCATTTGCCTCCCTGCAGCACACTGCTATATTATGTCTATCCAGCAGTGTTGAGGGAGCAAGTAGAGTACGTTTCAAGGTGTATATAAATCCAGTTCAGGTTATTTCAAATGAAATAATAAGATATTGCTTGACTCCCATAGGGAAAACTCATAGAAAGATAAAGAAGGATTCAGGAAAATCAAAGCTTTGCCTCAGGTTCCTTCATTTTAAAATATGAGGAGAGGGAGAAATACAAAGAGGAAAATAAAGAACTGGGCACTCTGGATATGCTGTAAAGGACAGGGCTATGGCCACCAGGGGAATTCCAATCTCTGTTTTGAAGGTGGGTACCAGTATCATACCCTTCTTTCCAAGATGACTGAGGTCAAAAAAATCCATTTAATAATACTGACACATCAAAATCAGAGGAAATCCTTAAAGAACTCTAAAAGGACCTGTCTTAGAAACCAAATATTACAGAAAAAGCCACAAGTCAACAAGTCCAGTACATCTAGAGCAGGGAAATAATAGAACGAGTATATATAATAGTAATATCCTGTCAGCTTCTGACAATTTTCCATTTAGAGATTTTTTTATATATTTTATGGTTAAAATATAGATATAGCAGATCTGAGAAGTATTTCTAGTAGTTTACACAACTTCCTGTGGAAATTAATTCCCTCTCTAGAGTTTGGACTTGGCTTTCAGTGATGTAATTTGATGGTCACTTGTTCATTTAGTGAAAGAGGCAGAAAGCAGTCTCTTCTTGTCATGCTCCTTCATGCCACTGATGATTTCTATAGAATTCTTAGTAACCTCTTTCCCAAGCTCAAAAGTCCCAGCCTACTTCATTGTTCACCATAAAGAAACTGTCCTTAAAGACCTTTGGCCAACTTTGCTCATCACAAATTTATACACCTGCATAGTGGCCTTTTCTGGTTAGTTCTCTATTCCTTTCCCAATAATTCCTAACATTTTATTTGAATTTTGAATGCTACCAAGACCTGAGCTATTTTCATGCAGTCATTTGTCATGACTCCAAACACTTTGTTTGTCAGCATAGAGTTCATTTTTTTATATAAGAAAATAGTTTTCTTCCTCCCCACATCCGTAACTTTACATTTACACTGAATACCGTCTGCCATTGAAAAGTCATTTAGTCCTTCTGAAATATTTTACAGGTGTCTCTCAATTTTATTACATTGAGAAGTCTTGTTTATTCTGATTTAATTTGAGTAAAATAAAAGTTTCCATGTGAACTCTTAAACCCCCAAACAATGGAGATTGGGGTGGACACTGGAGTCAGTAGGGAAGATAAGAACCAACTAAAAAAGGGGTCTGTAGTAGTCATAAGGCATTGAAAGTGGTGAAAAAGACTGTCTTGGGAACTGAGATGGTAGAGCCTATCCCTTTTGTTTGATTCACTGTGTTCCAAAAAATTGGGCTCTGCAGTCAATAAAATATTTAACTGGTACTCTGTTTCCTGGGGATGACTTGTTAGATTTTAGTCTGAATATTGACAAGAGCTTAGTGACAGCATTGCAAGGAACTCATATGTTTTGTCTCAGTAAGATCAAAAACCTTTGGTTAACAAGAAACAAAAAGTATCTCTATCATGAGAGCTTTTCTGAGAAAAAGAAAAAAAAGGGGAAAGAAAGGGAATAATTTGCTGAAGGCTTTATTCTGCATATTGCTCAAATTCTCCCAGGAGTTACATCTGAACTATTTTGGGGTGAAATACTGCCCCATGGAAATGCATCCTATGAATAGAATGCCATGATTATAAGTATTGGAAGAGGTCTCTGGATCATTCAATTTAATCTAACATTTTTGCAATACCGAACTGTTTTATTTTTCTACTTTCAGCCACTGTGAATAGTCTTTGTAACCCTGTGCATTTGTGAGCAGGATAATGATAGTTATAAAATAATTTACTTTATGATGAACTAGTTTATTCCCTGTTGTTGGTTTATGAAGAATAAAGCATCTAAGGAAGTAATTAAACAGATGTTTATTGACATGAGTTTTACCACTTTGGAGGAATGTGAATAATGAGGTTTAACTCAGAAGGGTATTCACTAATAGCAGTAGAAAGTTACAAATTTAGATCAGTAGGGACCTAGAAGCTTTAGGAGCAAGTGTTTCATTGTGCTTACATCATCTGCATTTATTTAGTGAAAACGCTTTTGTGCTAAAGGGACAGCATCACCTTACTGCCTTGAAAAAAATGATGGAAAACAACCATAACCAACATCAAGAAGTCATTTCTTCCCAGGCAGCACAGGGAGAATTACCTGTCACCTATGACTCATCATCTGCTATATCTTTTCAAACAGATCCTCTTTGTTATTGACTAATTGGAAGAACAATAGTGGGCATGCAGAATATTCTGAGAAAGATAATGAAAACCCTGGATTCTTATTGTTCTATTAAAGATGTAGCAATTCATCACTTAGCATCATTAGTGGCTGATAACTGGAACTGCGTCTATAATATCCATTCAACGTTTTATTGTGCTTCAGTCAACATAAAGCATAGGTTAACTATAATAGCTGTCTGTATTAAAATTTAGACACTGCCTGTTGAAACTGGATAGTAATTTGGTGATTATTCATATTTTTAAATGTTCTGCATTACACTAATTTATTATGCAAAATTAAATTAGATTGCATGGAGCATATGGATTTTTTCCATTTTTTATACTTATTTGTGTCAGTGATGAATGGCAGATAATTTATAACACTGAAGTTTAATAATTAAAATTACTTTTATTATTCTGTTTACTAGTTTCTTCTTTCTGCAGTCTCTTATAATTTTGCCACATGATTAGCAACAAATTTTGCACAGCAGCACCTTCTAATAGAACACAGCATGGACAATTTTCCATGCAGATTCAATCTCCGTCTATATTCCACTAATCCCTTGATTGTTCGTGGGGAAAATAATCAGATCCCTGTTGTGTTCCTGATGCACTGAGCATTTGTAAAGATAATAACAAGATTCAGTACATCAAAGAAGTCAGAAAATGCATCTGTTCTTTGGCCTAACTGAAAAGGGCCACACAAGGAGCCTGGTCGATTACCCACTGAAGATTAATTAATACAGCTTCATTTGTGGATTGTTTCTGCTTGTGGTGGGAATATGGTGGTGTGATGGGTTAATCTTGCCTGGCTCACAGGTGCACACCAAGCCGCTCTCTCACACTCCATCCTCAGCATAAGATGGAGAAAATATAAAATGAAAATTCTTCCCAGTTGAGATAAGGACAGAGAGAGATCACTCAGAAATTGCCATCATGAGCAAAACAGTCTTGCCTTGGGGAAGATTAGTTTAATTTATTGTCTATTAGTAACAAAATAAGATTGTGAGAAATGAAAACAAAACTAAATATACACCCCTTTTTTCCAGGCTCAATTTCAATGTTGACCTTTTGACCTCCTCCACTCCAAGTGATGCAAGGGAAGAGGGAATGGGGGTTGTGCTCAGTTCATATTAGTCTCTTTTGCTCCTTTCTCCTTCTGCTGTTCCCCTGGTCCAACATGATTCCTTCCCACAGGCTGCAGTTCCTTGAACTGCTCCAGCATGGGTAGAGTGCAGTCCTTCAGGAAGGGATTGCTCCAGCAGGTTTTCTCCACAGGCTGCAGTTCCTGCCAGAAACTCTGTTCCCCCATGGGCTCTCCAAGGCTTGTAGCTTTCTTCAGGTTATAATCACCTGTTGCAGCATGGAGTCCTCCATGGGATGAGGTGTACCTGTTCTACCATGGTCCACCAAGGACTGTATGGGGGATAACTTGCTTCACCATGGTCTTCTCCATGGGCTGCAGGAGAATCTCTGCTCCCACTCCTTCTTACCTGACCTTGGTGTTCTCAGTTGTTCCTCAGAGTTGTTATGCAGCATTTTTTATCCTTTCTTAAATAAGTTATCCCAGAGACACCTCTGGTGTCACTGACCATTTCAGCTTTGAGCATCTCTTTTGAGCATCAGTAACTGGCTCCTTTCAGTATGGGGGCAGCTCCTAATCTCTTCTCTGAGAAACCATCCCTGCTGGCCTCTGCTGCCAAAATCTTGCCATGTAAACCCATGTGTCAAGCTAGCCAGCTAGATGGAGGCACTTCAGTTGAAAAGAAACAAATGACTTTTCGCAGGATGCTCAGCTGACATTCACTGGGACCCAGCTGACCTCTCATCAGATACAGCTGACATAAGAGCCAAATAAAGAGCTGGAGCAATGAGCTCTAATCAAGTCTAGATGATCAGTTCAAGTTTGTTGTTATCTATAGCTGTCATCATAGAAAACAAGCACTTGACTAGGGATCTCCCATCTTGTTTGGCTGCCAAATCAAACTTGATTATTGGAATTTATCTATTTATCTGGGTACATTTACAGGAAGAGATGTCCACAGCAAGGTCCATAGATCTTGCTCTGAAACGAATACCAAAACTGCCCTGTCTCTGTGACTCCTGGAGATAAGCATAGCCTTAAATTTAAACATATACTTTCAGATTCTTCTGAACTGAATTTTTCAGAGTAGCATTTTCAGATTATTTTGACCTAAAAATATGGAGTTCCCGTGAATCACAATTTCAGTTATCTTAAACTTCCCTTTTTACAATCTACATGATGATATAGAAGGAGAACGGAATTAAAAACCTTGTAAATTATATTTGTACCTCTTTAAAGGCCTTCAGCATTGCTAGCCTGATAGAAAGAGACCTTAGTTGAAACCTGATTCTACTTTGTTGTGGTTTTCAACTTGCATAGGAAAATAGATACAGAGTAGGTTTTGAAAAGCTTTTAGGAATGAATTCTTTCTGCTCATACTGATGGTAGAAATTCTACTGACATAAATAAAAAACAGAGCAGACCAGTGCAGAAAAACCTTGAAAATGGCTTCTAAGTGCTAAAATTTGCAATTTTGCATTTAGTTACACAAATAAGTGCCTTAAAGTTCTCACATTTGGAATACTAGCTTCCCTTAGGGGAAAAGGAAAAAAGATACTATTATGTGTTTTCCATAATCAGAGTACAGCAGAAACATGGATCAAATGAACAATTAAAGAATATTACTTGTTAGGCACGTGACATTCATTGATGTCAGAAAACTTTAATGCTATAAAATAAAATGGACATCTATTGCCATCTTCAAGACTATTTTAAATTATGACAGATATTTTGGCAGTTGCAGAAAATTCTGAGACCAGCCATGAATCTAAACTTTATATCTCTGACTATTTCTTCTTAAAATAACCATTTATACTTCATATTTTAGGAGGTACAAGGACAAAGTCATTTGGCTTCTCATCTTCATTATCAGCTATACATTACACAGCTGTCTCCTACTGCACGTCCACTCTGAAGTCTATAAGTAGGAGTAGATATAATATTTCTTTTGCAACGCAGCACTAGAGTCTTTCTTTTACTCCATAACCAGCACCATGTTGTCAATAATTCAAAAGAGTTCACAGGATTGAAAACACTAAATTTTAAATACTATTTACCCTTGTGCCTGTTTTCTTCTCCATCCCAGGACCCTGTACTCAAGGGACTCCATTAGCCAGCATCTTCCCTGGCACCAGAATAGCAGTGTAACTTTAACTGTGTTGTGGTTTAACCCCAGCCAGCAAGCAAAGCCCCACACAGCTGCTCCCTCTCACCCCCACCAGTGAGATTGGAGAGAGAATCGGAAAGCTAAAAGGTAGAGAACTCATCAGCCGAGACAAAGACAGTTTAATAGGGAAAATAGGAGCTTCTCACATAGGCAAAGCAAAGCAAGGAATGAATTCTCTGCTTCCCATGGGCAGGTGGGTGTTCCACCATCTCCAGGAGAGCAGGGCCCCATCACACCTAACGGTGATTTGGGAGGGCAAAAGGCATCAGTGCAAACATCCTCCCCTTTCTCCTTCTTCCCCAGCTTTTTATACTGAGCATGATGTTCCATGGTCTGGAATGTCCCTTTGGTCAGTTTGGGTCACCTGTCCCGGCTGTGTCTGCTCCCAAGCTCCCCCAGCCCCCTCCCCAGCCTGGCAGTACAAAAATCAGAAAAGCCCTTGGCCCTATGTAAGCCCTGCCCAGCAATAACAAAAACATCTCCACATCATCATCACTGTGTTCAGCACAAATTCAAAACACAGGCCCACACCAGCCACTGTGAAGAAAATTAACTGTACCCCAGCTGAAACCAGCACAATGTGGTAACCCCACAAACAAGAAAAAGCCCTTGACACTTTATCCTAAGGTTCACCTTATCCTTATCCTTATAAGGATATCCTTACAATATGTTCACCAAAAAGAAAAAATTCTGACATTAGCCCTCTTTATTATCTGCTCATGGCGTAAAAATAGAAATATCCCTAAGGAAATATCCTATCTGCAATAAGCCACTTCAGTCTGAATGTTTCACTTCAACCATCTAAAAAGTTTCTTAATTAGAAAAAAAATGTTTTATTTTTCTGTTTCAAAAATTAACAACTTCCTTTTTCTCTTAAGTGATTAAAATGGTACAAACATACAAAAGATTGATGTAGTACAGATTTACATGATTCTGCTAAAGATATTTTAGATATATATGCTTGTTAAATTAAAAGTAAATTGCACAATGTTGAAGTACAGGATTTTCTTTTACAGTATAATTAAACTCAGATATCAAATATTTGTAAGAAGGATATTAGAAACACAAGTAGAAATTGAAATGTGTAACATTGCCTATAAAGTATCTTACCAAACTGTGCTTTGCAACCTATCAGTATTTTAAATAAATGCAAATAAAGTAGTAATTTTGTCATCTGTAAAATTAGGTATCGTCCTGACAATGCTAAAAAATATTGAAAATTCCAATTGAACATACAATAAAAGCAAGTTGCAAATAACTTTATCATTTCCAAAGAAAGGTGAAATGATACTATATTCCTGTACTCTGATAAGGTGTTTTATGTATCAAGATGCTAAATCACAATGACTAAAAATATGATAGGAAGTTTTTAAAAAATTGGTTTAGTGATTAAGTACACATTAAGTACACATTTAAGTGATTAAGTACACACATTCCTCTTACATGGACAAGCGTACCAAAAACTTAAATTTGAAAGTCTTGTTACATATCCTCAGGAAAACCTTCCTTGATTTTAAATGATCTGTGTCGATATGTCAGCTTCATTTCAATACTGTGTGAAAAAGCAGCATGTGAAATGTATACTTGGAGAAACATTGTTAAGTCAGCATTTTGGTTTTCTTACAAATAGCAGCTCAGTAATAGCAGTGCTACCACTTAGAGTTTGAAGGTGTTTTTTGAACAACTTTTTGTAATATTGAATTTTTATGAAAACTCCAACATTAGGAGGTGAAAGAAAAATGATTTTGCATGCTATCGCTTGCATAAACTACAATATCAATTATCTCTACTTTGTTTAGTTGTGGATTCACTGAGAGTGTATGTTACATTGTTTTGTTCACAAAATTTATTTCCTAATTCTCCTTGCCCCAACATTCATGCTTTTTTATATTAAAATAACACCAGTAGAAAAAAGGAAGTCATAACGCTCTTTAAAAACAATATACTGAATTTAAATTTTGCAATAGTTATAATAAAACACATATATGTTATTGCTTTAAGACTTTAAAAAACACATTAAAATGGAAAAATCTCACACAGTTTAAAGATCTCCTTCTGTTCTAATTCGGTATGGTGAACTCAACTAATGCTGCTATAATGAATCTATACAAAAGTGGGCTGAAACATATACTACACATAGAAAATATTGAAGATAATGTAACAGAAATTCCGCGTCCAAAAATTATAATGGAGAAAATGGAAGCCCTGAGTGAAAATCGTAAGTCAACATATCACCATTCATCTTCCAGAGACATGGCTCAATAGCATACTGGGAGTTTTACACACTGCATGTCACAGCGGTCACCAATTCTACATTTTCCTCAATACAGTTTGCCATGGAAAACAAACTGTTTATCACCTCTAATGAATCTTTTTACTTGTTGAAAGAAGCGGAGACTAAAACTGGCACAGTGCTGGTTTCTCACATATGTATTTGTCTAGTTGTCCGCACTTGAAAACAAAAAACACAAGAACAAATTGTGGATTTAACCCACATACGTAGATAAGTATTTTCTAGATTTTGACAAAGAAATAGCATCCTGGGGTAATGTACCACATGTGCTAATGCTGACATTTTACTCTTAAAACATTTGTCTGAATTAAGAGTATAAATGCATTAGGAAGTGGCAAACAGGGTATACAACTATTTTTACACTATTTTGACACGATTCTAAAAAAAATTAAGCAATATTTTTTTATACAATGACATGAATTAGGATATAAAATAAACCAATATTTATAAATAATACAGAATCTGGATGATATATGGTAGTGATAACATTGAGATCTGTGGGACGCCTTAAAATACCTTCCTCATATTAGTTACCATAAGGCCACATGCAGAAAACATTTTTGTGTGTGAGAGATGAGCAATTTTCTCTTGAAATACACAATATTTTGACATTAGATAGTCCCAGAACACCCATAAGGAAAAGGAATGTTGTTTCCCCCTCTAGGAAAAAAAAAAAAAAGCCATAGGAAAAGAAAAAAGATGCAAACACAAATGTAAATTATCATATCTTAGCAGAGGAAAATGGGAATTATACAGCAATTTTCCATCAGTGCAAAACCAGAATTCTATTTCTGTTCATGCTATTCCTTTGGGCTTAATTTTTAAAATCTTGGTTGAGATTTTAAACATTATATTGAGATAATTTTTTTCAGATATGCAGCACTGGAGGATTCCTAAAATGCACAGTACGACACTGGGAAGTAAAAGCAGAGAAAGGTAAGTACAAGAATAGTTTAAGGAAATAATGACACAAAATATGAACATTTTAGCTCTGCAGTAGCCTGAAGATCAGCTATAGAGTATATGACATATGGCAATGAGGCAGGCAGCCATTCATTAGATGTGTGACTTATTCAATTTTCACTCCAAAGAGAGTTGTTCTTTAGACCCTACATGTGGCTGTTCGTTAGCTAAAATGATTGAACTTGCATGTGATATGTTATATGAGCTTTTAACTCATAAACCTCTAGTTTTTTAGCCTAAGGAAAATATGTCTAGCTGAGAAAAGCAGACACTGTTCAGAAGCAACAATCACTATTGAAGAGGAAAAAAAACATAGGGAGGTTGTTGTTGCCTGATGGCTGGGGTGTGTCCAGCATATTTGTAAAATGGCATTTTTGCTATTGCCAAACTTGTCAACAAGGTCCTGTGATAATTTATAGTGTCATATATTTAAGAAAAGAATGTTAACAACAACCAAGAAATTATCTTTGTTCATTGACCTTCCAAATTAAGTAAAGGATTGCTCACATTGTTTAAGTGCCACAGTACTTCCAGAGAAAGTACCCAGCCCCAAGTGGACCATTCAGCTTCAGTGCATTAGGTGTCTAGGATCCTTTTACAATAAATAGTTACAAAATCAACAATATGTATATGACAATTGAAGAACTAATAGGACATAGTACAAGAATAAATATTACTTTCATTTCTATCTAGAACTTTGCTGTATGATTGTAGACTGTATATTAATGTATCACTGCTTATTTAATTTTCAGAATCTGAGGGTTTTGTTGTTGTAGTTGTTGCTTCTTTCCTGAACATAGTATTTAATTGCACAGTGATTGTTCTTGAAAGACTAAGGGAGACAGGCTGTCCAAAAAGTGAGAAATTTAAATTCTCAAACATTTTTGCCTGAGTTAACATTTTTCAAACTCTCCTAAAAGGTGGTAAACATATTAGCCAAGGCAAGTTTGGCTTTGTTGTGCAAATGAGATAGCTAAAATAAGATCACAAAATTTTCTAATATTTTTAAAAAATCAAAGAATACAGATAGTGGCTGTGTTTACACTGAAAATATTATTAACTTCTTTTCTGCTGAAAATAAGCCATTTTTAACTCAAGAATAAAAGAGTCATGAGGCAAGTCAGAGAACAAATATCTAAGTAGGCATTCTGGGAGAAGACTAGAGAAGTCTCTTACATTTTTTTTTCTTTTATCCAAGGACAGTCTAATAAACAGGTATTGCACTGCACAAGTCATATTCCCAAATCTTGTGATTTTGCTTGTTCCAAGTATCTTCTAATTTAGGGACATAAGATGAGCTGAAAACAACTATCATATAACTGAATAGGTCATCATTTTCCTAGGTACATAAGATTTTAGGCAGTCACACAGTGATTTAGAGACAATTTAGAAGACTGTGCTGTATATATTAAGCAACTAATTTGCCAGACAGGAGCAGATATTCTTTTGCATACTTCAGCTATAAAACCAAGCAGCTCTATTTATATTACCACCCCTGTCCTACTCCACCACAAATAAAAATTGAATGATGCCAGATGATACCATCTACTTCTTAAAATTCCAGAGGAGACTTTTAATGTTTTGCACCAACTCATATACCTAGCTGAAATCAGGTGACAAGTGCGGTCACTGAATAACAACAGAACACTGCTAATTTCTACCTCCCCCTACCTTCCAAGGAAAGCAGTTCATGTTCACTGTAAGGTTTTGGCTGTCTAGTAGTTCTCCCCCTGTGACATTTTAGCCTGCTAGTTTAAGAGAAACAGGAGATGCAGAGATAGTAACATCCTACAGGAAACCAACCAAGCATGTTTCCTGGAAATTAAATCCTTTGTTTGGTCTTCCAGGCACGAGGACAAGTTCTGCTTGTCTCACACAGTGACAAGAAGATGCAACCAGGCACTAAGCAGCTCACGCATATTTGCCAGCCACTCAGAGTCTGTATTTCCAAACCAACCAGCCCACGACTGGCTAAACATCCAGCAGAATTTCAGAATTGTTAAAGGAAAAAAACAAAAGAGTTGGAAATATCACAGCAAAGTTTCTTCTGGTACATATATAATTTTAAGGTCATGTCGGTTTTATGATAGGGAAAAAAAAAATACATTGCTCTTTTACTGCAGGCAAAAAGCCAAAGTAAGTGTATCTATGTGCTGTTGACAGAAGTATTTAACAATCTAATGGCAGTGACAAATATTAGATTTGCACACCTCTGCCCATAGCACAACCACAAAATATTCATAATATTGCACAATGACTCACCTGTAGATCTGTCTTGAGTCTGCAAGAGGTACTTTACTCACAAGCTCCCCCTGCAGAATTCCCCAAAAGTCTGACTCAGATACAGTGCTAAAGGAGGCACATACCAGAGTAATGTCACATCACACTTTAGAGGCACAGAACCAGAAGAGTTTAATATTACCTCTTCTTGATATCTTCTGACTTCTGCAAATTTTGTGCTACACATACCACAAAAGTTCACCCCCTATACTAAGATTTATCAAAACTATTTTTTTGCAAGTTGGAGTTAGGACCCTGGTCTAAATTATTCAAATAAAATAGTGATAATCAAGGTTATTTAAAATGTTGGATGCTGACTTGTTTCTTTTACGATTCACACAAAAACATCCTACAACAATATGCAAATGTAGTTTGAGTACCTTGTAGGAAGATATCCAGTTGATCTCACCTTTGAACACAATGTAGGCAAATTTTGCTGTTCAGAGCCCCTCCTCCCCCATTCCCCCACAACAGAGGGAGTGATACCAGAAAGGACAGAAGAGACAGAGCCTAGCAAATAGACAGATGGGTATCAGCCTGACATAAGGCCTGGAATATGCAAGTATTGTTCAGGCAGTCCCAGGGGATTTACAATGGCACATTTTTTGACATTGAGGAAGTTACAGTGAGCTCAGTGACTTATTTAAAATCTTCGTTGCATACATCCCTCTGCTATGCCATATTCATATTGTGATTTGAACGAGATCACACCCTTTGGTAAGACAAAAGAAAGAACAAATGCAAAAAACATGGAACAGGGATGAGAGGATTTTGTTCACACTGAATATGTAGCCTTGCTATGTGGTAAAAGTTTATGAGAAGATGTTTGTATGAGGAGAAGCAAATCAAGAAGATCAAAATAATTACAACATAGCTGAGAGGCTGAATTTAAGTCTCTTTCGTATAATAAAAGATGTCAAAGAAAAATGAGAGCTTATACAAAACAGATGAATATATGAGCAAGACAAATAGCATATGGGAATTTTGAATCAGGATAGACAAAGCTTTCAGAATTTATTCCCTGGTTAAACCATAAACAAATGCTTTACAATTTGTTGTAACTTTAAGAATAATAGAAAAGGGTTTGTTGAGGTTCAGACTGGAAAATGCAGCAAACTTGCAGTTCAAGGGATGTGCAGTATCCATGGGTTTCAAACCTGGGAGGATAGTTGGAAATATTAATGTACTTTTCAAGTTCTGCTTCCAAATCCAAGAAGGCTTTTCAATAACAAAACGTTTAGAGATGCTTCAATTTTTTTCATTAAAATATTTCTGCGTTTAACTCCAAGTGTAGTTAGATTCTGATTGCATTAACAAAGACATAAATCAAAAGCTCCATTGAAGTCAGTGGAAATAAGTTAAGGTAGTACTGGTTATTAGGCAGGCTGAGGCTTACACTATGAAATGCTGCTTAAAATGTTTTGCTGTCTGCATACGTCAAGATAGCATGAGGCCTGTTCTGTTTCCTCCTTCTGTTTCTTACTGTGCACAGAGCAGCGAAATCAGTATGCTCCTTTCAGGTGACATATTAAGGACCAGGTCATGCCATTAATTTTTAAACATAACTATCCACTGAGATCAATGCAGCCTGCTACTTAAAGCTTGACAGTAAGGTGTGACCCAATAATGCCAAGAAATACGTCTTTACTTGTCTAAAAGCCTGGTTCTAGTCACAACAACAGTCTACCAGCATTTAATACTGCATTTGTAGCATTCCAGTGCTTATGTGCTATGTCCTACTGTGTTTTCAAACATGATCACTTCTTATACTTTTCAGCTATCTAAATTTCATTCTAGTTCCTATTATTAATAATAATAGTAAAAAACACACTTGTGCAGCAGAACCATAATTTGGAGATTGGGTGAAGAACTACTGAGGGTGTACATCCAGACTAAAAAATGCATTATTTTGCATTAGCACAGAGATCCTTGTGCTCTCCAAGGTCTTATTGGTCTCTTTAGGACCACCAAAGTAGAGGGTAGGAGAGTCATAGAACCCCAGAATGGTTTGAGTTGGAAGGGACCTTAAAGATCATTTAGTTCCAACCCCTCTGCCATGAGCAGGGATGCCATTCATTAGACCAGGCTGGTCAGGGCCTCACCCAGCCTGGCCTTGAGCACTTCCAGGGATGGAGCATCCACAACTTCCTGGGCAGCCTGTTCCAGTGTCTTAGCATCCCCACAGTAAAGAGTTCCTTCCTGTTATCTAATCTCAACCTGCCCAGGATGTTCAGGCTGGCCTTGTGTCCTGTCCTTTAATCAAATCTACAGACTTTTATCCTAAAAGGTTTGTGTATGTATTCAGCCACACAGGAAATAGTGTAGGGAGGGCAAAGAAGCCTATTCAGAATTCAGAGCATGATGCTAATGGATCAGGTCTTTGAAGGTCCCATTTATTTTCAAATTTTTACTCTCTTCTTTGCAGCTGTCATGCACCCTGCAAAAACACTGATAGTTTATTAATGAGGATTGTCTCCCTTATATTCCAGCAGAAGTGTTTTCAGGTGAGGTGAATATTAGAAAGGTATCACACAAAAACGGGTAAAATGTTATAGCTGCAACTGTAGCTAGATCATTACAGATAAGCTCAGCAAATCTATCATGCCAGTAATTCTATTCATCCTCTGCATTTTACAAACTCATTTTGCTTTCAGCAAGCCAGTCAAAAGCACCAATGATCTAAAATTCATTTCACCCCTCTGCTTTGTCCTCACATATTTATTTCTGTGCATACACCTTACTGTATGCAGGTAAAAAAGGTTTTGATTAATTTTCCTGACACAGGCATGTCATTGCCTTTCCATGACAGAAGAAGAAGGTATATTGCATTAACATGGAGGGAAAGAGCAAGGGAATATACTCCAGGTAGGCATTGAAAGCTTCAAGCTCCCATAGTTTAGAAGTACCCTTACAAGTGTGACATTTTCAAAAAGGATTTTAAACCGGCTTTTCCAAGGGGCTTAAAGATTGCATTAAGTACAAGATGTGATTTTCAAAAGGGCAAAAACAGATGACATGTAACTTCCAAGTTTCTTTCAAAGTAAGGCTGAATTATTAAATGCTAAAGTCACCTCTAAAATGTGATTTAGGCTGTTAAATCAGGAATGGCTTTTGAAAAATTTAACTGCCATTAATAGAAGGATAGGGCTCCATGTGAAAGAGGTGATTTTTTGACACCATTTTATGAGTTTCAACACTTTTTGACATAAGTCTTGGTCAGGCAACAATAATTTTCAGGGAATTAATAATAGTTTTTAAATCTTTTAGCAAAATTCAGCCTTGTGATCTTCTACAAAAGAATGAGTGAAATCTCATAGAATTTAAGAACTCCCCTACTTTTACTCAGTGTAAATCTTATACTGTGAAACATAGGAATAGGAATTTGGGGTCTGGATTATTGTTTTAACTGTTCAGGATTTTTAAATATTTTCATTTTGATTCAGAGATAAGTTTGGCCAAAAGTTAGATTTCTCTTGTAGCTAACTTTCAAACTTGCTTTACTACAGCTTTTTTGAACCTGAAGTACAGTTTTTGGTAGAAAATATCGACTTCTCTATCAGATATAAAATATTTTTGTTCCAAGAAGCACAAAATCAATGTCAAAATCCCTTCCTCCTGTGATTACACTGCAGCAAAGAACCTCATTCCCATTGTAAAAAGCATTATAGGCAGTCACATAAAAATATGGTATCTGTTCCAACTACCTCAAGCAACTTCCATTAAGCCAAGTTGAAACTGCTTCTTTTGCTTATTTCCTTTGACCTCTGATGATTATGATCCATCATGGTAAAAATATTTACAATACAGAAATGGTTGGGTTTCTTTTGTGTATAAAAGACTGTAAAATTTATGCCTCGGATGATGGTATTTCTGAAGCAAGCTAGTTCAGGGTAAAACAAAAATAATTATTGTCGCAGCCACAGCTCAGGTCTGCCCTGATTTCCCTGGATACAAAATACATGTTTTTACAAAGTATCACAAGTGTTTCCATCTTTAATGTGACATAAATTGAGCCATAGACACAGGAATAGTTGTAGTGTTCATTCCGCTTCTGCTGCATGTTTTTGATGTTCCATTTATAAGCCTGAAAATGACAAACATACCAACAGAAGGATATAAATAATGTCGTGGTAAAAGTTTGTGGAAAGCATTATGCCTGCCAGCTTTCCACAAAACACTTTACATTTTAGTCAGTAGCAGAACTCTAGTTTGTAAGATATAAAAGAGATTCTATCGCCTCTATTGCCAGTGACACTACTAAATACATCCATCAGCTACTGTGAATGCATTGAAAGTTACTTAAATTATATATCAAGGACAGCGCTCCCCGGTACCACCTAGCACGAAACAACATCATGTGGTTTAGCTTTTAAAGCTGCACATGTTGCAGGACCCAGACACCCAGAATTTATAGTGACATGGAATTAGATGAGGTGCAATCTGACACCATGCAATTACCAACTTGTGATACAGCACTCCGGTTTCAGAGGCCACACAACATGCAACAAGGGAACTATCTGCAGATTTGAGCCTAAAGCTGATCATTTGCATACTAAAGACACTTCAAAGGAAGACCAAAACATTCTTTCATTGTATTGTTATTTGCGATATTGGACATCATTCATCTATTTGTAAATGCATTCATCTGTAGTGTTGTCACTGAAAGTATGAAAATTCTCAGCTGAATTCTGTTTTGACAATAATTCCATATTAAAATTTTCTTTTATTCCCCTGGCAGCAGAACTGATTTACCATGGCAGCTACTGTTAAAAGTTTGTAAGTGTAAACATACAAATGTTTAGAGGAAAGGAAACTCTGGGGACTTTCCTTTCCACTTTTAAAGACAATTACTGTGGAAAAGCCAGACATCTGAAGCATCTATAGTAATAAACAGTCCAAAGGTTGCTGAACCAGTGTAAAACAATGGAGATACCAAGCCTGTACATTAATAGAAAAGGTTAACATATCCTCTTAGTAGGCTTTCTACAGTCAGGGTTATGCTGAATAAACACTGACAGCTAAATTTTGTGTAAAATAATATTTTTTTAAAATAATTCACCAGGGCAGGTATTTGGATCACTCTGTGTCTGCTCAGTTTAGCTACAATCTTCAGTGGCATTATTCAGTTAGAGGGAATTTTTAAAAAATTATGGTGATGGTAATAAGGAGGCCAGAAGAAATGAAAAACATTTCATGATTAATAGAATTCCAGTTTCCAGCACACTCAGGTAACTTTGATTATCCTCTCTTGTCTTGCTTACAACAGGGATATCATAGCACAGAAAAAAACAAACCTTCACTTGCGGAGGACTTCAGGTATTTTGAAGGCTGAGATTTCCTTCTTTTATAAAATCACAGCCTTGAATTCCTGCCTTGTTAAAGTGCTAAGGAAAGATTCCACTTTTTTGGAAGTGAAAAGTAGGACACTGATGGTCTTGGTTCTCTCTGAATTTTGTGAAGGAGAATCTTAAAAATATGATAGCAGGGCCCTTTTCCCTTCATTGCTTTTTTTAATTTTTAAATAATTGTCTCAGCTTCTGGCTCATATAATAGCATCACCTGCTATGTTTAATCACTGTGGCTGCAATGTCCTTGGAGAACATCTGAAATCTGCACAGCAGTTGGAGAATCTGAGTACAACGAAGAAATTATAGCTGTACATTTAAACTTGTCACTGTACATAAAATGTTTCAAGCACTAGCACAGACAAAAGCTGTATTCAGAAAGATCCCCTTTGTGTGAATCAGACTTGATGGGAGCAAGTCTTCTCCAAATGCCTTTAGCTATCAACGCTATCACATAATCCATCTTTAGAACTAATGAGAAACTAAAGTTACCAGGATAGACAACATTTTTCATCTGACAACATCATAGTCTTCATTTAAAGGATTGTACAGTGTTGGCTGTCATCAACATCACAGCCAGCAATGGGTGAAAGAATATCAGGTTTGTAAAAATACTTACAATGTGCAAAATTCCAGCATTAACACGTTCTTTTGAGAAGTCAGAAATTTTGCAAGCTTCAAAAGAGCACTTACACACACACACAAAAAAAAAACAACCCCTTTTAAACTACTGAGTCTGCTCATTTGAGCAATTGCTCGAAGGTGAGTAAAGGATCTTGTCATTGCCCTTTGGGACCAGCTTTCATGAAAAACCCACTGAGTATTTCAATAACATTAACATGTACAGAGTATTAAAGGCCTTGAATATGAGCTTACTTCAATTGCCCAGAGGTTTTTAGACTTACACATGCTGCATAGCTTCTCCTTCTTGCTGCTTCTTATCTTTACTCCCTTTTCTTGCCATATGCCACTAATGTAACCGGAGGCCATTAGGGCAACTCACTCCCAGGCTCAGATATTGGAAAGTATAGTAAATGATCAAAGCTCAGGTCAGTGGGAGCACCTGGTTGTCTTTGATCACCCTCATTATTTATGACAAGCAGGAATCCTTCTTGTCCTCTCAGAAAAGTGTTCACACTGGTGGTGTATTTATTTTGATCTCATACTGAGAATAAAAGTAGGCTCGTGATTAAAACCTGGAGCACTGTAGTGGAAAGCAAAGTTACCTCAAAATGATGGGGATGGATTGCTTGTACCTCAAAAATGAAAAATATAGTATGATGTTTTTAGTCCACAATGTCCTTCTCAAAAAACCTGTCCAGAACAAATATGTCTAGCTGTCTGCAAGAAGGATAAAATGCCAGTTTTAAACAGAAAGAAAACAGATAACTCACACACTGTTTTTCTATCCTATTGTCCTATAAGCTCATACTTATTTTTGTGGTTAGAAACATCTTGTCCCATTTTTTTAGATTTCCTTTTAATAAGTGTAAAATAAAATTATACTCCATTACAGAAGGATTTTTCAAAAGGCGAATTTCTCCTGAGTTTTTATTTGTGAATATGATGGCTCATTCACTGCAGAGTGAGTATTTAATTTTCTTCCAAGTGCATTTTGGAATTCTGATCATTCTGTGTATTTTCCTTGTGAGTGTCTACATTAGTTTAGATTCCAAATTTTTTTGCTTTAATATAGTCTTGTATCAATTTTTTTCATTGGTTAATTGTTACTGCATAAAGAAAGTGGAATCATCGAGCAGCTTTACTTCTACCTTTAAATTTATTTATCCTTTCTTGTTCTGTCTAAAAAAATTAAGAAGAAGCTTCATAATTTTTGACATTTCACATGCTTATTTGTATTTTCTTTCTCTGATTGTAATTTATTTTCCTCTCTCTAATACTTTATGTCCCAAATTCAGTTGTGTGCAATCACATGAAAATAACAAACAGTGTGGAAATCAGGAATAGTAGATAATAAAAGCAAAAACCACAACAAGCCTAGGGGGTAAATTACCCATGAACATTAAAAAAATAGACTGTTCTGGTCTAGTGATTTTCTATCAGTTAGCTGATATTCTGTGGAATAGTTGCATGATTTAGGGAACCCTCTAAATAGATGTTCTGAATTAGCTTTTACAAGAATCTTCCTCTTCATTACTCTCTTCCTCCTCCCTTCTCTCTCTGCCCTTATACACACGCATGCACAGATACAAAGATATGAACACACACAGATATCTATACATGTAATTACAGAAAAAAGATAACCTCCAGACTTAAACATTTCCAAAAGAGCTACTCTCAGCAGCATATTGTCTTTGTATTCCAATATATATAGTGTTACATGTTTCAGATGGAGGCTGTTCACCAATGTGTTAGTTTCGTGAAGAGCTCATCACACCCACGAACAACAATTCACTACACTTCATGTCGACAACACTTTTAAATGCCCACACAACTCTTGGCCAGCTCTGAAAGTCAGTTTGATGTTTAGATTCCTAGGTATTCTCTGGTTACCTCCACATAATATTACATAAAATCATCTTTGTGTGAATTATCAGCAGCAGGCAAGCTAAATATTCTGCTCAACCTGCTTTCACACAGACCATTTTATCTTTGGAGTTCAGTTCTGCTAAACTTGTGTTGAAAAATGTGGTGTTTCTTCTTCATAGTCTATTTCCATACGGTACTTGAAAAGGAATTTTTGGGTTTCTTCCAGTGATAATCAGTTATCCTTTTCTCTTTGTCCTTCTCATGGTATGTTACTATCTTCTCCCTTCTTTCTTATTAATTTCCTCCAAGTCCTTGAAGAAATATGTTGTCCAGTTTGGAAACTCAGCAGTTCTGAGCTGAAAGTTACTTACTACTACTATTCCTTGACTTCTGAAAAAAAAAATAGTGAAGAAGCATCAGTGCTAGAAAAAAAATCATCAAAAAACCCTTCCTTTTCTATCCAGAAGTTCCTTACATATGAAATTCATGAGATAACACATATTCTTTCAAAGCGAACAGCATTTTTAATGAATACATCAAATTTCTATATCTTTTGGGTTTGTAAGAGATAATTTGAATGATACTATCTTTTTCTGATTTAGCTGTGCCTGTATTGAATCATAATAAAAAATACCAGGCACTAAATACATTAGGAACATTTATAATGATTTAAAGGGATTAGTGACCTTTACAGATTATTTTAAGCAGCAAGAGGGCTAGGCATATTTACTTCTGAATAAATTTCAGCTTTCTTTTACATAATTAATATCACTTTAGAATATACAACATGCTTTACTTCCTCAGAAACTGCTTTCCTGTCATATTTCTTGAAAGTTCTTTGATAGTTCTTATTTTGTTGTGGTGCCCCTGAATGTAACGTAGATACTACACAAACACATGTGTTCACCCTGGTGAACAGAGACAAAATGGAAAAGACACATTAAATATTAATGGTGAAATAAATGTGATTTGCTCACAGCTGCCCCACAATGTGGAGGTAGAGCTGAAACCAGAATCTCTAAATAATTGCATTGAGTGCTAAATCCCACCACTCACCTGAGTGAGCTGCACTGTGGGCATTGCTAAAGTTGATCATGTATTTGGGAACACTGTAGGTGGTCTGAATTTGTTAAAAGAATTTTCCCAACGCCTGTCTAGATTTTTAATAAGCTTGTGGAGAATAAACTAGTGCTCCTTGTTCTCATAAATGACTATGAATTTCCCAAACTACTCTGAAAAAGAACTGGAGATAAAATGTCCATTTTTCACAAACTGATCTGCTGCCACTTTAAGCTACACTACATTTTTTTTTTATTCTGTGTTGGCTGAGGCCTCATTTAGTTGCAACAACATGAGCCTAATGCAGCAGACATATGGATGTTTAGGGCAGCAGGTTATTGACAAATTCTCTACACTGATGATTTATTATGTACATCATTGGACAACACTTGTTCTGTCTATGAAGCCTGTTTTCTCAACTCTGCTCATCTGGGAGAGACATGCTGTGCACAAGTGGATACATGGTTTGTTTTATCCAACTGAGCCTTCTATGGAGCCACGTATTTCATTCTGATTTATGTCTGGTTTAACTCCTTCAGTCTGTTCTGTGACCTGCAGGTAAGCCATTCCAAACTGAATTGCACTTAAATATTTAAGTGGTGCTCAAGGTGCAGGGGAATACCAGGGAGAGCTATTCCTTAAACAATGTGCTTGTTGAGAGATTGAAAACATCACTTGAAAACCATGCATTGAGTCCTGTCAATGGCATTTTTAATGCAGATGAATATTGTTGATTTCAAAAAGGCCCAATATGAAAATGTACATCAAGTGGCTCTCCTGAATTTGTCCTGCTGATGCTACTAAAGTCAATTCTACTGAATTCAGTAGGATCAGGTCCCATATTCTTAGAAAAGTAAAGATTTACTAAGTTTGCAAAAACGGTATATTTTTGGCATGCCGAAAAGTGTTTTCCAAAAAGACTGGTATTTATAACCAACCCCATATTTCAGGTTCATCAGAGGGTGTTGTATCTTAAATACCAAGAAAATAAAACACAGAGTCATTTTCTGGAAGGAATCAGCAAATATCATGCCAGCATCTGAAGCAGATATACTATAAAGGTGCTTTGGCTAAGTTAAATGGTATATTCACTTTTTATATCACCTTTGTTTTTGGAACTAGCAAAATTTTCTTTTCTTTCTTCCACAGTGATTGGAAGCAGTGAAAAACAGTAAGGTCCTTGAGTGACATGAGATCAAATGTGGAAAGTCCTCAGGGACTTTCTTGTGTGAAGTCTTCTGAATCATATGCTGGCATGTACAAGAGGTATCTCACTGCATAAGATGGAGTGAAGTTACCCTTACTGAAAGCATAATTTAACGTATTGAATGTACAATCCTGACAGCTGCCATTATGAATAATTAAATAATATAATGACAGATTTCTCAGGTTGCATTACACAACCTGAAAAACTGCTCACTGTACAACCTTCTAGGTAAGTCCATAACATAGATTTGGCTGGATTTCTTGTAAATGGTCTTGCACAGTCTACCTCCACATGATTCTCCATTTGTGAAGTAGAGCTTTTTCCTTTTTTTTTTTTTTTTTTTTTTTTTTTTTTTTTTTTTTTTTTTTTCCATCCTGCACATTTGCAGATCTGAAGATAAAAACTTTGGTTTCAGCTAGAACCTACTTACTTTGAAACTGGGACATGAGACAAATTCACTAATGCGTTACAAGCTTCCAGCCTTCCTCAGGATTCCTCCTGGGACACATCCTGGGGTGACTCTTGCAACCAACATAGTGAAAATAAGAGGATGTTGATGTATCTAACTACAGAGAGTAAAGGAAAGTCATTCCAGAAATATTTGTGTAAGTACAGGAAATACTGAGGTCGCAGTATACTTCATATATGCAAATCAGAAGCACGATTAAAATCTAAAAGTACAGGACTCCCTTATTCTGATTACAATCCTGGTAATTCCAAGAATATGGGAAATTATTTAAAGTAATTTTACAAATATCTTTAATTGCAAAGGTATTACTTTCATATTTTTGTATATTTTTAAAATGTTATCAATGTGTTTTCGGCTCTATGACTATTAATTTATTAAATTTTAAAAAATGGGTAATCAAAATACAAAATAATCACTTCAAAATATTTTAGCTCCAAAACTTTCTGTATTTTAAAAACTTTTAGCTATTTCCTGTCTTGTTTATGCAGTAGCAGAACCTGTGAAAAATATACTTTTTATTGCAGATTCAAAGTTCTCACCTTGCACGTGAAATAGTAGTCTAGTCAGATGAACAAAGGAGAATTGAATTTGGTCACAAATTCAAACATCTGTAATATACCTCAGGCACCCTTTTATGGTGGGATTTATGCTACATAACTTTGTAAAGTAAGATATTCACAACTATCATCAGTTCTACATATCTAAACTAGTCTTTACAATGGGATTCACCATCTTCTAAAACTGGCAAAGTGAATTAAATTTTAGTGGATTCTTTTCTCCTACACTGACAGTATGCAGAACGCATAATTTGGCCTAATTGATTGACTTTGAGATTGCCCAAAATAAATGAAAAATTCCCAGATCTAAAAAAACCATCTGTGGGACTTTGCAAGGGAATAGGTTTGATTACAGGACCAAGACCTAGAGATTATCATGACAATGTCTATTCTGCTATTTTTGTGACAACTATTGTATGAAAGTTATGAAGTGACAGCAATAGAGGTCATGCTGTCAGAATCTTAAAATGTGCAAGCTGAAGGCCCTATTTGTCATTTCTTTTAGCTGTCATTTTAGGACCAGCTCACTTTACAATGCATTTCTTTTTTATGAGAAGGTGTCAGCTGTAAAAGGTGGTCTTAGATAGCAGTGCCTGTACTTCAGAGAGCATTGGATACATGCATACACATGAACATTCATATACAGTTACATATGAATGTTTAAATACAAAATGGATATACAGGTGGAAGAAATGAGACACAAAATAGTATAAAGACTTACATTTTCACCTATATTTCAATATACAATTTTCCACAATAAGCTCATGAAATTATGATTCAGTCAACTATTTGAATTAAACCCTTGATTTCCACAAAGGCAGAGGACAAGAAACACATGATGACTAAATACTGAATGAGCTAGGGATGTTGTTCCCTCACAATTAAATTTAAGGTAAATATCTTGTTCAAATCTATTATGTCTTCCACATGTAAAAATAATGAAATATTTTGCAAAATCGTTTTCTTATTTAAAATTTCTTATATCTACACAAGTCCATGATAAAGAAGGTTTATCATATATTGGAAGCCTGAATTCAAACTGAAATACATTTTTAAAACCACACCAATAAAAACTATCTTGATTGGCTTTTTTTGGGGGGAGGAGGGGCAGGGAAATAAGCTTACTGTTTTTCACTAGTTCTCACACAGTTTTGCAGTAAATTAATTTTTGTCTCAGTTCAAATATTTTAGAACAGTTTTATAAAAACAAACTCATGTTTTTGGATTTTTAAACATTCTTACTAATTTTGATACTCCATTCTTCTAGATTTCACCTGAATATTGGGATGACTGGAAAACTGACCCTGTGAAAGTTGATCAGTGCTTTCTGGTTGGTTCTGTATTAATAGGATGTTCTGCTTCCTATGAAAATATTTATAAAGACACAGTGATTTGCATGCATTGATGTATCATATTTTTTTAAGAGGCATGGCTAATGTGTATAATTTTTGCATTTAATGGCATAAAATTTTGAAAAGGACTAATTATATCCTGCATTATCTCTTGATGACAGAGTATCAACAGTCTATTTTAAGTGACAAGCAATTTGTAGAAGAAGCTTTGCCACTTTTAAATGTCAGTTAAAAATAAAATCAATCTTTTTTAGATTACAGATTTCAGCAAGGCATGAAGGATTGGTGCTAAAAAACTCTGAAAGACTAACTATTCATTTGAAACTATGCAAAAAATGAATTTAAAAATGTTAAGGTACAGTGAGTTCTATTAAAACCTCAATAAACATTGCTTTAAAGTACCCCTACAGCATATCCCTTTTGAGGCACTGGACAGTACCAGACCCTGCTGCTCCATGGAGTATTCAATATTGAATTTTTAATGATGCTTACTGTATTACTCTGTTCTGATTATCCACTCAGCATCTGTAATATTGGTAGAGACCTTGATATATCAGCACATTCTTGTTTTTCTACTCAACACTTCTTACTTTAGAAACTTTCTGGCACAGAATAATTCATCTTACATTAGATCAACTATTTTGACTTATCAACCAAATCAATAGACAAACCTGTCCAACAGCAAATACATGTTTTATAATTCTTAATGTTGGTCTGTTTCTCTCAGACTGAATATTACTTTGGAGATAGTGTGAGTTTATTCACAATAAAAGCGCAAGCAACTCTATGTTTGGGACTCAGACATCTTTCAGGGTTTAAGATGGCTGCAGATGCTGGTATTTAGGCAGCTGAATCACTCCCTTGATTTTCCTAGAAAAATTTAACATCCAGCAGTAAACTATAGTGCATGAACATTTTAACAAATTAGTTCTGAATCTTCCTAATACTTAGTAGAGTATCTTTACTTATTTACCTATGTATATAATGAATGTAAGTAGCTATATGATCCATGCTATTTCTTAAACAACATAAAACTAAGAGAGAAACATCCATTTTTGTAACAGAGGCACGTGTGCACTTGAGGGGTGAATAATGAGTTAGAATACAAATTTTCATCACATCCTACACAGTTATGCCGATTTCATTTGCCTTTGTGGTATGTACAAGTGTCTTGTTGGCATGCAGAAAGTACATGTCAGGATGCACAAAATTCAAAGATCATTGCAAACCAAACATTCCTCTCCCCACTTCTTTAAATATGTCTTTTAAAGAAACAATGTTTAATGAATAAGGAGGTTCAAACAAAGCCTAAAGAATATTTTTTTTAAGTCTCCAGACAGCCAGAAGGCATGGTCCCAATCCTAAATGATCACACCTAATAACAATGTGAATCTGAGGACCTTAAACACTGTATTTTCTTCATCCTGTGTCGTTACAGCTCCAGAGCTTTGTCGTATTTCATTGTCATAAAGAACTCCTTTAGAAATCATAAACACACTAATTTGAGGGATTGGCCTGATTTGAATATCATTCTCTCCATTTTGCAGACCTTCTTCATGAGTAACATTTTTCAGCAAACCTGTTAGAGATATCTCTAATCCAGCCATAGACCTCTTCTGCAAAGGATCTAATTCAGACCCTTGCCATTTCTTATCATTGTTGTTATCTTGACTGGGTTTTCCTAGCACATACATATTCTCCTACGTCAAATCAAAGTCCGGGGATTTTAGCATCTTTTTAAAAACATTATCCATCCCCAAGATTCCACCAATAACTCACCTATACTCATCACACAAGCTGAAAGTTTCTAAATTTTCAGTTTTGCCCCTTCTTCTTCCTTCCTTCTGACTCCTATCATATCACTGATAATCTCTCTGTGATTCTAGTCCCTATCCCACAATCATTGTACTTTCTTCTGAGAATTAAGGAGTTCTGGCCACATGTTTTTTGTTTCAGAGCAGGATATGATTTGCTTTCTGGGCAGTGAGTGCACATTGTTGTCTCATGTCCTCACAAAAGGAAAATCTGAGGTAGTAAGTTCCCTTATAGCAAAGAAGGACAACGAAATTCTAGATTGCATTAGAAAAAAACATTGCCAGGAGTTCAACAGGGTGATCTTTTCCCTCTACTCATCCCTTGTGAGACACACTAGAAGAACAGAATCCTGTTCTTCTGAGTACAGGAGAGACAGGAATGCAGTGCAAAGAATCCAGCAAAGGGCCACAAAGGAGACAAAGGGATTAGAGCATCTTTTGTGAAGGCAGTGAAAGTGGGAATGATTGAGCATGGAAAACATGTCTCAGGAGGATCTGTTCAATACCTATAAAGTTCTGATTCAAGAAAATGATTGTGCCATTGACAAGACAAGTAGTGATGTGTACAAATTAAAGCCCAGGAAATTCCATCTGTCCATAACAAAAAACTTTTCTACTATGAGTGTAATCAAACATGGAAAAAATGTTTTCTAAACAGAATATAGAGGTAACCAATATAGGAGACCCTGCTTGAACGGGAGGCTTAGTCTAGATGACCTCAAAAATTCCCTTCCTCTCTGAACCATCCTGAGAAGTGGGATTTTATAACTTTTCTGAAAAAAAATTCTGATATAGCTCTAACATGCCATAATCCAGGACTGTTTTGTAGTCTGAAAGTCATGGATTGCCGTGTTTGGATCTTTATAAATGTATTTTGGCCATTCAGCCACTCCCTTTAAATTAATATCAGATACAGGATTTCTAAAAATAATTTCCAAACTTGAATTATGGAAGAGGTCCATAACAAATGATAAAAACATAAAGTTCAGATGTAATTTAAAAAACAAATATAAAGATAATTCTTAATATTTTAACAAAGCCAAGTTGGATATCGCAAAGCCCTGCTATGAAAATTTATTTATTAACCATCTCAATGTCAAAATTCAATTTTGTTTTCAGCAGCTAGACTCTTAAAGTGGGCTTTCCTGAGTTTTCTTTCTGTCTTTGATATAAAATATAGAATTGTTTTCTGGAGTTAAGGAAAGAAAAGTAAGGAGTGTGTTAATGATGCATTAATTTTTTAGTACTGGAAAGACTGAAAGGTTTGTAGAAACCCTAAGTTGTATAGTTATGGAATTTATTTTTTTAATAAGATTTTTAGTATTCAGCCTATTTCTGTTTTGCTCAAAGTATTTTCCTCACTTTTCTATCCCAGAAAAAAAAGCCCAAATAGAAATAGAAAACAAAATCCTGGTTCTTCTGAGATGAGAAACAAAGCAGCCTAAGAGGATAGGATTTCACCCAGAAAGTTTTTGCTTTCAGTCTTATTAGCTTTTCAGACAGTCCATGAATTGTACTTAGAAGTGGAAAGCATTTAGGTCACCTTGACTCTGGGCATATATTCACTGAAATTCCGGAAGTTATGAAGAATATGCTTGGTATATTTCTGAGATAGGAGGAAGAATATTATTATGGAGATTTTAGCAGGCCTGTATATTTATATAATTTATGTAACATTTTAAAATAAATTAAAGTTTCTGTCTAAAGTCAGTAAGAGGTTAGATCACATAAGCTGAAAGTATACTGTAGTGAAGATATGCAATTGGTAGTGGTGATGGTGGTGTGTTAGCTGATCTTGTTTTCCTTATGGATGAAGATTTTTGCTTTTTAAAAACCCTCACAAGTTTTCATTAAAACTATTCCTGTCATAATACGTTAGGTTGAAATGTGAACCACTTGTATGTGTATGCACATATATATATATATGCATGTATACACACACCTGGTTATTTGGCTCTCATTTAGCATATGGAGAATTCAAATTGAAATTAAGTCTACATTCTTTATGTCAGTCTTTACTGTTTCTACATGGTCCTGTGTGCTTGCTCAAAAAACTCACTGAAAAAAACTTAATTTCCTAATTTTCATGCAATATAGAAATCCCTTCTTTAGGATCTCAAAGAAATTGTGTACGAAGTATAGGCAGAGCAGTGCTTATCACAGTCTACCTTTTGGAAATTTTCATTAAAGGCATTTTCTTATGAGTATTTTTTTATATCTCTTATAACTAAATAAACCCGGTATTAGTTATCCCAGCTCTCCAAAGAGCATGTATTGTAATAATTTTTTGAGTTACACATTCTGAAATGAATATATTTCACCTTCATAATAATGATAATAGGAAAATTTTTCTTTTATTACATAGGAATACAACTTACATTTTTCCATTTTCAAAGGCAATGCAGAGATGTCCTTTCACAATTACTGATTTTTTTAGCTGATACATCTTAGCAACTGGAAAATTTAATGTATGATTGAAAAAAAATACTTTGTCATTTTGGACAGTTTTAAAGACAAGAGCAAAAGAACAGTGTTTCTATCCAAACATTTAAAATTATAAAAAGACAAAGGGTCTTGCTTTATGTTCTAAGACATATAAAGAGTAGAAATTATAGACATAGCATGTAAATATGCTTGATTGTTTTTTCTATCCCTATTGTTGTTTTTCTCTTATTACATTTGTGTATGTGGTGGGTTCTCAGAAAGGGTAAAGATTATTAATACTCAGAGAAAATGTTTGAGGGTGTGAAACTTATTTCTACCACGGTTTGCAAAGTCAGCACAGCTCTATTACAGTTTGTTCCAACTGTAAACTGAAGGCAATTAGAAGGACCCTCAGAAATAACATAAAAACCTGAGAGGATGAACACTCTACCATGCTTTTTAGAAAACTGCTCGAAGATTTATTACACTTATAACCTTTATTGTGAGCAGTTGTCACTTTATTTGCAGTTTAAATCTGTTTGTTTTCTCTTCCAGGATTGGGATTTGTTTCTGCCTACACATCTACTTTTATGAAATGTCTTCTCAAAATTTCCTTGCTGATCACAAGGTTACTTTAAAATGTTGTCTTTTATAATAACACTATAAATTAAAGTGAAAATTAAACAAAAAAAATCACAAAAAACCACAAAAAATACTTTCAGTAACAGTTTCTCAAACCTACACCCTGACAAAATGTAATAAAATATTACATTTAAAATATTACATTATAAAAACACTTTTAAAAATCTTAATAGTGATTCACTGAGTATCCATTAAGCACAGTACACATTGATTTTGTGCTGTCACATTTATTTAAAGAACATGTCCACACAATTTTAGCATGTAGTGCTAATGTCTTCAGCATGTCACCGCCCCCTCAAAATATTAAAAAATGTAATATGAAGTGCTTTACCTCTCCTTTCCCAAGAAATCATAAAGTCATGCAATTAGAATGTAATTGGTCTAAGGTGAGGATCTTGAAAGCAGATCTGAATTATGTCATCAAGACTCCAGAGGCAGAGAACACTTGGCAAAACAATGGCTGGAAGATATTTTAGGCTTTAATAAGAGGGATGGGGTTTACAGGAGCTATAGTATATTATATCCCAAAGCAGGAGGTGCTATTGTGCATGTCAAATATGAAAATTACTGTCTCAGAGAAGGCAGAAAGGTGTTTATATAGAACAAGAGATAAGTAGATCTAAAAATATCAGATATGTTTGGTGTGTTGTTACAGCTGCTTTTCAAAGTGTACATGAAGCATGGATATAACATACAAACATTGGACAAAAGGGGTAGATCAGAATTCTTTGTAAAGGAACATGACTTCTTAACTGCATTTTATTTTGGAGTTTTGTTTGCAAGTAAAGCCATGTTGACCTCAAAATTAGCAGGTCACGGCTAATACTGTTGAATCATTTTTTTACCATATTTGAAGTGAATAGGGTAAAGGTTCTAAAGGCATTCACAAGAGTTCAAAAAGTTTTAAACACTTTCTTGGCACTTTGTAAAGAAAAAGATCAAGAAGCAATACTTAATTTACTGTGTGTCTTTATCTGACAACTAGGGTAAAGGGGAAAAGTGTAGATGGTTCTTCTCTATTTTAAAAACATAAAAAAGATTTAAAGTGGAATGTCTCATTGGCTCTAAAATATATTATATAAAGCATTCAACAATCACATTTAGAGCCTAAACTGTCGATAGTATTACATAACCAATTTATCATCAAAAATTTGTTCCTATTTATAGGTAGCTTGTTTTAAAATCTTGGACGTGTGAACAGAGACATGAAAACATCATCATAAAGAAGGGCTTCTGTGGTTGTGGTATATAAAAGAGAACCCTGTAAACTGGGGAAAGAAATAAGCAAGCATGAGAAATCTAGTCTTAGTTTTTCTGGGATTATTTTCTAATTGGGATAGAAATGAAAAATATTTTTAATTTTGGACTGTGAATCTCAAAACAAAATACACTCACTTGCTCCAAGTTAAGCCTTCTGTATTCATTCTCATTTATTTATCTATACTGTAGTTGTGTTGAAAAGGTTTGCCAAGGAAAAGGAGATTTTACAAGTTAAGCAGATAAGGCATTTTGACATTTAAGCTATCAAAATGATGAGGAATATTTCTATGCATTATCAAAATCTGTTGACTCTGTAAATAGCTGAAAACTTGCAGAAAATATGTTTTATACTGTGATTTCTGGTATATTGAATTGCACTTTGAAAAATCACAGGACACACAGGTAAAAACTTCCTTTTTTAAAACTTGAGGAAATGGAAATGAGGGAGATGGAAGGGTTTTTCTCCTCCAATTCTTTATTAACTTCTCAGGGGTAATTGTATAGAACAGCTGTTATTTCCCCAATAATACTGCAAGCACAACTTTCTGACAGGAATCGCAGACTTAAGACCAGACTACCTTTCTCGTCATTTCTACTGCTTCTTGTATACTTCTTCCTTTCATATATAACAAAATACACACCTCTACTTTCAATGTTGCTTAGCATTTAATTTCTTTCTGTTTCCCATTTTAAGTCCCTTTTCTCCCAATTCCTTATTTACAGGAACAGTGGAGAGTGAATTTATTCATATTAAAGATCCTCTTTTACCTTAAGTTCCTCCCCTCAGTCCCACTATTTGTATCGATTGCTAAGGAAACAGAACTTTAAAAAACCCTGTTTCAGCTAATTTTTATCAGTCTAAAGAACATATAATGAAAACCAGGTAAAAAATAAAGTGATACAGACAAAATATTCACTTCTCGTTTCCAGTAGATGTTTGGACTGCAGAAACCTCTAGAGTTAATAAACATGCCTCACAATTTGTCAGAAATTTGTAAGTAGCAGCAACATCCTTTTCCAGCGTGATATAACTAGAAGGGACATACTTTGTTTAAGTAAAAACTAGACAAATAAGTACTATCTGATAAACACCAAATTCTTGAAGGAGAGGAAGAAGACAGATTAATTTTGTCATCATCTAGTACACTAAATTCTCTCATTTTGTGCTAGTATTATTCCATAAGGTTTCAGTATCAGCCTCATTCCATGAACTTTTCTTCAGCCAGTCTCTTTTTTTCAGCCATGAACCTGCACATTACAAAAAGAGACAGAAAATTGAAGTCAGAATTTGAACTTGAAAAAAATTTTAAAAAGGTGTAAAGACAAATATCACATGAAAAATGAAGAAGTAACTCTAAACATGCCATTTTCAAGAGACAACACTGCTTTGGAATTTAGAAACCTTATTTGAAATAAAGTGAAAAGGTGTGACTTGAGAAAACTTTATTTTGTTCCTGCACTTACAGTGTTTTGTCTTCATAATCAGGAATACCTATTTGAAAAAAAAAAATAGTTCTACTAAAGACGACAAATACCATACAAGATCAATGTTGCAGTGTGTAGTGTTTGTACAAAAAGCAGGATCAACTCTATTGTTCAGTCTTCTCACTCTCAAACCATAATAGATGTAAGGATTCGCTTTGGGCAAAAATATCTTCTGGAAATTCATGAAGGTCTGTATAGCCCTGGAAGGAAATGTAGTCTATATCAACAGATAGAAGAAATTGGTTACCATCCTAAGGGTGAGGGTCAGAACCTGGCATGTGTCCTCACAGGCTAATCCATTCTCAAAGAGTTCTGAGGTTTCTTCCAGGTTTGTCATCTGAATATGCTACACACTGTGATAAGTGGAGGCATGGGTCAATGTAAGTTTTCAAAGATATTTTTAATTACATAAGCTCACTAAGTGATTTGCATTTGTGATCATTAAATAAATTCTTTAGATGTGTGTTACCTGGGTAGTTATTAATCTTCATATTTTGAACCAAATAAATGACTTCACAGACATGAGATTTTGGTTAGAGTTAGCTGCAATTCCTCTAAAAACAGCAGGAGTTCATTAAAGTACATGATTAGCATCTTCTGTTGCAGTGAGCATGTGCATATTACCTTACACAGAGTCTATACTAGTCTTGTAGTAACACATAAATTTGCACCACATAAAATGAGACTCCTTCTTTCACAAGTTCATCCTTGCAAAATGGTTGTTTGTTTTGTTAGGGTATAGCTGCACGGGAAGAAAACTGAAAAAAGGAATACTACAAATGCTGTTTGTAACTTAATCTCTCAGGATTAGGTGTTCATGGAGGAGGATTTGAAGATTTGCTCTTGGCTAAACTCACTACATTCTCATCTAAATCAATTCTGTTGCCATCATTATTTTCAAGGGAAACCAAGAATGACTAATCTCAAGGAATTTCAAAACTTCAAATCCTGAAGTTGGTATTTGATTTTTATTTAAGTTCCTACTTGCTTGACTTTTGCTACCTTGATAAATATCCTGGCAAGCTACTCCTTTTGGAGATAGGAAAAGTTTTTCATTTGGCTTTTGCCATAGACTTTAAATTTAACACCTGATGGCATGTTGAAGGCAGTTTAATCAACATCTGGACTATCTCAGGGTGTAAAATAATGAGTTTCGTTTGAAACCTTTACCTAATTTTTTTTTTAAACTCACTACAGGGTATGTCTATTGAAGCAATGGGTCATGAAACAGAGGTGTCTTAGCCAAATCAAATTTTATTTGCAAAAATTCAGCAAGACAATAAACTACATCCTCCTATACCCCTTGCAAAAATCTGCTTTGATGCTTAGGTGCAAACCTCAAACAACTTGCTAAAAAAAGCCCTATCCTACAACTACACAAAATAAATGAATTGTTCTTTAGTCCTCAGCTCCTGTGGGAGTTTTCTTTGGTTTGAAACCTCATGTTGTAAGTCTCCTTCACATGCCAAAGCACTGTGTGATCTCTGTGCTGCAACCTGCTTCCCTGATCTCTTCAGCAATAGCCTCCTGACATTTTTAGGACATGCAGTCTTCTCTTTCACTGGCTGCATGCAACAGCCAGTGCAAGCTTCCCACGAGGGAAGAAACCTTTCTTCTAAACTCATGTAGTAATTTTCTCTAACATTTCAAGAACTCCTTTGATCCTGTGACATACATTTGCCTTTCCCACACAGTGGTTTCTTACCTGCTGGAGCTCATCCAGTGTGCTGTGACTTCCCCAGATGTAGGTGTAAATCTTTCACACTGTTAACATTCACTCCTGCAGTAACACTTTTCTACCTCAGCATTCCTTTGAATGCCAATTAGGATGTCACCATTCTGACTTCAGATGTTAAACGAGAAAAAACTTATCAGACTCTCTCTTTTCAGTCTGATAAATGTAAATCTATATTATTTCATATAACATGATTTTATCAGTAATCCATATCAATATCAACTATGACTTCTTGACAGTTCTTGTCCAATCTTACAAACAATATAATTCAGTAATGCTAATTTTGAAAATTTTATGCCTTTTAATGCTGAGGGAGTACAAATTACTTTAAATGCTAATAGTTCAATAAATATATTTTTGAAATGTAGAATATTTAAAATAAGACAAAGCTTCTGCTTTGTATTGGCATTTTAGCAAAGATTTTTAAGTCCACCATGATAACTTTGTAATATGTGGGGAGACTTGAGAGACTGAGTATATCTAAGCTCCCAGTAAATCTATGGGGAAATTTCTCTTACTCAACTAAAAAAGATCTGCAGAGGAAGTTTAGGGCAACTTAAATGCGAATGTAAAATACAAATAATGCAATTTTTATATCCTTGGAAGCAGAAGATTTATTACTAGGCACAAATTACAAGCATTTGAAAGTGTTGAAATGAACTTGATTTTCAACCATAATTCTTAATTTATTTTTCAAGATAAATGAGGAGGGGGAAAAAAAAGCCTGAAAGGTAATTCAGAGGGTTGAAGAGAAAGCAACAAATGTTGTGCATCTTTTCACCACACATAACAGATCTGGAGGAAAGAACAAGCTGTTGCTTAAGAAAATATTCTTTCCTTCATCAGTCAGCAAGATTTATTCCACATTTAGGAGACTTTTCAGGTGTTTCATATCTAGAGAGAACAACTTTCAAATCAATTGAATATCCAGGTATAATCTCTGAAGCCTTAAATTCAGGTGAACTGCTTCAGCTGAAGCAGTGTCTGAGGTTTAGTGTGTGTTTTAAAATCTCAGGAATTATGAAATTCTTTTTTCTGCCATTTATATGTTGTGTGAATATTGATGCTTTGCTTTAATTTTCTGGATTTCAGTTCCCCATACACTCCATGATAAATGCAAAAATCTCTGGATGGAAGTATTCTATATCATTATAATGACCCTTCAATTGGGTTTGACTGGCTTTTAAGAAGCAGCATAGTTAATACTAAGCTCCTAGTTGAATCCAGATGGAGATGGAGTGAACAGGGAGAATTAAATTTTTTTTTCAAATTTTTTTTTCATTTTAAATTTTATGCTTATTCAACAGTGAAAAAATTACAGCCTATGTAGTGACTAAAAAAATTAGGATTTTTCCTATCAGAAACTGCAATATGACTGCTTCATAAAAAAAAAAATAGAAAAAAATTGTTAACTCTTCTGAACGTATTTTCCCTTGAAGTGCTACTTCAGTACTTCTTTCTGCAAAACAGATGTTGAACAAGTTTTGTCTCATACATTTGATCAAATAACATGTTCACATTATTCTTGATTTTTAAACATCCTGTGTGTCCCAGCATTGTTGGGTAAAATACAATAAGAAGTTTGGGGGGAGAGTGGCAGTGAGACAGGGAGACACAGACAGAGTGGAATGGGATGGACACAAGGGATAACTGCTGTTATATAAACTCATATCTGTGCAAAGAGTTGCCCTGCCCTACAAATTTCTTTTCTGTTATAAACAGTGGATCTATGGAAGGAAAGTGAAAGTCATGTTAGTGTTCGCTGCTACAAGAGAATAGATCCTAAATAAAACTACCCTGGACCTGTGAACATTTAAATCACCTAAACATATGTGGAGTTTTCTTCACGTCGACATTATTATTCCTCTGCTGAACTTAAGCACATGCTTAAAGGATTTTCTTGGCTGGGGCCTGTGAGAAGAAGCTGACCTTGTTGTTTTTTTTTTCTTTCAAGTTAAGTGTGCATATATATAGGCAAGAAGTGTAATATAAACCAGTGTCCCTAGTACAGATTTTCAACGGTACAAAGAAACACATTTGCATCAGTTTTTTCTCAGTGTTTTAGATTTATCTTTCAATTTTCTCCTCTGTTTTATTGAGAATTTCAACATTTTAAAGGAAATAACTTCTCACTTGATTGTAATTTCCATAGTCAGAAGTTTAATATGTGTCAATCTTTTGCAAAAACTTATCAAGCCTGAGAGATTTAACTTACACACTTTAATGCATCCTTTTAATTGCTAGTGTTTCTGAAAGATGTAATCATGTTTCTTTGGTACCATTTAATAAAATTAAACATATCAATCAGTAGCTTTTCCCTTCAATTTTATAACAGCTTTTTGAAACAAAGGCTGGTTGTGTCTGCTCTATTGTGTCATGGGGAAATGGTGAGTATATATTTCTTTCAAAATATATAACCTATCACAAACTGTCTATCTACAAAGTGCAGAAATATTTTATTAACAACCTTTCTGGGCATAGTCTAGAAATTAAATGTTCCCCACATGAATGGGAATACAGCTGTTCTGAAGCACTAAAATGAAAACATACTGATATATTTTGGTTCATAGGCACATATTATTTGGCCCCTTGCTGTAGACTTACTAAGTCTGAGCTTTGTGGCTGCCAAGCAAGAAACAGTGGCAAAGGGAGTTGAAAATGGTAACTTCATATTAAGGTGGGGGTAAAGAAGTAAACATTTTCCACATCTCCTTTAATAGAAGAGTCACCAGGCTACATTTCTTTGATTAGCAAGTTCCTCTTTTCACTAGAGGTCTTTTCAGTGTACTACTTTACAGCTAAACTCCCTGAGACCTGATGTGGGATTTAGTAAGCTTTAGATAACATAATCTCCATCTAATGGGAATTTCTGAAGCCAGTCACTAAGTGTATGAATTATTATAAGAGAAGAAAATCAAATTTAATATCAAAGAACTAACTTTAGAAGTTCAAGCAGCGGACAATATTCATTTTCCATCGACAGAATTGTTTAATAAGAATCTATCAGCTGTACAGGAAACACTAGGTACTCTGGCAATAAGTGAATCATGATGGCTTATTTCCTTTTAATTCTATGATCCCAGCTGGAACAAGGTGTGATTGGAGAATGGTTTAATTGTTCATAGACATCTGTCTTTGGATTCAATTGAAAAATAATATCCTGGGCATAAAATGGCCTACAGAATTTTTGACATTTTTATATCTTTCACAATCAAGGCATTGTCAGAAAGTCAGGTAGTGGAGCCCTGAAAAACTTATGGATATATTTAAAGTAGAAGAGGATAAAACCCTGGTAATATATCAATATACACAGCTGGAAAGCAGATGTTCAATTGAGTGCACTCAGTTCTTGAAGAAAGCCATTAAAGCTGTTACTTACTCAAATGAGAAACTTCTATAATTTATTGTTCTCACATTTTTGATTTCCCCCTTTCCATTCATTTTAAGCAGACTATAGGACTTTTTTTCATATTTTTGAGGTCAATTACCCTGAAAGTCTGACTCAGTGCTGTACACTAAATGATTTCTAAGGAATGCCCAAGGCTACTGTCAATCAAATTAGCCAGTGACTTATGAGTTGTTTACTGTACTGTGAAATGAAGTGATAATGTTTGTCAACCAGTAAAATGTGACATTTAGTATTGGATATACCCACTTGAAATAGGTTTTGCATCAGCTTTATTCACTTCTTACCAGACTGGCACATGTATTTCACTAAGTTCTGATTATGAAAGGCGACATTATATTAAACTTTATAGAGCACTGGTAAGCAGAAAGCTCAAGCCTTGAAAAGCCTTGTGTGGTCCAGTAACTGAGGTAGAATGCCACTGAGGAGTCACATTTTCCATCTGTTTGATAAACAGTAGCAAAAATATTGTTTTCTTTGAGAGTTCAGTTGATTCAAAGCAAAAATTTTGACAGAGAACTTCTGGTTCAAGTAATTCAAAAAATGGTGATCCAGACTGAAGAAAGGATTGGATGGTTTTTCAACCATTTTAGGTGTTAACTAAGTTTGAAATTAAAATCAGAGTGGGATATCATCACTTGACATAACATATTAGTAATGAACTTGTATTGCATGTTTTCTTAGACAGTGACTTACTAAAGTACACCTCTGAGATCACACTGAAGGGAAATTCTATCCTTTTGGAGCTGTGAAAGCTTAATTAGTAGTTTGTGAAAGAAAGCCAGAACACTGGAAGTTCAAACCAAAAAAGATCTTTTATATTTCCTCCAAAGGGAGATGGTTTTCCACTCCCACCAAATGTTTTCTTAAAAAATAGATTTAAAACCTGCAAAATGCCTCTTCACACAATATAGAAGAGAACTCACATGTTGGCATGGTCCAAATAAACAAGCACTTCTGTAAAACTGTTAGAAATATAAAGAAGGAAAAGCTACAGACAGTGTCAGCTTTTTCTCAATTTTTAAATTCTTGCTATAGTTCTGTAAAAAACTGTTCCCAAACACATTGACACTGAAAATTTGAAAATTTATTTCATTGTCCATGATAGATGAACATTTTATTTTTTGCCATATTATTGTCTTCTTAGAAATAGTGTTTTCAATAGATGGAGTCATTTTTTACATGAATTTAACTATTTGAAAAGCAAGAATAAAATCAGTAATTCTTAAAAATTTTAATTATTAAGGCAGTATTAAATAAGGTGTACTGACTTATAGACACAACACTAAGAAAATAATCACAATTTTACTAAGTATTTAAACTGAAGATTGGAAATCAACCATATTCTTGTATCCAAATCAGATCTCACATTATGACTGCTTATTGGATATTTTGTCATTGAATTCAAGTGGAGTATTAAGCTATGCTCTATTATATTGAAGTTATTGTGATTTTAGGATGTTTTCCATGAAGAAGCTGTGCTGTATATTCTTTCAAGGACAGCATGCTTGTTCAACTTTTTGAAGACTGGTTGTTAGGTTGACATAACAAATACATTCAAATGAATATCTTCTTTAAAAGGATTAATTCCATTATTAAAGGGCTGAAAAGGGATGTGGTAAGAATCTTTTTGTCTTACCTAAAGGAAAACAGATGTGCTAGTAAGTAGATGAGATATCTGGGGAGTGGATTCAGGTTTCAATTTTTCTCGTTCATCCATATTTAATGCCATTTCTTTCCATAGTTTGATATCATTGCTTTAAAATCTGCAAAGAAGTTTTGAAAGAACATTTATGCTGTTTGCCACAAGTGTGGCACAGATACATTTCAATTTATATTTTGTTTATTTCTTAGATATCATGGGGTGCAGATGAACTTGATATGCCTCCTCATTCTAAATGCACATGCACTATTCAAGTTCACAAATATCTTATCTTTATGAAAGCTAAATGAAGTAAGCTTTGCTATGGTCAGAGCTGAAGCTATTAAATATATATTTTTCCCTATTGCTTTTTTCATGTCTTACCTTAAATTTTCGGTCCTGGGCTTTTGCATGTAACATGTCATCTGGCCTTCCTGGGATAATACCTGAGTGAGGAAATCAATTGGTGACTCAGCAGACTCCTTAAGGGTAGACTATTGAGTTCTTAATATGTGGGGATCCTCATTGTGAGGAAGAAGGGACAAGCTAGAGCAGACAAGCCTTTCTCTTCTCCTAAAATAAACACTAAGCTGACATGCATGGAAATACTGGAGCAACTATTTTGCCTTTTCCAAGATTTTCCTTTTTTTGCATCCCAGGGGAAATCTTGAATGGGCAACAGCAGCCTGCTTCCAGTTTCTTTTCAGACCTGTCCAGCAATTCAAAGAAGCCAAGCACAGCAGGAGGAGTCTGCCCCAATACACTTAGCTTTTCTGAGTGGAAACAATAAAAATAAATAATGACCATCATGGAATATAATGTACTAAAATTATTAATTCACACTAGAAAGAAAAATTTAGAATCTTTTACAAGTCTTGCTTTAAGAAAATATTGCTTACCTATCTTCGTTTTTTTTTTAAATACCCTGAGTGCATAACTATATTTTAGGGACACCATTTTCAATCTTTTCCAGGTTAATCTAAGCATGCATGCTCTCTCAGTCTTCTAATAATCTGTGATATTTCCTTTTTCTGATGCAAAATCTTAGTTTTTCTAGGCCACTTAATCTGTAAAATTAAAATCCTATACTGAACTGCCTCTGCTAGGCCAAAGCATTAAAGCTGAAACATAGCTCTGTATTTTTTCAGTCCTGCACCTTGTAAAAGATGTGAAAAACATGTTTACATCACTGTCTTTACATCATTTCACAATTGCTGTTTTGAATTTTCTCATTTCCCCTTCAGTCTTGTAAGTCTGGAAATCCCCTCCAATTTATCCATCACTCTTTTTATTCTGGTCTAGTCTTGTTTATAGGTACAGCAAGGAGAATTTCTGCCAAAGGAGTATGCAGTCCATTTTCAAGTGTGTGGCCAAAGAAGGTGCTCATTGACCCAGGTTTAAAATAAGTGGTGGCAATGCAGCATCTCAGAGGTGTGGTTATCATGCCAATAAAAGGAAGAATTCCTAAAGCATTTGGTTTCAGTTTTTCACATACTTTTCCTCAGAGTAAGGTTTCAAGGTTTTCTTCTTATAGCAGGCTCTGATATTTTCTCTGTGTGAAATAAAAGAGATGAGAAAATTGAATAACAAATAATCACAGAATCAGGCAATGTAAGCAGGTCTGTGCATTGCAAGTATCTGCAGGTTGCACTCAGAGGATTTAATCCCATGGCAAAAGTTTAACCTCATCAATCACATCTTGACCAAGCAGAAAATCAGAGACCTGGAAAAGGATTGCAATGGCTCCATATGTAAAATTTAATTAAAAAAAAAATAAGCCTGATATAAGAGGGGCTGTTCCCTTGCTGGGAAAAAAGGTCAGCGAGCATTCAGCACATAGAGCTACACCCAGCACACAGAATTCCTTGGACAACCAATTTAGAAAAAGTCACAGAAATCAATAGCTAAACTCCTGTTTTCAGCAGGGCAAGATTTTACATACCAGGTCTGAAACTAGAGAACACAAGAGACTCACTGCAGGAAGGGTGTGAGAGGTAGCAGGGCTGACAACAAAAACAGCAGAGTAACATTCTCATTGCAAAGGATGCAAGAGATCCTGCATTTTCCAGTTTCATAACCATTCACATGGCTGAACTGTACTTCTGTGCTCCATATTTTGATGCGTGTTGACACACTAAAAATTATGCATAACTTAAAGATCCATGCATTCCAGCAAAAGACAGCTTTAGTAACTCAGTTCACTGCTTGTTTTCAGCCTGTTCCTGACACCAACTGCAGGCAGCAAAACAGAGATTCAGCACTCTGGCAGACCCTTCTTGTGACGTTGCCTTACTGCTGTAGGCTGTACTCTCAACAAACATCACAGCAAGCAGTACTCAAATGTAATCAGATATTATCCTTCCTTTGGGTTTTCAGCATGAATTTTGTTACCTCTTAAAAAAGAATCTGCTTTCAATACTATGTCCATTTAAACTTCAGGCATAGTCTTTTTTCTTCTTTGGCCACGACTTCTGCAGAGCTCTTGAATTGGTAATTCATACCTTCTGTGACACAAAACTATAAAAGATATTGTATCTTTCCCCCCACCTGGGCTCAGAAGCAGGTACCATTTTAAATCACTTCTGGTTTGCTCATGATTTGTTGGGAATATTTGCCAACTTGCTTAATACTTTATACTGAAGTCCTGATGTTAACAGCACACTTCCCCTGCTACAATGCTACTTACACGTGCTGCTCAGGGTCAGCTGTAGATAGCAACGCACTCACCTTGGAATACTTCTTCCAAATTCCTCCAGGTTACTGTGCTAGAACTTACGCTCTTTGACAAGCATGTTCCACTGCTTGGTCTTATCTACTCCTTTTATATTTTGCCAGTGTTATATTCATGATGTTATTTTCTAATACGCAATTATATGTAAGTTCATCCCTTCTCTGCATGCCATATGACAAGAAGAAAAGCATCATGAAGAGAATATAAGAAATAAGTCTACATAGCTTTTTAAAATAAATACCAACAAAAATGTAAACCTGAACTTTTCACGGTAAATCTTCTAGTATGGTAAACAATTAAGGTGAATAAGAACTTCTTTAAAGGATTTTCAAATAAAGGAGAGCAGTGGAAAGATGCATGAGATGTGTAGCTATCATGTAGCCTACGGCACATAGCCACACCCACAGCCATGGTTTTTGTAGGTGACTGGCCATGTTAGAAAACAGATTATTGTTAAGGTTACAGGAATGTGAGGAGCAGGAGAGTAAGAGGCAGCAAAAGTATCCAAAGAAATTTCCTGGTAAATGGCAATAAATTTAGCAGGAGCTAGAAAATATAGATCATGGTTGAAATATTTAATCTGTGGTTTGCAATCATAGTTGCCATGTTTGCATATGCAGTTATAAAGATTACATGGCAGTGGGGAAAAAAGCCACATAAAAATAACTACTTTCCTAAGGACTGTGTTGAGGATTCACTCTCTAGATATTTCTAAATAGCAGGCTAACAAAGTGAAACAAATCTGAAACTATTGTAATAGTGATTATGTAGTATTTTTCCTATTTAAGCAAAATTGTTTGTATACTACTGGAACTGTTAGTCAAATATATGCCAAACTGTGTGCTAAGTAGTATATTCTCTTCTCTAGTGTATCAGCTAATTCGGTTTTTTGCCTTTATTAGTACTTACAAAGTGTTAGTGAAATGATTCTGTCTCTGAGAGAGTCTCCCCCTGCTGTGGTTAACAGTTTGTGTAAAAATTCATCTTCATCCAGAACTTGGGCCTCAGGTTTAAGGCAGTTTTGAAACTTTCACTTATACTCACTGGAGAGAAATCTCTACTTGCTAATAGTTTAGTGTACAAGTTTTTTAATTAAATATATGGGGTTTTTAAGGTGTGATGAATTACATACTAAAGCAAGTGTTGGTTAGATTTCTATTGACTATATAGAAAAACTATATCACCTAGCCCTGATCAAAACTTCTACATTGTACATAGTTAACATGAAGAAGTAATAACTAATTTCCAGATGGATAAAGTTGCATAAAATTAATGACAGCTGATGTATTATCCAGATAGATGGATAAAAATGGTAAAAAGGCTTCACATTTTCCCATCTGAATCAATTATGTATGATCAATTTTCTGAACTCTTACTTCTATTTCTCTTCTGGAAGGTATGCAAACAAAATACTAAAATAATTCAGAATCAAAACTCTGAATTCCAGAAACATTTAAGCAGAGCAACTGTTAATGCAATCTCCAGCTCCACACCATTATTATTATTATTATTTATTTTTTTAGTGCTGCGTTTAATGAAACCTGAAAAACCTGAAACCTGTAAAGACCTGTACATATTTCTTTTTCCTGCTAGTAAAATCAGCAGTACAAAGTTTCCTGCCATAAAGTCCACACAATAATATTTTCTGCAGCTTTAATTTGTAGATGAAGAAAGTACACAATAAAGCAATACACCCTCAAAATGCTTAAGGTAAAATAAAACATAAAGTGTTAACTAATGTGATGGAGAGTTTTCTATTGACTCGTATTACTTGCTCTTCAAAGAGCATTACCCAATACAAGTCCTTTTATCTAAAACATTAGCAGTCATTTGTTTGTTAAATGAGTTTTGAGATCTACTTTGACCTAATTTAAGTACCTTTAAAACTCCATTAGATATGTTTATTGCCAACATTTAAAGAGTATTCTCTTAGTTCTTCTCCATTGCTTTAAAAAATGGCAAATGTACAAACGCCTGGCAATTCTAATTAACTCTCTGGTTTGTCAGTCTCCTGAAGCAAAAGTTTGACACCAATGTGGTCTACTGACCATTTGTGTTACATGTTAGTAAGTCTCCACTGTAATGGTAACAAAAGAAAAGAAATTAGGAGAGGTAAGTAGAAAGAACCATTTTGTGTTGTGCTAGAGTTTGTAGGCCCCAAAACTACCAAGAAATCTCAGGAATTTTCAAGACTTCTGTCATATCTACATAAAAGCTGAAATTTCTCAGACAAAATACCATAATCAAAAGAGAAATAAAGATTTTATGTCGTACTGAACCTTATCAAATAATATTTTTAGAACTTTTTATAGTGAAGGGCTGTTCAATACAAATATTCAAACAATTTTTTTATAACACATCTTACAGCTCAGAATGATGGGATGCATAAGAACTCTTCACAACTTTTAGGAACCTAGAGAAATCTTGATTTATTTCAGAAACAGAAATAGGGTTTTTGGGTTTTAAATAATAAAACCCATCATCACTAAAAACAGGAGTCTGGGAAACTGGAATACAAACAAGCAAATCCTAAAACCTAAACAATAACAGTCTATCATGTTTACTTGCATTAACTTGATCTATAAGTCAGAAATCTTCAAAGATTTATGATTTCAGTCCCTTTCAGATAAGTCTTACAATTTTAACAACCTACATGAATACCTGAATACCTGAATATTAGGAAAGATGCAAATAAAATGGATTGCTAAAATACATAAATAAACACCATTTTAAAAGGAAAATAATTGTCAGTGTACAATCATTCCAACAAAATATCATTATTGGAAAAAGTCCATTCAAATTGAATTTTGCAGGAAAAAAACATTTAATTTTGTCCTTTTTTTCAAACACTTCCTTACCACATTTCTATATATGAAAATAATTCATGTATTCTTTAATCTAAGCATTGATAAACATTATTTTATGCCTCATATATGCAGACAAGACAAGCTGATTTACTGAACATTCAAGAAGTGAATAGTTAGTCCTTTTGTACACTATTAAATATTTCTACAAAGAAAAAGTTTATACATGATTCCAGTAGGTACATATTTTCCAGAGTAAACCGTTTACTTTAAGGCACTTTTTCTTTTGATGACTTTAATAACCAGCTTTTGTTTTATAAAATAATGTTTTTCTGTCTTGAATGAAGGTAAAAGCATATTTCTAGTGGTTAATATTTTATTTCTGGAAAGTACTAAGAAATTGTTTGACATCTATATTATATTTGTTAGGAAGTGTAAATTTTGCGTACATGATGAAACCAAAGACAGTAGAAGAATGAGATGAGAATCTTATAACCAAATCCAATAAAGTCAGATTATCTGTGCAATAGCTCCTGCTAGTGTGTAAAAAAAGGACAAAATTCCCCTCCATTCTACTCTATTTTTGTAGCTTGTCATTAACCACACTTTGAACAGGCTTGACCTTCTTTATTTTATAAGGAATTCCACAGGTAAATGTCACCAGAGAAAAATACACTTTTATTCAAAATGTAGCATATAGCATGCACCACTATAAATGTCTAGCACATATGACTGCCTGAAGAATTTTTAAAATAAATGTCTTCCCATGAAAAGAATAGTGTTGGCTGAATTAATCACTGGGAAATGCTTCTGCTCCATGTTCTCTCTTTCACCTGGACAGTTACAATTGCAGCATGTAGCTCACCCTCTCTCTGTGTCAGTTCCAAAATCTCCTCACCACAGCACAGCACATAAATCAGATATTGAACTGAGCAGACCTTTCGGACTCTATTCTGGTCATTTATAGTTACACTAGGCTGAATTATACCATGTGCCCTCTATGTGGCCCATGGGATGATTTCTCTGCCAAGAATTCTACCTCTCAGACCAATAAAATGTATGGCAATACAGCAGCCTGGACTGAAAAGAAGGGTTTCATTATTTTTTTTATTTTATTAAACATTTTACCACAGAATGCTGAGGCATTTATTCTTCCACCAAAGGATAGAGTCTACTTGAGTTAAAGTGTTTGTCTAGAGATGTTATATATGCTAATATATACCAATGTGATTTCACATATTTTCCTGGAAATCAAAAGCTCAATGTCAGCAGTCACAAGATGAGGGAGAGAATATACATATACTTGAAGGAAAAAAGTCAAAATGTATAGGCGTACCGAAAAAATGACTGAAAGTGTTACAGAAAATTACTCAAACATAAATGTGAAAAACACATTTCTCAGATATAGACATTTGCAACTCCTTGTAAAACAGCATGAAAATGCCTGACCTAGGAGGAAAAAAGCAGAAGCAGGATATAGCTCTTAAATGACATCTTGCCACAAAATTTTAAAGTTAATATGCATACAATATTGCGATGTGCTTAGGTTTTATGTTACTATAAGCCAGATGGATTGAATTAATTGATAGATAAATAGATAGGATGTGTTTGACTTATCCTGAAGTAATATTAATGCACTATGAACTTAAAATGAGAAATAAAAGGAAGTGAGATTAAAAACAGATCCAAGGGAAGCTGATGAGAAGATTCCTATTAACTTTATAGGAAATTAACTTTACCAAACACCTATTAAACCACACTATGTTAAATGTGAAATACCATATCTGTTACACCAAAACATATGACAACTAGTTGGCATTTGTGACAGTAGAAACAATAATAGTACACCCTTAAATTATAACATAATAGGTAATGGTACTGCTGTAATCCCCAAAAGTCAGCCATAACCTTCAACAAGATCTAAATGAGTCCATAATAGATATCTATCATCTGGCAAAAGCTTTCAAAAAAGCAATGTAACAGAAAGAAAATAGATCACCAAACTATGAGAATTCTGTATTCAATGTCTTTGTCTGAATCTTCTACACTAATATAAATAGAACAATCCCCTCACACAATGAATTAAGTTATCAGGAGAGTTTATTCTGTTTTCTTGCAGTTTGAGTGGGTTGTCTTTTTATTTACTAAGAGTAAAAATGTTATATCATTTCAAACAAGTAGTGTTTCACTAGTTAAAGTGCTTGACAGTCTCTTTGTCACCTTCCTTCTCCCCTTCCTGCCTGCCTTCTTATAAACTTTGCTATTGCAATTTAAGATTTCTGTACCTAAATAGTACCTTTGGATTGAGTTTTCTTTCAGCATTTTATTGTATCTGACTGAAACAAAGTTAATTTTTTTAATAGCAGCCCACTGTGTGTCCTCTGGGATGATGCAGTGTTTTGAATCTGTGAATAAAATGGAGTTGATAGCACAGCAATATTCTGACTATTAGAAGAACACAGACTGGGTGATGTTGGCAGGGATCTCTGAAGGTCATCTGGTCCAATCCCCTTCTCAAGCAGGACAATCTACAGACAACCTGGCCGGGTCCAGAGAGCTTCTGAATATCTCCACAGCTGGAGATTCCATAATGTCCTTGGGCAACCTGTAACAGTACTCCATCACTCTCAAATAACAGTGTTTGCTTGTTCAGAGGAATTCTCCTGTTTTCCAGTTTGTGGCCGCTGCCTCCTGCCTTTTCACTGAGCACCACTGTAAAAGAGCCTGGCCCTGTCCTCTTTCCATCCTTCCTTCAGGAATTTCTGTACATTGATAAGATCCCCCTGAGCCTTTTGTGCACCAGACTGAGCAGTCTCTGCCTTTCCTCATAGCAGAGATGCTCCAGCCCCTCACACCATAGTGGTTTCTTGTGGTTTATAACCAGCTGGAAATTAGGCTCCAGCAGCCACTTCCTTTACCCCCATCCTCTCCTGTGAGAAAGGAACAAAAGGCAGAGATTATTGACCAGGATAACAATTTCCTAGAAGAAAAGCACTGAGATAAGGAACAATAACAGTGACAGCAACACTACTAATAACAGTGTACAGAAGAGGGTGATTGCTTTTGGGAATCATCCTGACCAGATGGGGCCAGAGACACGCAGCTTCCCAGGGCAAAGGGGGAAATGCCAGGCATTGCCATGCCAGAATTTTTTTACTTTGAGCCCAATTTCCCCTGAGTTCAAGGCAACAAAACCCAATGACAGAGAAAGTCTTCAAGTAGGGCCAGCCACACCACCACATCACTGTGTCACTACCTTGCTCCCCCAGAAAAAAAGGAAATTGTCACTTAAATTCCTAAGGAAGTATCCCCTTGTGGGGTGTATTATTTCAGTGAGTTCATCAGCCAATATTGGCTGGAGCTTTTGGTGCTACAGTGTCATATCTAGAATGGCAATGAATATTAATTTTTATCACTGTAATTAGTAATTTCTTTGGAGGAAACAACTTCAAAATGAAAGTTTTGCTATGCAAAGAGTTAAATTAATCATGCTCACTGTCTTTCCTCTTTGAATTAGAGCAAAATTAGTCAAGTGGGACTCTTCAGAAAGGGACACTAAAGGGCCTCTAATGTTTATTGCTGCCATTGAAATGAACTGTATTAAAGCATCCTAATGTTTATTGCTCCCTTTGAAATGAATACAATTAACAGAGACTGCACACCTGATGGTGTTATCATGCCTGATTCACCTATCCCAGACAGCACATTACCTAATGCTAAACCGACTCACTTTGAAGTGAGGCAATCTTTTCTTACCCAAATTATTCCAAAATTTCTTTTACTTGTCTTTCATATATCCAGACAAATAATTTAACTATATGCCATACATATGCATGTGTTTCAGCCTCAAAATCTAACACAGTTTGTTGTGTTATTGTTACTAATGAGAATGAAATAAAACCCAACAGAGACCTGACCCAGAACCTTACACTTCCCCTTAACTGTCAGTTTGACTTTCTGTAACACTGTGATCAACTGAATCCTAAGTGGGAGTTGACACTGTCTCAACTTCCTGCAAATACAGGTAAAATGGAATGTGAACTGCCTGAAATTCAAAGCTGATGTAGCCTGGTTCTGCACCATTACACATAATTGGTATCTTCAGCTTTGAACAGCTGCAATTTCATTTCTTTAATAGCATGGACTTTGATAAGAATCGTGTCGTGGACCTTATTTTTTTTGTCATTTGGGGTAAGGGTTTTTCCTCCTATCCCTTTCTGGTATCACAGCTAACTTCTTGCACAATGTAAAGTTCATTTCTGAAAGAAATCCTGTCATTGGTCTTTAATAGCAGGTTAATGGGCTGTGAAATCACAAATTTTCAAGACTGATTTTGTTACAAGAAGCGTTCCTTATATCTTTTCTCTGGACAGAAAAGATCTCTTCCTTCAAAATACCTTAATACTCAGCACACAAGAGGAATTGTATCACAAATCATATCTAACAGTGAGATTTCTTTATTTTCTTCTGATATCAACAGCATTTTGGAAGAACTGCTGCCTCAGGTAGTATTTGCTATTGCTCTGTGAATCAATAAAAGTTTCTGCCATAGACTACAGGATGTGCCTGCTGTGAACTTACAAATATTAGATGAAAGGATTCACACACAACACATCATCTGTAAGTTCATATTTTAAGCCACTGTCATCTGCTGCATGATTTCTTTCATTGTTTGACATATTTTTCACCATATTTGGCATTCTGGTCTGGACTTTTTATGATGCATCCTCCTTATGTATGACACTTGTGTGTATGAGCAATGTATATACCCATACCCATACATATATGCATACATATGCACATGTATATATATATATATATATATATATATACATGCATACATAGATATGCATGTAATGCCTGTTTATAAAGTGAAACTCTAAGTGAGAAAATAAAAAAGCCTGTGAATGAGGAAAACATTTCCCTTGATTTTACAGACATACAGACTGTGGCCATTTATAGGAGTGTGATACTGAATGCAGAGAACTTCAGAAGCATTTTAATGAAGCATAAAGTGATTTTCCAAAATAAACGATGCACAAACTTTGCAGAACTTCAGCATGATTCCTCTAGGAAATGTTAAAGAAGCAGTTTATGAAAAAAGCACAGAAGTAATTGCACAGCTAATTAATATCTGAATATTCAATTGTTACTCTTAGGAAACAGATTGTTTACATTTTTTTCTTAAATTTGGCAAGGTAACATCATTCTGTCTCTTCCGTGTTACTCTTTACTGATGTAATATCAAGGCAGTTTATTCAAATTAGAGTAATTTCCAACCATAAAGATATGCATGTCAGCATACCTTTCCAAAACACATTTCACTCAGACTGAACTTCATTTTTTTTCTTTTATACAATATCTCTGTACCAAAGGTGCCTGAAAGACTTCAAACAAAACACGTCAATATTTGAAAACAAAGCAACAACTGTTGAAATTTTTTTTAATCAAAATAATATTTAACAAGTGCCCCCCTTCCCACCCCCTGTGTCTCTGCACCAAAACCAGAAGGTCGCTATTTCAGGGATATAACAAGAATTCTCTTTAAAGACAGTATGTCTTTTAAAGGTTATTTGACTGTTAAACATCACCAGTGCATGCACTGAGCCTACTCCACAAAGTCAGTGATCCTAGGCAAATCCAAAAGACAAGGTTCTTGTTTTTCTCTACCTATCTCACTCTTCTGTTCATACAGAGCACATCTCCAGCTACTTTCCTATCCTCGTACTCTAAATGCCCAGCAGTGCTTAACTGGGAATGCAGTTTTTCTCAAGTCCTCAAGCAGGCATTTAGTCCAGTTCAAAGCCTGACTGTATGTGTCCAGGTGAAGAGTGAAGCCATGCAGTCAGCTGCGGTGTCACTATCAGTAGTTGTGCTTTAGGGGACATAGAAATGCTATGTTAACAACAGTCAGAGAGGATAAGCTCAGAATGATAAAATAAATTCAGGATCTTTTGTCCTGGCTTTCTAATTTTATATCTTTAAGGTACAACACAAGCCTTCTGGTCTTCAGGCTCTGCTCTGCAGCTTCAAGGTCAGAAAGATTTTTGTGGGGTTCTGACCTAAGAAATTGTCTGCAGAGGAAAGTTTTATGTCAAATGATAAAAAAATGTAAAGCAGTAAAAAATGCCAAGTTATCTTTGATTCATAAGTAATTTCTGTTTTCATACCATTTGTAAATAAATTATAAGCAACTGTCCATAGTTTTTCTCATCAGAAACTCTTTATTTTAAAGGCCTGATACATGAATAGAAACTATTTAGCAAAATAATTAAAGGACATTAATTCATCATGCTTTAGAGTAAAATAACCTGAGCACTATTTCAGCTTCAAATACATCCATCATATTTGAAGTACTAATTGACATATATATAATATTATATTTTGCATAAATGCTTACTAAAAATAGCATTGGATATGTATTTATTAGCTGCAATTAAGCACTAATATTAAAAAATATCATTAGGGTATCACAAAATTTTGAAGACTTTTCATTCTTTAATATATTTGCTTTCACAAGAGAAGATTATTCACCTGATACATTTTGGAAATGTAGAACTTCACCCAGTAACACACCAGAGATGAGAAAGCCCCTCTATGCCTGCTTAGGACTCATGAATTCACTGTCATTCACTTTCATCAGGTGTAGGATGAAAAAACTTTGAAAATTGTCAATATTTATACATTTATATTTAGATATTCTGGCATTTCCTGCATGACAGTGAGATCAATTCAAGAGAGAAAAATGAAAGTGTTACATTTTTCCATTGGAAAATTTTCTTCTGACATTAATTAAGATTTCTTAAACTCACAAACTTTGATAACATTAAATACTGAATTCAATATTTTCATTCAAGAAGTTTTGTGGCAAGCATATATAAAGACAGTTTTACTTCAGTTATTTGACATCCATCACTAGAAGTGAGATGTCCTAAGAAAGAACTCTCTTCTTTACTAGCATCTTTTTTTTCCAGCAAATATTCTTATAGTTCTTCAGTTCTTCAGATGTAGTAAGTTTCTAATTATCATTCTCCCTGAAGGCTTTAAAATATTCTTCCCTAAATATTCACAAGTGCAATTGTCTTCTGGAAACCCTGTTCATAATGTTTACCCAAACTAATTTTAGGAGTCTAATTTAATAGGTGATTCAGAGTCAAGATTAACTCAACTGTTCTGAGTCCTCTGTAGACTCAGCTCTTTCTTGTCAATGATTTTAGGTTTATAAGGCTATATAGAATAAGCCCATATAGTGAACGGAAAGCCATCTGTGCAGAACATATACATATTCCCCAATATGATGAATATGTAACTGTTACAGGTGCCATAGAGATGTCAACTCAAATATTGCACAGTGTTATTCCAGGGTTACAGCCCAAGCATTGTGGCTATAGCAAGAGAAAGGAATAAATGTGTGCCTATGAACAGCCATTAGGAGTCACTGACTTTTTTTATCAACAGTACTCACTGCTATTTTGCATAATTTATTCTTAAAAATGTTATGTGAATGCATCAGAGAGAAGCTAGAAAGCTAAAGTTTTCTGAGAACCAAAAATCTAGTGAGGAAATATAATGAGAGTGTTTCCCTTTTGACAGCATTTTAGAATCTTAAACTGGTGCCAAAATCTCTAATTAGCAGGTTTTAAATTGGATAAATATATAGAAATTAATTAAGTGTAGTGAGAAAAGGAGTTAGGGTTTAACACACAGAAATAAGTATTTAGTTTCAGTTAACTAGGGAGGGAGTTGAGGAAATGCAATCTGATACTAAAACAGGTACAAAGAACATCACATAGAAGAGGATGAGAGGAGAATTTAAAATTGGTCAATAAAGTCAAAAGAGGAAGATGAGATGCATCAATCCAACAGAGGCCTTCTGGAAGCAACAAGATGGGAAATAGGGCTAAAAGACAAATAAGCAGAGCTGTGGGAAGTTGAGGGGCTAAGTACGTTTCAAACCAAGAGACAAGCAAACACAGAGATAAGAAAAATAAACTAAAACATCTAGACCCTTTGGATATCCACTTCTGAAGATAAAAAAAGGCTGGTAAACACTTATATATTAAGTCTCGGACATGAAGGAGATAATATTTTGGACAGAAAACAAGTCAGGTGACACAAAACTGAAGGAGTCATACGGAAAGACTTTTGCAACCAGAACAGGAGAAAAGTGTGGGGAAAAAATAGACAGTACAGACTTCTAGAGAAAAATGCATAAACAAGGGAAGAACTACCAACACAGAAACTGCTTGTAGTATACTTGTCTAAAATGTGTGTATTTTCCCACTTTTAAACATGGAACAAAGCATGTTCCCATGAATAATTTAGAGAGTCAGAAAAAAACCCACCTGAGAACTAAGGAAAACATGCAATGGCACATTGTGTAGAATGTTTGTGCTTCTATAATCAATAAAGGGTTCCAGAGAGAGATGAAGAAATGCTGGTATGAATGGAGCAGTGGAGCAAAAGTTGAAAGAGTGGGAGATAAAGAAAGGGGATAATTTACAGGGAAGGATGCAGATAGTGTGGTGAAGATGTAGATAACATTAATTTTATGGGAATTATTACAGGAGTAGAAAGATGCAATGATACATATATTTTTCAAATTAATTAAAATTCAAGATAATTTAAATTTTAAAAATTAAAAACCAAATTAAATATTAAGTTCACAAATAAATCTACAGCACTAAAGAAGATAGAAAAAAAGAAAGAAAGAGAGTACTCTGTGTGATAAGCAGAGTGGAAGGGGAGTGGGAAAGAGAAATTAAAAATGTGAAAGCATATGTGGGGGTCTTGAATTCATGAAGGAAAGGGAGGGAGATAGAAACCAATCACTTTAATAAGGATGAAGTTATATGTCTAATCCAAATGAGCCATGAATCCATTTGCTTAATGGAAAAATGTGTCTGCAAAGTCTTCATTGAAGCAGGTCATGAATAATCAATGTATTATGTACATGTTTCCATTAGCAAAGACTGATGATCTGCAGTGTGCTGGTGGTGTGGATCACGGATGTCTTGACCAAGTAATTATTGCCAGAAAAGTCACATGTGAGTGATAGAAATATATGTAAAAATGAAATACATTAGTAAAACAGAAATCATCATGCTTTTCTCCTTCCCTGGTTTGGTGCTAAGTGTAAGAATCACCTAAAAAAAGACAGTAAAGGACTTTCAGAGAAACATTCAGTCATGTTTATTTGAAGCCCTGTGCTTTCTCTTCTTTGATCCCTAGAATCAGATGGATTGCAAGAGTAACAGGGAAACACTGGAGGAGTGATTTTATTAATCTAGTCCTCTCCTCAGAGGATCAGAACAACCATCGGATTAGGAGGATTAATTTTGTCAGTGCAGAGAAAGTCACAATCTCTGTTTTGAAAAAACATCTACAGAGCATAGTGTCAGATAACTTATGCAGTAAAAAAATGTCCTGCTGATTTCACCATATATTCTACTGTGCTACAAAGTTCCATATTTTTCACACCCATTAAGATTTACTGTACTGAATTCAGAGCACTTGATGGCCTATGACAATTGCATTTTTTCTCTACCCCTTAGGAATTTTATAATTGCGTGAAAACTAGGGGGACATATAAATAACTTTAATAAATGGGAGGGCTTTTTTAGACAAATTCTGTACTTGCAAGCACACTTTTCCAACAAGGAAATTAATGGGAGCATTTTTTTACTCTTCTTGGGGAACCAAATTTGTATTGGGCTAGTCCTGCAAAACTCACAACTCCTCCTAAGGCCCAGATCAGAAATGAGTGTGTTGTTTCACTCTAAGGACATACAGAAGTGCAGGGAATCAGTTTCATTCTGAGAATAAGTGTTCAGCCACATTCTCTTCCTACAGCTGGAGCATCATCAGAAGAAACCATCTAGAGCACAGGATTTGCAACCAGATTGTGGTAACAGATGATCTACTGCTCCTGCCTCTGGCCTGATACAGAATTCCAGCTGATCCAAAATATTTAGGAAATCTCCAGTAAAGATGGGCTCCAGTAGCAACTGGATGTCTTCATAAATGCTCCACATTAGTTTAATCCTTCATGGATGGCAAAGTCCATTGCTCAGTTCAACTCAAGCAGTAAAATTTTATTGGCATGAGAATATCTGCCAAAATATAAATGAAGGAGACAACACCCTCAGGGGTTCTGCACAAGATAAAAAGGACCTATACTCCGTTTAGCCCAGTTTAGTGATAATAAATTGAAAATTACTTCTTCAGGATGATGTAGCATCACATTCTAAGTTATCAGATGCCAAATATAGTTCAATGATTTGTTCTGTGTGTTTATCTCAGCAACCTAATTTTATTTTTCTCTTTTAAAACAAAAATATACAAGGATCTTAATTATATAAATCTTTTTACTTATGCAAGCAAGGACCATTAGAAAATTAATCCATGTTATTTATCTTGTTTTTTTCCTAGTAGGTTAGTGCAGTGGAGCTACAAGAATTTGTAGTAATCAAAGAATTTGGGCCACGTATTCCAAAAAGTGAAATAAAGGCTTTTCCCAGCTCTGTGAAGCACAGACTGCCAAAAAAATTCATACTTAACAATTATGAGATGTGAAAATATACCAGTCTTTTTGTTTGCCATTTTTATTTTAATCTTTTGTGACAGAGATTTCACACATTTTGCCACAACTAAAAAGTGTAAACTAAGAAGATAAGAGGTTAGTCATAATAAAACAATTGCGGTAGTTTGTACTATTATGAATGTCCTCCCCATGGATGACAATATTATTCAGCTAAAAGACCAAATGTATATATGAACACTGGAAATTTTCTCTAAACCAGAAAAATGAAATAATTTTAGATCTCTCCATCTTTCTTATAAGTCTCTTGAGACTGTTGGTCATTCTCACTCACTGGATCTTTTTCTAATGAATCAATGTCTTCCAGGAACTAGTGAGGTTTCAATAACTCCAGCAAATTCAGAACAAGTTATTCCACCTGTCTCACGGATTATAGTTTTGTTAAAGTCAGAATTTGTGTTCATGTTTTTTGCCTCTTGTTCATGTCTGGCAGTCTGCCCTCTCTTCCAGCTCTTCCCCACTCAGGTTCATTTAGTTCATTACTCTTGCCTAAGGTGGAAGAACTTGCACCTGCCTTCAGTAGAGTGAAACCTGTCTGAAACAGTCAGTTCGAGTTTGAAATCTGTTCCCCAATCTGCTTACAGCCAGACGGAGCCCATTGCTCTGCATTGATGTCATTAGCAAGCTCTTCATTCCATTTTCCATGCTGTTAGTGGAAATACTGTGTTGTTCAGGACCTACTGGACCTAAACAGATATATTTGCTACATCCTTCTGTTTTAAGAGTCAGTCCTTGATAATCATGGTCTTAATACAGCTTTCTACTCAGTTTTCTGTTTCTGTTATCTAATCCATGTTTTCACAGTCAGATTGTAAATTGTGTTGTACAGCAGTGCCAAAGTCTTACCAAACTTGCTCTGTATATATTCAGTGCTCCTCCTCTATCTTCATGGCCTGTTACCTTCTTCTGCAAGGAAAGTACAGAGGCTTGACATGATTTAGTCTTGAAAACTTGATTTTCAGTGTTGCTTTCATCTAGGCATTTTCCTTCCTCTCTGGTTTCTGAAGAATTAAAATTAAGCTGCCTAGATCTTTAGTATCCTGGCCTTTCCTTGTCTCTATCTTTAAGATAAGACTGTATTTTGCCTTTTATTTTCTTTTCTTCCAGAATGTCATTATTTGTCCAGGCATCCTCAGAGTGAATTTCATTAACATAAAAAAAATTTAAAAATTGTTACTTTTTCAGTTGCACCCAACATCATCACATTTTTTCAGAGATATTTAAAGTGTGTGCAATTCCATGTTTGTCTTTTTTTTTTTTTTCCCCTCTCTTTGGAGTTCACAGTATATCTATTGTCTGCAGATCAAGCATTGTCTAGAGATTGCAAACAAAAATCAGGGTCACTCCTCAGTACATCAAGGTTGTTTTCAGTTCCACAGGACAGGAAGAGAGGCAAATCTCAAATGCCTACTCTAAACATCACTCATCTACAGTGTTGAGAGAAATACTTTAATGCTCCAGAATATTTTTTTAATCATAATTGCTGTAACATGTAAAATTTTTCTATATTAATAGCACTGGCAAAACTTCTGTCAAGACTATAAACACTTGCTCATTCTTATATGCTCTTATTTTATTGGGTTGCTAAAAGTCAGGTGTTCAAGATTAAATTCAGGCAGACCCTCAAGCCTTAAAATTTGGTGGTTGTCTTTGCTCAAATCAGTCACAGTAGTCATAATTCCAACATAGGGAAGTATAATTTATCTAGCCATGTATAAACATTCCAGAAAATTTTTCTTCCAATGACACAATCTATCTTGAAATTTGGACAGCTGTGTTTTTGAGATATGAGTGTATTTTTTCCCATTCGTCTGAAAATATCTCTTATTTATAAAATGGTATCTCAGCATTCTCATATGCTCAGTAGATATTAATTTGGTTTCTTTTGGCTTTTCATTGATTTTTCTCAAATATTTCCTCTTCACTGGAACATGCACAGAAGTCTGAATCCCTGTAGGTGACTGGTTATATTCTATTGCACATCCTACGAGTGCTCATCTGACTTGATAATTCTTTATAATCACAGAGATGTTAGGAAAATCCCTTTCTTATTCTAGACTTCAAACAGAAAGTACTTTTTATCTTGCATTTTTGTTCAAAATTTGAGTAGATGCAAGGTCCTGAAACAACTTTTGTTTAGCAATTCATTTTAACTGCTATACCTTTTCTATAGGTGTGTGCTTATAAAGTGGTTCCTTACCTTCTTTTCTGTTTAATCATACCTAGAGTATTTTGTACATATTCCTTTTGGACAACATTACATTTTTAATTCACTTTCATCTTCACAGTCATCTTCTTTAGAACAAGAACTATAACTAATAAAACTGCTATTTTTCATTGTGTCTCTTCAAAAACCAGCAAGGAAGTCAGTTTTAGTTTAGATGCAGAAAGCCATAGCCCAGATTGGACTGTAGCTAGGTGTGTCACTCTCTGAGGGTCTAACTAGAAAAAAAAGAAGCCAATATTTTAAACTGATAGAGAAAGGCATATAGAAATGAGATTATAAAAGTACTTATTGGGTCTACTTAACATAAAATAAAATGTCACTTCCAGTGGTACACCTTACTCCCATGAAAAAAGCTTTACTTTTGGAGAGGTCAGAGGAGGAACCAGTATCAAACACCTTCAACAGTGAGACCCTTATTTTTCTGAATGTGCCACAGATTTGAGGTATTTTTTTATATTTCTAATAATGCCATCATTTATTATTAAAATTTTGAAGGCATTGTAAGAATATGCAATGCTTTGAAGGGTCATTAACAGTTGGGAATTCTTTTCCAGCACTTAAGAATGCTTTAGACCTAACCATCACATTTCATGCAGCCAAATGTGTTAGTGATAAAATATAGTCAGGACCCAAATGAATAAATGAATAATTGCTTTTGCAGAATAAAAGTAGTTTCTGACTCTGCAGACATTTGCTTTGATAAATACAGCTGCCACCTAGGATAAAGCTGATATTGCCTTTCAATGTCTGGCCTTATTAAATAGAGATCTTGCTACAGGCCTTACTATAGCATGTGGGACATATTTGATTAGTTACCAGAATCACTCAGGGTGCATTGGGTTTCTTTTCTTTAGAGGCGTGGGCTGGGAGCTATTTTTTTCACAATAACCTACTGATTTCAAATTGCTATTTGCCATACATTGTTCATTAACATTTCATATCTTCATCGATAAGGGAGATAAATACCTCCCTGGGCTAGTAATTGCCTATAGAGTTTAATGCCTTCAGATGAAAGAATCCAATACGCTGAGCAGATTAGAAGCTCCTTTAAAGATTTGGGATTAGTAGGGCTCCATAAATGATCTGAACCTAAGGTTAGTTCTACAAAGGGGCTTCATGCTAGTCTTTGCAATGTAAGCCTCTGGGTTTCTGGCACTGAAGGTGGCATCGAGACTCTGCATTAGATGCTTTTGTTACTTTAGTGATGCGTGAAGAAAGTTTGGTGCTTTACACCAGAAATCATAAGAACCAGGACCTTTAGTGAGGACCTCACTAAAAGCTCCTGAAAGCTGGCAAGTGCAAAAGGCTGCAAATGAGTACCTGGTTGCACTACACAAGGCAAAGGAAATTACTTTGATGACTTGATGACTTTGTTGACCCTAGCCAACCAAGTCTTCCTGTAGTCTTCTGGGACATGAAAAAAACTACACACTCACCATTTGGTTGAAGTGAGGAAAGAAGGGCAGTTTATTATGATTTGGGGTTTAAATAGGATTTGGAATTTGATCAAGGATTGGAGGACAGGAGGAACACCTCTCTGACCTCAGTGGTCAATTCAGAAGTCCATCACAAAGAGGAATGAAAACAGTCTACTTTGTTTATGGTACATGCATGACTCCACTATAAGGTATGTAAACAAGATTATCAAAAGGCTAAAGAATCAGAGCAACAGTCTTCCACAGCAGACTTCCTTTCTCACTTCTTTTGCAGTTGGGGAAGTAGGGTGTGACTGCTCCTTTTGTACAATTGGCAACTGGATAGCACCAACAAATATCTTGAACACAGGAGGCCTGAGTTTGATATCTCACTCTGCTTATGAATTTTCAAACACACTTCCCCTATCTTTCTGAATATTGTTCCAGTTGCCAGGCTATTAGACTCAAATGACTTATGAAGGCACTACATTCTGTGTACTACACGACCTAGTAAAGACCAGAAAGCACTCCAGTAAAAAGTCCACAGGAGTGGTCAGTGCATATCTCACAGGACTGGGACAGTTGGGTAATAGCTGAGGTCTTGCTACCTACCAGAATAGGTGATACTACCAGCAAATTTGGCAAGCACCATAAATATTTGGTTGTTATGGGAGAAGGTTGCAAGGACATCAGCCACCACAGTAGTTCTCTTATCAACAAAAGGGAATACTATCTCTTGCTTAGCAAAGAGATAGCCAACTAGTCTCCTTCGCTATTTATGTGCCTGTTTTCCTCTTTTTTCACTCTCTTCAACACCTTACTGTTTCATTAAGCCAGTTGATTCATCATTTGAGAGTGGAGAAGTACAGCTCAGTGAGCACCTAGACAGTTTAATTTAATTTTCTCAGGTTTTTAGATGGGGGCTCAATTTGATGTGACCCCTAGAAATTGAACCCAGCCCTTGCTGTTGCTAATCAAATCCTGGCAGTCTGTTAGATCAGCTAGAAGAATTTCAAATTGTAGTAGCATTAGTTTGTTAGAAAAGTTTATTTTGTTAGAGCTGACATGATAATGGACCTTCCCTTTATCCATTTCAGCAGATAGAAAATTTGATCTTGGATATAAACAACTTTGTAGTGAGGAACAAAAAAAAAAAAATACTCTGCTCTTTTATTTACTTATAGCAAAGTAGTTTCAGCACAATAAGGACAAAAGTTGGAACATATGACTTTCAGACTTTAGGAGTTTGTCTGTACTTTCTAATTTTGGGGTGCTTTTTGTTGCTTTATTTTGTTTATTTAGTGCTATTTTGCTCTTGAAAAATTAGATATACTTTTTTCTCTTATCCAGGTATGGTTATGAATTTCTGTGAGGAAGAGCCTTCATCTTCAGCTCAATCATTTGGATAAGAAGGTGATGAGTTATCCCTTATGACTTTGTCTCAGTATTCTCCTGCTTTCATTAGGGTACATATAATTTTGACTCCAACAATTGCAAAATACAGATTTTATAGGAATGTAAGGTTCAGATCTCTAGTTGGGCACTACTTGTGCTGAAAATGAGAACATGCTGATAGCCAATTAAAGAGCTGTACGCTTCAGAAAGAGATAAAGAGATAAAATTTACTCTCAAATAGTAAATTTAACCCATGGAATTGATATTTCACAAAGTCACAGACATTCTATGTTATGGATGAGAGTTTATGATATAATAGTCCTTAAAATATTTGTTATTGGTTTTAATGATGTTTATATTTGTGGACAGAATCAATATAGCATCAATTAATCTTCAAGTAGAATTCTGGGAAAGTAAAAATTTTGCCATGCCTTTTCAAATGGTTTTCTGTTCTTTCACCTTTTCTCAACTGGCAAAATGTACTTTGAGGATTTCATTTTTGTCTGGACTGTGAATCTGCTGCCCAAGGCAAAAATCAACAAATGTGTGGTCAAATCCAGTCTAGCAAGTCTTATTTTCTTTGATAATGGTGATTTTGATCTGCCCAAGAAACCTATTTGGGGAAATGCTCCGTGCAATTCTCACTGGTGCTTAAATTGATTAAGCCAAAAACAGGAACAGAAAAATTATTCATTGTCGAGATACTCAAGGTGAGACAGAAACATATGCTTGCACCCCAGAAGGCCAGACATATTCTGGGCTGCATCAAAAGAAGTGTGGCTAGCAGGTCAAAGGGAGATAGTTTCCCCCCTCTATTCTGTTCTCATGAGAACCCAGCTGGAATGTTGCATCCAGGTCTGGGGTCCTCAGCACACGATGGACACAGATCTGTTGGAGCGAGTCCAGAGAGGGCCACAGAGGTGATCAGAGGGCTGGATCATCTCTCCCATGAACACAGGCTCAAAGTTGGGGTTGTTCAAGCTGGAGAAAAGAAGGCTGCAGGGACAACTTTTAGCAGCCTTCCAGTAACTAAAGGGGGACTACAAATAAGCTGGAGAGGGGCTTCTAATGAGGGACTTTTGACAAGGGCCTGTAGTGATAAGACAAAGGGGATTCAGCATTAAACTGAAAAGAGTAGGTTTAGATTACATTTTAGGAAGAAATTCTTCACTATTAGGGTGGTGAGACACTGGAACAGGGTGCCCAGCAAGATTGTGGATGCCACAACCCTGGAAATGTTCAAGGCCAGATTTGATGTCACCCTGGAGCATCATGTTCATGGTCAAGTGGAAGGTGTCTCTGTCCATGGCAGAGGGGATGGGATAATCTTTAAGGTTCCTTCTAACACAAACCATTCTATAATTCAAAAGTGCTAAGATTTTATGATTGATTTGTAATTTCCAGTCCTGAGCATTACAAATAGGTCTTTGTTCAAAGGTGACTAGATAAAGCATAAGTTCCATGAAAAAAATATACAACTGTAATTTACTACAGGCTTTACTTGAACTCAAACTGGCAGCTCTTTGAATGGAAGAGTCATATTACTACTTTATGAACAGTATGTTCTATTCATATATTTTTTCTTCTCAAAACAATTTCTGATACTGTACTAATATAAATGCAAACAATACAAATATCTTCGTTTACAAAAGAAATATGGTTACCTCAGTCGGTTGGAGCACGGTACCATGGTCATAGGCTCCATCTCTGTATGGGCCATTTACTTAGGAGTTGGACCCAATGATTCTGGTGGATTCTTGTGGGCTCCTTTCCAACTCAGAACATTCTCTGAAATTACCATGTGTTAGAAAAGTTTTTGGTTTATTAACAATTTAGCAATGAAATAGAGAATATATTACCCTCCAAGCATGTTTGGAAGGGATCATTTCCCAAGACTACTGGATTTATAAATAACATTAGTGAGAGACTTCTATAACATTGATCCCTGCCTTTTGGACTGCAGGAATGCCTTGATGAGCTCCAAATGAAACTACAGATAGAGCCAGAATATAAAATTGAATGAACAAAGAAGGATGTGGTAGACAAACCTCCAGTGTCCGGTATCTGTAGGAGTTTTTCCCTCTTAATCTGATTTTGCCATGAAGAAATTTGAGTGCTGGACATTTTGGCCCACTATTTCAATGGAGGCTTTTAAAAAAAATGTATCAATTTAAAAACTGGGGGTTTTAAATCGTAAAAAAAGGAAGAAGTTTTCCTCAGGGTAAAAAGAATTTAGTTTGTTAAAATGTGGTTTGGTGAAATGTTTAAAATATATCAATAAGGGTGGAAAAAATCTGAAAATATTCCCTCTTACTGTTCCTACAATTTTATCTTTTTCTGATGACCAAAATCTATCTTAATGACATCCATAAGCATTAAAGGCATTCTGCAGAGCATTCAGAATTAGGCATCTGAATCCTGTGGCAAAACAAGAACAGAACTTCAATTTCTGAATGAAAAGACATTCACGAATAACCATGTTTCCATTGTTTCTAATATCAAATTTTTTTTAAAAAGTACATTGGATTTGGATTAGAAGCAAATATCCAGTTAAATCAAGAGAAAAAAATTAGTAGTAAGCAACACGTCTGTTTATCTAAAATAGATCATTTTGAGCTCTTAGCTTCCATTTCTTTTCAATGTAGCAGAAGATAAAGTAAATGAATTGCATTTTTAACTGGAATATTAAAGCAATTTCAGAGTCTTAGATTAGTTTTCAGGAAGGTCTTTTAAAAGTTTTAAGCTACACAATTTTGCAACTGACAAGAATTTTTAAAATATTTCAAGTCCAAAGGAGTTCTTTTCCAAAGGAGGAAAACAAAGAAGAATATTTACAACAGCTCTCCAGAATGAAAGTCTAATTTGTTGTTGTTATTCTAAAAATGATCATGTTATGTTTTCAAATGACCTGCTCTTTACTATATTCTAGTGGAAATCTTGTAATGATTTTGCTCAGCAGCATAGATACAGTGATGGGTCTCATCTAAGATTTAGCAAATGAGATGAGATGCTCTGCTGTGGATTGACCTCTGAATTTGCTTACTATATTTTGGTTTTCTACCGATTTACACACTGCAACTGTACTCCAAACTGCATCCCTTACACAACTTTCTGATTAAGAAAAACTAAATTTATGTCTAGACTGTGTGTGCAGCTCCTGGTCAAGCCAACTGTATCTAGAGCACCATTCCCACAACTTATTCCCCCAGATGATGCTACCAGTCTCCTCACCTGAGATTTCAAAAACCTCCTCAGCCACAGTGTCATCAGACTGGTGAGATGAGCCAGGCTAAAGGTCTAAGCACACTTTAAATGGATTACTGGGATTATGAAGATTTTAGATTTAATTGCCTGAGCAAAATCTCTGTTACAACTTAAAAGACTTAGGTTAATATCTGAGTTTCCCACAATGGAACTGAGGGGCACAATCAAAAATCCAAGGGCCAGTCCACTGGCAGGTTGGCTGCATTGGAACTTGTCACAAACAAACACGCACATGTACACATGTGTACATGGGTGTGTTTGTTTGTGACAAGTCACATGACTGTCACTGCCATTTCCCAGCCAAAACTGATAGTTTGTTATGTACTTCTCACCCATACTGCTTTCCTGGTGGTGTCTGTGTTTGATCTACTGCCAGCAAGGCAGAAGGTGAGAGACATTCACATTGGCAGGCCGCAATACTCCCTGTAGTCTGCTGATATCGAGCTATTTGCAGCCTCCTCTGCCTTTCTCACTTCCAGTTCAATGGTTAGCAATCTAACATCTCCCGTCTGAGAACAAACCATTTCACATCATACACTGTTTTGGGTCATGGGAGAAGCCTCACATCAAACCTCATCAAGGGAGATAGTAACTTTCTTCCTTCAGTGGCAGGAGAGATCACTGTCTAAGGTTCCAGCTGAAAACACATCTTTAATGTTTGGCTTAGTCAGGTGCTATGACAGTCATCTAACAAATTTTCAATTTCTGCTGAGAATTCCAAGTATTTTTTAGAAGGAGAACAGAAAAAGAGGTTTCTGCTAGAGAAAATTGCATGTCTCCTCCTTCTTAACACATTTGAAAAACCTCATGTCTTGTACATAAATTCTGACAAGAGAGTATCTGTTACAATTTTGTGCTTCAGTCAGAAAATCGGTCTCTAATATTACCCAAACCATTCCATGTTAATCACGTGTGTAGAATGATACACATTTATCCATTCACTTTTTGCATTGTATTTTTTTGAACACCAGAAAAATATACTAAAGCCATTCTATGACAGCACAGTGAGATATATAGTTCGTGCACCCTCATTTTTTCAATCAATGAGAATTAAGACTAGAACTCTCAACCTGTTTAAAATGCATAGAAATTGCGAATACCTTGTTTCTAGGCTGATGCTATACTTTAATGTCCATGCAACATGTATTCAACAAAGTGTTTTACTTCTCAGATCAAATTATCTGGATGAGATTGGAACTCAATTGCCCTTGTGTCATAAGACAAACACAGGACTATTTTTCCCAGCCCTCTAAAAAGGAGTCTATGCGAATAGCAAATCAGCTGCACAAAGACAATGAACTACAGAATTCATCAGAATTTTTACAATCCAAAAATTAATTACATTTTAGACCTTATGATGTTGAGAAAGGGCTATTAGTGCCATAAAGAAATGGAAAAATAATTTAACTTGCACTGGTAAAATGATTTTTTATGTTCAAAATTCCTTTATTTCTCTACAAAATTACAGTACACCATTTTCAGCTAATAGAGTAGCCCAGTGTTTCAGCAAGGGGATGCATATACTAAAAAAGCACCCGTAGATTATCAGTAATTTTATATTAATATTTTTTCATCCCCAAATCTATCTTGATGTTTACAGTTTTTAAGCATCTCTATTTGCTACAAAGATCTGGAACAGTATTTTCAGTTTTGTTTTACTTTTTTATGTATAAATTGATTTCTTAAATGACTTCATGATATTGGACTGATGCTTGTACTAAAATATATATTCTACAATCTGTGGACATAAATCCTAGTAGAATTTCATTTAAGTAAATATTGGTTGTTTATTGCACAGAGAAGACTGTTTCTTTGACTGTGAAAATAGAAATATTTCAGTTAGTATCTGACAACAGTAACAAAAGATTTATTAATTTTGAAGTCAAAATTATTTTAAAGAAAATGCTCAAGTCAAATTGTCAGTTAGTCCAAATTTTCAGAGCTCCACTGACTGCAAGAATATCACCTGACCTCTACTAGCTGTGACTCCTTCAAGAAGTACATACGTATTTTTAAATGGACATAATACAGACCAATATTTAGGTGCTTAACTTTCCTCCCAGTTTTCAGAATTACATTAATGTGATTCAAGTCTATATTAAACTGAGCTATCAAATGAGTTCTTATATTGACTTCTTGTATTGTTAAGGGCTAAATCCAGTAGAATGTGGCACTGTTTCAAACCAATCTTGTCTAACTATTATCCGGTTGGTACCTTGACGTTGGTTGGCCTTGACATTTACACCAGGCTTCAAGTGAGAAGAAGGCTTTCAGAGCACAGCTTGAATTTCTAAAATTATTTCTTAGAAGGTAATACAAATTAACAAATTATTTTGTCTTTCATGCAGTCTTTGTGTGAAGCAATTTTCTTGACATAAAAGAAACATAGGAAGAAACAGGAAACTCCATTTGAATTAGCAGTAATGACACAATATGCTTCCTGGTTCCTTCAGGGGATTGATAAGACTACTTCAGAAGAACAGAAAATTTGTCAGAATAACCAACCTTCTTCTCAGTATCTATATTATTTCTGATAGTAGACAAAAAAAGATCCTTAGGAAAGAATGTTCAAACACTACAAGGATTATAGTGGATCTCCTGCAGAATTTTCTGCAGCATCCAGCAAATTCAGTACTCGGGAATTTCTCCAGCTAGAGAGAAAATAGTCATCATCTCATGAGAACATAATATTGCAACCTGCCTCTGAGGAAACGTAAGTGACGATGCTGTTAATAAATCCCTTGGAGTGAATTGTATTGAAATGACACTGAATGGCTGGTGTGTATATGTGTGGCAGATTTATTTTAAAACTACTTACTTGCAACAGAAATTGGTACATGGCCATTTTGGTTCTTTTCTATAAAACTGTAAAAAAACCATAAAGAAAATTCATAAGAAAAGTAATGAAACAGAAGGAACAAAAAAGAGTAGATAATGGAGAGGAGAGATATCACCACCCATGGATAGGGCACCAAGACTTGATCGCTGCAATTTTGACATCTGTGGTTGGAGTAACGGTCTCAGTCTTGATCCATTGGAGGTGGGGACCAAAACAGATGCTCCTCAGGTTAAATACATTTCTGTTAGCATAGGAACACCTAAATCCCTGCCCAGCCAGAGAGGGAATTCTTCATATCCAATGCAACACAGTGGGGCATGCAGAGCTTTCTGCTGGAGAGTTCCTAGTAAGAGTGACAGGGTGCTTTGGGGTCCTTGATGATCCACAGCTCTCTCTGGGGATATGAGAGCTGTTTGTCCCTGTTTCTTGCAGCAGTGCAGCTGTGTCTTATGATGACAGGGATGACAGGATCACAAAAAATGTAAGATATGTTTCTTACTAGTCATTCCCCTTGGCTGGTTTGAAAGACAACGTTTCCAAGTGTCATAGATACAATCAACCACAGAATAATATAGAGTGGTTAGGTTGCCACAAAAAGTTTCATTTTCTGAGGAACTTGGTTTTTTATCCACACACCATATACCAAGAAATTTTACAGTTGAACTATGTTGTGTGTGAAGGATTAGGTATGACATTTTGTTTAATAGGTCACCCTACTTTTTCTGCAAAGTCACATCACTGCAAGCAACTCTATTTACAATGTTCTTCTAGTTCCATAGGCTGAGCAGTACGCATCTCTCAAGATCTTTTCTCCCAAGAAACAACTTTGTGAGTTTGGTTTCTTTGGTCACCTTCCACTGATCTCTTTCCATTTCTTCCATATTTCGCAGCTGTGGGGGATCAGAACTATTCAGTGTGCAGAATACAGAAAAACTCTAGGTTTATGCAATTAATGATATTTTATGCTTTGCTCCTTACTCCTTTCCCAGTAGCTCCTAACAATCTTCTTTCTCTCACTACTGCTAAACATTGACCTAACATTTCTGTAGAACAGTCTAGTTCTAAAGTTCATGAGGTATGCAGAATTTATGATTGTTGCTTCCCATGTTCACCAAGTTAAACCTGTCTACACTGAATTTTATTTACTGTTTCCTGTTTACATTCTATTACTTCCATGCTGATACCAGTGATGTTTCTTTATGGAGTCTAGTTAATTGCCTCAGCTGTTCAAGGTAGAAATGCAGTTGCTGAGGAGAATGATAGCCTAAAATGAAGACTGCTATAAAATAAAGTTGACATCTCATAAACATGTCTGATTTTATTAAAAAAAATAGACAATATATATACATATCTGACCTGTTGATTATTTTACTATTCCTCTGACCTCCTGCTTATATTTCTTTTCAATATCCAGAAATATCACAAGTGCAAAATACAGATAGAAAAGTGATATTTCATGTTTCAAATTAATGTAAGGCTGGGAAATAGGTGTTCTTCATAACACTACCAGTCTTGGACATTTATTCTACAGTTTCGCAGATTTACTGAGAAGTTACATCTGGGTTAATTTTTTCTGTGTGTGACATCTCATTTCTCTGGCTCAGAGCTTATGTGTAGAGATTATCAAATGTCAAATGCAAATGTAAAATGGATCCACGCTGTACAAAATAGACTTTTAGAGATATTGAGCTGACTATTCCCTTTAAATGTTAATGAAACTGTGATAATTACTGAAATACCAAACCAGCCTAAGAGCTGGAGATCACAGCTGTAGCCTGTTGCTAATAAATTACTGCCACATGCACTGTCTTGGCAGAAAGAGTTGTACATGAACTTATTCACCATGCCTCCTTTTTAAGAGAGGTATGGAGACTGAGTCCCAAGAGCACAGCCAGAAAACTGAGGGACCTCTTTGTTCTACTAAAGAAGTATAAATCTTACCCCCAACCAAGCTGCCTGTTTTCCTGTCCGTATGTCTCCCTCCTGCTTTTTCACAAAGACATAGAACTGCGATTATAACCTAAAAACTATTGAACATAGAGTAAAATAAAGCAAGCCTCTCTAAAATTTTTTAAAAAAAGATCCACTTATTTCACTTATTATATTCTAATCTAAAATTTTTAGTTATGCTTGCTTTTTCTCTGTTTTTATTTCTTTTTTTAACAGGAAAACTAGGTCTGTACAAAAATAGACAGGCAGGATGGAAAGAAAGTGAGTTGGATAACCGGGGAAAGGGTGGCACTGCTGCAATCTTTTCTGTGGTATTTTTTCAGCCAGCAAGCCTGTAGCACAGATGCAGTGAAAATGAAAATAGAGTGCTTGAATGGGGTAAGTAACCTCAAGACAAAAAATGTCTAAGGGCTGTGCAGGCATAACTAGGCAGTAAAGAACCAGTGATATCTATACTAAAGAAGGCTGTTGACACCTTGATTCTTTGATCTGTGAACTGTGTGACAGGCTTGCAAACGGATAGTTTATTATCTGGGAGGTGAATGGCAAAGTCCTACAGCGTTTCACAGGGTTAATACGTATAAAACAGCCATTTAGTTGTGCACCAGGAACAGAGCGTGGGAGGAGTTTGCTTCAGCATGCAAGGAAGTTGTGCGCGCGCCTGTGCCTATGTGCATGCCTACGCATATGTGCTTGTGTGGAGCCCTGCGCTGTGCGCAGCTGGTCGCACCCGCTGCAACTGGGAACATCTACACCGAAGCTGACCACGGAATTGCCAAATCCTTTTAATTCACCTTCCGATGGCACTGAAGGTGGCCTGAGCCCAATTGGGACCTTATTCTTGTTTTCACAGAGGATGGCTATCGTTACACTCCATTTAAATTCAGGAATAAGCATCTCATGACGCCATGCTCCACTGCATCGGAACTGTATGAGCAAGGCGGTTCTTGCACTGAGAGGGAGAGACGGACAGAGGGAGAGACTTCCCAGACTGAGAAGAAAAAGAGACATTATCTGGTTTTTATGTCTGTGGGTTGATTTTTTTTAAAGAAATCTGCAGCTCAAAGGTATTGGAGTACTGTAAGCCTTGCCTCAACAGCAATAAATTTGTCTGTATCAAGAGCAGAGCCACATAATTCGGCTGTTGTTCTTACAGCGATCTGCCATTTAATGGATCACGTAGGAAATTCCAAAGAGTGATCTTTGTGTTACCTGACATTATAAGAGCTTAGTCATTTAAGGCAAATAACTTGTCTTTGAAAGGAGCTTGCATCTCACCTAAGCTTAAGGGGCAGTCTTGCCTCAGGTGCAGACTCTTAATTTTTTTCCTTCAGTCATTTTTGAAAGTATGTTTGACATGCAATCTACTATTGATGTGTGGTTACTTTTTCTGCTGTTTTGATTTTGTTATTTTTTAAGAGGTCTCTTTTAGTTGCAGACAAGTAGATGTGAAATTTCAAGGCAGTAATTATTGATTTTGGGATAGCAAAGTCCTTTGAAAGCGTATTAGTATGTGATGGGTATAGACAGGCTACCTGGATTTTTTCCACATGTAACTGTGGAACAGTCAAAAGACAGTCATGGAAATATTCAGAAATAAAAGTGACAAGAATGTTGCTCAGATAAATGAAAATTAGCATTATAAAACATTGGGGACTTGTTTTTGGCAGATTATAATATTTCTGTTGCAAAAAAGGGTTAATTGGCGTGAACAATTACAACTGGATACAAATACATTTTGTAAGGAAAAATACATTTACAATGGAAGGGGAAAAAAAGATCTTATGTCTTGAGTGTATGCAGATAAAACTATGAAATACTCAAACTTATATTATTGAAACTTGTTATAATGATTAAAAACTGAAATGACAAAAAAAGTAGAACAATGACTTTGCTTGCCTGATATGGTAATTGGGTAATAAGATATATTCTACTGCAAATCAATTTCCTCATTCCAGTTTAGAAGTACAATATAGCTCTGGCAAAGTAGCATCTTTACGGTCCTATGGATTGACATCACAAAGCCGTAGCCTTCTTTTGAAATCTATGGAACTGTGATAAATCTTCATGGCTCTGTATTTTAAAAGGAAAAGGGATTAAAGAAAGATTTTCAAGAGTGGCATATTACCTCCTCTACATTATTTGGAGATGAAAGGATTGCATTATGGCAGACTAGCAGTTATCAGTTTTTCATGGGATTAATAATTAAATAGAATTTATAGTAACAGGGAAATATTGTTACAGTTTAAAGATTTAAACAATGAAAAATATTTTTAAACCACTAGAGCTTAAAGATGGAATTATAACCTATGAGTATAGAATGTATAAAATATCTTCCCTTAGGATATGTGATTTTTTAAATTGTATCCTTCATCAACAGACAAAACCATAGAAAAATGACCATCCTAATAGACCTATCCTTGTTTCTTGATGAATAATGTCAAATGAGTTTTAAAGGACTGCAACCGTTATGCATAGATGCATATTGAGATTTATCTGAGTTGCCATTCTCTAAGAAGGGACCCTATGATTATTATTGCTTTTCTTATAGTTGCAGGAGTCTTTGTTTGTAATCTGACCGAGGAAATTTTGGAAAAGTGTTCTTTGGGAGCTATGGAAGAAATTAAGACCCAGCTAGGGACAGAGACTTTTTGATGCAAAACATTAAATCCAGCTTTGGGTTGCAAGGGCAGGTGAAAGAAAATCTGTGTTGTTTCTTTGATAAAATGGCCAGGGCTGGTCAGTGTTTCTCATTTGCTTGTTCTCTTGTTTTTCAAGTTACCCTGGAAATATTTTGCATTGCAGGCTTTTGGGGTCGTTTTACAAAGTGGCAGATACTACATGACTTTTGTGGATGTGAATGTTGATCCTGATTGTGTCATCTGGCAATGAGATGCTCCACACATTTGATTTCCAAGATGCAGTTCAGCAGTGCATGAGGTCTTCATGTGCTCTTGAACCCCTAGGCTAAACACAGTTTTCTGTCTCCAGGTTTACTGGAGGTAAAAATTCACAATGAGGAAATACATTCATCATCACTAAAAATATTTTAAATCTAGTTTTCCTTCATATCTATTCTTTTTTAGCTTTGTAAAATGTTGTTTTTAATATGTTCTCAGCAGCCAAAATGTTGCTAAATATTTTAATCAAACTACTCAGACAGGAGGTTTTTTATTTTGTTTTGCTTTTCTTTGCTTTGTTTGTTTGTTTTTTCAGAATTCATAATTTAGCTTAATTCTTCTCATTTGGCACATAGAGTGGATGCCTGGATCTTTCACTTTCCCTTATTTATTGGTGTATCTAAGGCTAAAATTTCAAGCAGAGAGAATGAGTTTTTCAAAATAACCATAAATCTTTTTCCATAGAAGAATACCCTGGCTCCATTTCCATGGGATTCCTTACACCCTCAGTAGTACACTAAAGCTAATCCAAGTATGACAGGACTTGATAAAGCTGCATCAATGTTGTATGAAAAATTCCTCTTATAAAGTCATTGAAAGTTAACATGAATTTTATGAGGTTCTCTTGGTCCTCTAGAAAAATAAACTAACAAATATGAAGCAGAATTTAATTACTGCATGCAAATATGTATAGAGGTTTAATGATTGCAATGCATTGATTATGCTATGTTTAATTTAACAGTCTAATATTAATATTCTTTACAAAGAAACTTGAAATTTAAAGTACATGGCATTAAGAACACAGTTGTCAAAGATTCAACTACAATAATTTTAAGGTATTTTAACCAGTTTATAAACTTGCTGCCTATTTCAGATACAGGCTTGCAAATAGAGGGACATGTAACAAATCATCCTCTCACATAAGGCTGTGCTTCACTGTTTTAATGTCACCATTAAACTGGTGACATCAGCCTCAGAAAAAGAGATTTACAGGGAGTTCAAAGGATTCAAAATAGGCATGAACAAAATGTCTGAAGAGACTTCAAGGTTTTTGTCAGGCCATGGAAATGAACAGATATTCCTTGATCTAAAAGTAATGCCCAAACCATCCTCATACACTTAGTATTAGTTCTCTGGGATTTTATTATGCTTGTGAACTATCCACAAGCAGGAGAAGACTGAGGTTTTTATCCAGATAGTCAATTTGTTCCAGTCCACATCTTTATGTCGGCTGAAGAAACCTATTATTAGCTCAAACAGCAAATTTCCCAGTTGAAAACACATGTAACATTTTAGTAATCTAGATTTATGTCAGGTAGGTCATGAACTTTTATTGTATTCCTGTGGTAAATAACATAAACAAGCAGAAAAGCTGTTGACCACTTGTAGTGAACTGGCTCACCTATTTCAGTTTGAAGACAGTTTCAATGAAGCAAAAAGAAAAAGCTTGCACAGAGCTGTAGAAGCCACAACAAATTGATTTTTTCCACTGCTTTTGTTACCTCGTGGAATTTCTGCGTGAGAGCCAAACAGCTCCAGCTGAGATTTTTTCCCTCCTATTTTAAGGAGAAATTTTGCACTTACAACAAAATATCCTACACAAATCCAAATTCTAAACAATTAACTGAGTAAACACTTTGCTTAAGGGATAAAATAAATATTTTCCTGCTTCTATTTGCTGTTCGTTTGTTTGCTGTAGGGTTTTGCTATCTTCCAGCTCACTGAGTGGGCAGTTTATATAGAGTTTTCTTGAACAGATTGCACTTCTCAAAGGATTATCGGTTTCATACCTGAAAGTATTACACAAAAGCTTATAATTAAGGGCATGATTTGTGACACTAGGCTAACAAAAGGCTTTTAAATCCCTGGCATCTTCAAGCTTGTGTGCCATACTTCCTTCAGTAGTGTAGTCAATATCTCCGATCTAACTTTTCTTCTTGGACTTTCTGAGATTATTGAGAGCTATCTTAGGTGTCTAGATCTTGTTTTGCTGTGTGTAGTACAGTCATATTCTCAGGACATATCTATATTGCAATCAGAAGTGTGTCACCTTCATACATAAGCACACTTGTGGTAGCTTTTCCATTGCCATGAGAAACCCTGCAGCGTTTCAGAAATGACTGTGTTTGTTCTCCTGAGCCACTTGGTATTTAAATGATCAGCCCTACCTTTTTTATCTACTATATATATGTGGCTCAGAATGGGTGAATTTATGTGTATTTTGAACATATATGTTGTAGTCACACTTGCACTATTATTATGACTAACTTGAGTTAAAAAATCACTAGAAATATGCACCTCCAACTGCCAGTTCATCCCCTCTTGAAACGTTGGAGACAAAAGATGAAACACCATTGGCAAGGACTTCTTTCCTCCAGTGACTGTAAGGTGAAAATTATTAGCATAGATGTTTAGCTTAGACCAGCTCTGTTACTTCCAGTTGGATAAAGTTATATAAGATGAATTAGTTTATTTCTTTGCTGAGCTAAGTCTTGAAGGCGATAATGATACAGAGACATGACTTGGGTCTATGGACCCCACAAAAAAAAAACCCCAAAAAAAAAAAAAAAAAAAAAAAAAAAAAAAAAAAAAAAAAAAAAAAAACCCAAAAAAGGGTTTTTAGATCTGGATCAGTTTCTTCCTTTGGTTATACATTTACTTGTGCTTTTTACAAAGAAAAAGGATAATCTTAGGAGGACAAGGGGTATTGCATCTGTTTACAACTGCACAGACATATGCTAGAGCAAAGAGACTGTAAAGTCATGGTCTCAACTATCTTTTTGGTGTACCCTTAAGTGCTGCAGCAGTGAATATGCTGTTTGTTGTGAATCTCAGTCAATAAGCCTGTCTCTCCTCCACTAAATACTGAGGAAGCTTTAGGGCTCCAAGTCAGGACTGCAAATTCCAAGTCCAGAGAAGGCAAATGGCTTTCATTCACTGCAGTACAAAGCAACGCAGTTTAACGCACCATTTCTGAACCCAAGCCCTCCAGCAATCACACCTCTCCTCCTGAGTTGTTGCTGATGCAGGATTAGATCCAGCCTTGGCACACTTCTCTTGCTGTACTTCATGAACAAGGATACCAAGTCATCACTGCTCCTGGTTATACATTGTTTAAATGAAGATCCAGACACTGATTTCCTCTTGGCAGCAAAATCCTTTGGAAGAGCCTCTGGACCTCGGAGCAGTTCCTCCAAGCACTCCCACATCTGCATCTGAAAATTCCCCACCACCCTCCCAGTTCTCAGTGTCAGCTCTTTAGACTGCAGGTTGATTTTGAAGGAGAGACAGTCAGGCACACAGGCAGAAAATGCAGCCTGAGTGCAGAAATTCATCAAGGATGTGTAAATAAATGTATTTGTCCAATCATGTCACCAACCCCAAGCATACACACACATGATCCTAAAACTGAACAAAAATTTGCTAGAATGGGGAGTCTGTTGTAGATTTTTTTTACCCTTCATTTTCTTTCCCTCATTCTGCCCCCTGGAGTACCTCTGGAGAGAAGTTGAAAAAGAAAATTCTGGAACCTTGCTAGTGTAAGATTTCATTTCATATGTTACATTTTAAACAAATCTGCTTATTCTTATTATGAAAAACTTACTTTGCCTTAGTAAGTCAGATAAGACAGCCACCTAAAGCTCCAACAGTTACTTTTCACTGCTTACAAAAGCTGTTTTAAAAAGTAACTTGTAATTTGATTAGTGAAGTAGTTTAACAGACTAAGCATATATTGAATGAGTGAGCAGAAATGTTTAATCTGGAATGATTTACAGGGAGACCCATATGTAATTTTTTCTTCCAATGCAATATTCCAAAGTCCTAATCTTTGTACTTGCAGATGTCAAAATAGCAGAAGTCGGTCTTTAAAACTAATAGAAAGGAACAAAAACCACATTCCTCCTCTGCATATTCTTGCATATGCTTGCAGACATTTTATATGCGTGCATGTTAGTGCATGTGTTATGTGTACATGTGGCAACAAATATAAATATTTCTGATGGTGGGTGTTTAAAAGGAATGTGACTCATATACATGAATTTTTGATTATATGTATGTTATCATCCATTTGTATGAGCTGCAATGCATGAATCAAAGCAATTTAATCTACAAAGATATTCCACATAACATGGATTCATTGCCATAGCATTTATCATGCAAAGTCTAGCCCTGGTTCATTGCTGAATTAAAGAATACCTCTCCAGGCAGCTATAGACAGAGCAAAAATTCTGTAATATGCTCTGTGGCAGAGAATCCATGTCAGTATAGCAGCCATTCTCACCCCACCAACCATGGATTTCTTTTTTAAAGTAAGCATTTTTTTTCTGGGATGCAGAGACTAATCTCTTCTGCCTCATATGTATATGCATTTTTGAATATTTTGCTCCTTTTCTCCTTTTAGCTTAATTTGTAGCTTAATTGAAATGGTTTGTTCTATTGCTTCCTCATATTCATGGTAGCTAAATAGTGAACACCATTTTTCTCATTCTCACACATACTGTGTGTTCTCTTTGAGCCAGAATCTGCACTATGATTTTATGAAACCATCAAAATGTTAAAGACAGTTAGGTCTACTCTGAGACTTCTGGAATCGAGAAGAACTTGACAAGTGGGATTACAGCCTTGATTTTGGAAAGTCTAGTTTCAAGATGTCATTCTGCTTCAGATTTCTTATATGGACTTTGTCATGGCCATAGGGTATCTAAGCTCTGTGTATGACGTTATCTTCTGTAATGATGGACAGAGATGCACTATGCAACACCACCTGGAGCGTGGTGACCTGGAGCGCGGCAAACAGGAGCGGGCAAACAGGGGTGTGGCCAAGGCAGTTTGCGCGGCAGTTCGCGCAGGCAGGGCAAGCAGGCAGGGTTGCTAGTTCTCTTGCTGCTAAGGAGTGCTGTGTTTCTAC
>JBBMKD010000145.1:75626127-75678851 GCA_037834095.1 Argya squamiceps
ACTTGATGATCTTGAAGGTCTCTTCCAACCTACACATTCTGTGATTCTGTGATTCTGTGATTCTGTGATTCTGTGATGAGAATAGAGTTAAAATCTGTCCTTCCCTAGAATTTATACATGAAAAGACATAGAAGATAATGAAGTACAACACAGAAAGTGTTAGGATGGCACTAACACAATATCTAGGTATTAATGGTACATCCTTTCCTGTGCATTTTACAAGAAAACTGCCAATGTTATGAACCACAGAATCACATAACCACAGAATCATAGATTATGCCAAGTTGGAAGGCCTCCACAAGGATCATTGAGTCCAACACCTGGCCCTTCACAGCACCACCCCCAAGAATCACATCATGTGCCACTCTCAACTGTGGTAAGGTCTCTCCAGATCCTCCTTTTCTTCCAGCTCACAGCTCCCTCAGCTGCTCCTCACAGGATTTGTGCTTGAAACCCTTCATCGGCTCCATTGCTCTTCTCTGGACATGCTCCAGCACCTCCATGTCCTTCTTGCAGTGAGGGACACAGAACTCGACACAGGACTCAAGATGCAGCCTCACCAGCGCTGAGAACAGGAGAACAATCCCTGCCCTGGTCCTGCTGCCCACACTATCCTTGATCCAGCCCAGGATCCCACTGGTCTTCTTGACCACCTGGGCACACACTGGCTTATGTTCAGCCAGATGTCAACCAGCATCTCCACATCCTTTTCTACAAGGCAGACCTGCAGCCACTCTTCCTCCAGACTGTAGTGCTGCAGGAGGTCATCGTGACCAAAGTGTGGAACCCAGCACTTCACCTGTTTGAACTCCATGCTGTTGGTCTCATCCCATCAAACCAGTCTGTGCAGATGCCTCTGCAGAGTTTTTCTACTCTCCAGTAGATTTACACTGCCATCCACCTTAGTGTTGTCCTTGATCTTACTGAATACTAACTTGTACTCATCAAGGCAGAAATATACATGTCTGAAGCAGGAGGTTGTACTTGGGCTTACAGGAATGCTTCTGTCTTTCACCTCCTATGTTCTGCCACTCTGCCACACTGGGCATCTGAATAATTTCTCAGACAGCTCTAATTTTTAATGACTTTGTCTATTATTACCAAGAGAAATGTGGCAAAAGACCTATACTGGTGTTTTGTATGATGTTATGACAGAGATGACACATTTTTGTTTTAAACAGCAAGTTTAACTTTGTAATTGTTTCTCAAATGAGACAAGTAACTTGCTGGAAGATTTGGTTGGGAAGGAGAAGAAAGCACAAAAAATGCATGTTAATAGGATTGCAAAGAATACTCCTTGGACATGCAAAAGTTTCATTACACAAAGTAAAGGGCTGTATTATCTAGCAGCATAACATGTGCTTTGCCAGAGGTTTAGAACACTCTTTTTGCTTGAGTGGCACAGAATAAAGTTTATGAGAGGGGAATAGCATCATCTGATTATAGCAGATGAGACAGCAACAGACATCATTTTGGGACATTAATTCTGACAGGCAGAGTGGCTGAGCAATACTTGGATCTTTGCACTAAACTAGGTTGTCTTCCCAGATGTAACCTTGTGTAACCTCAGTTAATGTATTCCAAAGAAAATGTAAGAAATTTTTCTTTCTTCTGTAACATGAATGTTGTGGAGAAGAACAAAGAAATTCTTTTAAACCAGACAACAGGTAGGATAGACACAAATTTAGATTTTATAGTCTACCAGCTCAGTATGTTCTCCTATAAGTTATAGGGTATAATGAGAAAAGTTGTGCTCAATTTCCTGTCAGTACCAGTAAATTGATGTGGAAGAAGAAGAGGTCAAATTCCCATAGGATACAGAACACATCACTTAGCAGCACTGAGAGATATCAGTCAATTTTGCCTACTCTCTACCTCATAACATTTGAAGGGGGAATATGGAATATGGAGTCCAATTTCTAGATTGTGGAAGTATATAGTAAACCAAGAGAGATGCTGGAAGTCAGGAAAGGAGTACATGAAGAGAATAATTGAGCAGCAATACTATTCACTTCTTATCAAATGTGTACTTTAGAGATTCATCTACAAAAAAATGTTATTCTTACTACCCATAATTTCATCAAAATTGCCAAAAAATCTGTATAAATTCTCCTCTTAAAATGTAAAACTGTTGGTGTGACTGTATAGTTTGCTAAGAATTTTGTCTGCCTTCTTTGAAGAGACACAAGCATTTGTCAAAACTTAATTATGTATTGTTTTTTATTAATCCTAGCTGTTGTCTCTAGATCACAGCATCCTGATTTATATGAAAGCCAGATAACAGTGATATAACCCAATAATCTCAAATTAAAAAAAGGAGCAGAGCATGAAAGAAAGATAGTTAATTGCATCAGATTATGTCACTGGGCCAAGGAATGCAGTTCAGGTTCAGGCATCCCCAAGAGGAAGGCATAAAAATGCTAAGAAACAGAAAAATATGACAGAAATAATATCTAAAATGATGCTGATGACACAGCTTTTTAATAAAGTCCTCTGTTTCACAATGTAGACTAATTTGCATTCCCTTCTGGAGGTTCATTATAAACTTGTGTTATTCCTTCTTCCAACATCATCTTGTCATTTAAAGAGCTTTCCAGTAATCCAAAGAGAACACCTTAAGACCATCATGAAAACGTGTTGACAGGAACAAAGCAGCAGATGTGAAATATTTGGTTCCACTCATTTCAATTTCAGCTGCACAATGTCTAAAACGTTGTAAGCATTTGTTTGGTAACATTTGTGTTGGATAAATATCAACAACAGAAATAAAGGTGTTCTTCAAATAAACCTACTTGTTGAATTTTTTAAAACAAGTGGGTGGGAAAAAAAAGTGTAGTGTGCGTTTAAAATATGAAATTTATATAAAAGTCAGTTTATTCAGACTTTGGAAAGAATGAGAAGAAAACATTGTTGCATTAGCTCTAAACTCAAAAAAAATCTTGGCTATTACTTCTGCCTCTTCTTTCATATGATAAAAAATTAGAAATAAACTCCTGTTCTTAAATACAAAGCCAAAATTGAGTGCATCTAAGAATTTGATAATTAGGCTTACTAGGAAAGAATGTGAAATGTATTGATAGGCATGCTAGTTTCATTTTGTCTTTTGCATGTTTGGTGAATTCTGTAACACGGCAAAATAAAAAAAAGACAATAATTTTCTCCAATAAATCTACATTGTAACTAGTTACATGAAACAGGTAAGATAATCTTTTTTTTACAAATGTATGACAAATGTATTGCCGATGATGAGTAGCAACTGAATTTTTCTTCCAAAACCCCTTAAAGGTTTGGAATAAAATAGCTTTTTTTGTACTACCATAGAAGAAGCCCAAGCACATTTTGCCAGCTCATAAAAATCAATATGTAGCACTGCTAAGATTACCAAAGTTTTTTAATTTATGAGATTAAAAAACCACCCAGACTCATGCAAGCTCAATGTCCTGCAAACAGGCTTCCTCTTAAATAATCAGCTTTCAATTCACACCACAGATTTGATTTTGTCTTTTAAACACATCTGCATTCCTCTTATATTTTTGTCTTTAAATAGTGGATGCTAATCATATTATATGCATGCAAACAGGTATATTCTCATCTAGAGTCTTCACTAAATTGAGTTAAATTAGGTAATTGCTTAACTTAAAAGATTCAAAAGCACTAAAATTCCACATGCTGTATGAATTCCTATTTTGCACTTTACAGTGAAAAGTTTCTGAAGTATCCTTGTCATACATATTTTGAGGCTGGGGGTGTGGGATATACTTGTGTGATTTGTCTTCCAGTCTAAGATCAAAACCATCAATGCTTCTATGTGAATCTATCAATGAGGAAATGAACAATTAAATTTTAGCCATGTGAGGGGTTAATAGTGCAAGTCTCAGCAGCCAAGGGACAGTCATGCAAAGCAATCAATATGCCCAGTGATATTTTGTGTCCATAGGAGATATGGGAAAACAAGTCAGAGCATATTTGCAGGAGGAATTAACAATTTACACTTCATATATCCACCCTGCAATTAGATTCCATCAAAAAGAATAAATAGAGTATCACATCAGATGCTCACCAATGTGGGTCACAGGAGACTCTCCTCATATAGGTGTAGGATCTAATTTGAGGTAAAGAAAGAACTGAAGAACTATCAATCTGAGCAGTTTTACTTCTTTATCTCAAGAAAAATATCAAAAATTAAATCAATAAATATGTCTATACCTGGTTGTTTTAATGTCTGCTGAAATCTTAAGGCACTGTTTCTCATTGAGATCCTGAATTATGTGTCACTTGAAAAAGAAGGGAGTGTTTGAGATGTAGTAATATCATATTTCCATTAATGACATAGAAGTACAATTATTTCTCTTGGAAGGCAAGGGTTAAGAATGAGGGAGGTAAAAAAGTATACCAGGATAAGTAGAAGTAGGGAAAAATGGATTTTGAATTTTGATTGTATATCATCAAAAGCATTTTTTAAGATATTTCTGCATAACATTTGCAATCACATTGCATTTACTGCGTATTTCTAAAAAATCAACATTACATGGTTAAAGGATAATATTTGCATTTTTAATATCCAGTACATTTTTATAATGGAACTGTGTATTCAGACAATAGTAATGTATATATTTTAAAATAAAAAAGTTGATCTAGACCATGCAGGATATTGTCTTCATTTTCTTTTTTTTTTTTCCCCTTTTTCTTTTCCCATAAGAAATATAAAAACTTATACTCACATTCAAAATACATAAGAAAAAATGTTACAACAGACATTTTGCACAACCACTCTGAAGACCATCTTCCTGACATAAATATTTCATATGCAGATCATCTGCTATTTCTACAAACTATACATAATGACTAAAATCAGTTGCAGTGATTCAAACCAACACCTGCATTTCTGCCATCTCATATGTAAAGAAATATATTCTGATATTTTGATTTACTAATCCATAGTACCTGATTCAAATTATTCCAGCAAAGTTACTAAAATGTGAAACTAAAACTATGTTATAGAATTTTTCACCATACACAGAAAGCTGTTTTATTGACTTTATTAAACTGTTTCTTAAGTCAAGAATTTTATTCTTAAAATATATTTTATACAAAAAAATCCCCTAAAATATCCTAAATGATTCTTCAGTGACTGATCTTCCATTGAGCCTCTATTCTTGGCTTAAAATGAGTGAAAAAAGGTTCATTTGAAATTTTAGTTCTATGTTGGAAGCTCTGCAGTCCTTCCAAACATAGGTGGACCAAGGCACCATTAATTATTAATTAATTAATTAAAGTCACCATTAATGTCCCTTTACTGTCAATGATTCCGAAGTAGCACCTCTAGTGTCTCTTTCTCCTTCTTCGGTATGTTTTAATTTACTGTTTGGTTTTTAGTTTTTCGTCTCTCATTAACTTTCCTCTTTTTTTTCTATTTCTGTCTTTCTGCCTGCCTGCCAGTCTACCTACTCCATCCATCTCTCCCTCTCTTTTGATTTAGCCTGTTTAACCATAGCAGATTATTTAATTTATTTAATTCTTGGTACTGGTTTGTTCTAAGATAGAAGATTCTCTTTTCATCTATTTAGAAGCATAAAATTAATGAAAACTTGTTGCTTAATCTGCTGAAATCTGTTCTGCCATGTTAAACAGGGAAGTAACACTCCCAATCTACACCAGACACAAATTTTTGAAAGCTGTTCAACAAACAGCTCGTTCTCAGAACCTGTCTATTGGAGACAGCTGCATCTCCTCAGTCACAGAATCACAAAATTACCTGGCTTGGAGTGGTCCTTGAAGATCATCTTACTCCAACCTCCTTGCCATGGGCAGGGACACCTTCCATTAGATCACCTTACTCAAAGCCCCATTCAGCCTGGTCTTGAAAATTTCCAAGGATGGGACATCCACAACTTCTCTAGGCAACCTCTTCCAGTGCCTCAACACACTCACAGTAAAGAATTTCTTTTTATTATGTAATCTAAACCTACCCTCTCAGTTTAAATCTCTTCCCTCCTGTCCTATTTTGTCCTTCCAAAAAAGTCCCTCTCCACCTTTCTTGTATGCCCCCTTTAGGTACTGGAAGGCTGCAAAAACGATATTATTGTCTATGGAGGATTTATCAGATCAGCCAACTAGCTGTAGAAACTTCCTCTTGATTGAATTATTCAATTATTTTGTGTTCTGGTTTCCAAAAAACCCCTCACCAGTCAATTTAAGTTCTTGTCTTAACTCTGTGGTGATGGAATACAAGGAATGTGCTACATTGAAGTTTGTATATGATCTGCCTGCTAAGTGGAAGAAACCTTCCAGCAAAGTAGGAATCAAGCAAATTTACTAAGACATCTGTTGTCAAACTAAAATTTGTATCAATATTGACTTTGTAATTGTAAATCTGCATTTACTTTGATACCGGTTCTTAACTGAGCTCATCTACAATGTTTAATATCCTGGTACTGCATAATTTTATATTTATTGCTATGACACTGAAGAAAACCTGAGCCATTATCCAGGAGACAATTAGTATCAGCAGCCACCATTTAGGTTAGAAATCCATAATTTCTAACCTAACCCTCAGCAACTACTGGTACCAGTTAAATTACCTGTGAAACCAATATTTGAATCACAGTCAGGGTAACAGATAAGGATCAGTTCATTTAAAAGAAATAGGAGAGAGAAATACAAAAACATTCTCAATCAGCTCTATGGAGTACATGTGTTTTCAGTCATATGAGGGACTAGAAGCAACACTGCCACAGAAATCCATTATGTACACATCCAACTGTGGAAGAAGCCATAAGCAACTCTTATGCTTATTGCAACATCTTGACATTTGTTGTACGTTTTCCTACAATGAGAATCATTAATTGGTTTATTTCTCTTTAATGTCTTGAACAGAAATTCACTTGTTTAGCCTCTGAAGGAGTACAACAAGCTTTACATTGTTGCTATTTCTCCCTGACAAAAATTTATTGAGAATCTGAGGAGGAACCTGTTATAGTTATGTACAGATCCTAGGTATCATACAGCCAAGGACAGAGCCTGGTGCATTCTGATGTATCTTGCAACTTTTTATCTTTATCAGGAGTGTATCCAGGCAACTTTACGGATGATGAGTAAAAATTGGCTTCTCCAACAAATGCCTGAAAAAGAAACGTGTACAAGTGGTTTTCACAGGTCAAACTCAATGTTGGAAAGAGAGCTTAGAAGATGTGAGCTCTTTTCTGATAAGTATTCCTCAAACTTCCATCAAATATTCTGGGCTGAATTATTTTGTGAGTGCAGCAATGAGTCTGCATTTCCGCACAGAGGCTTATGTAATTAGTTGATAATTTTCTTCTTGCACATTTGGGAATATTTCATCTTTCTTTGGACATTAGACCAGAAATGTGCATTTCCACTTATCATTATGGTCCCTGGACTTCTGGGAATGTTGAAAATTCAGAAAGTACCATCACAGCAGCTTGATTTTCATATTTTAGATGCTTAGATTTGATTAAGCTGTTGTTAGGAAAAGCAACCCTCCTGGTGAATTTTTCTCATCTATGACTTAAGAAAAAAGCCATGTGGCTTCTGTGGGAAAAAAAATGCTTTGAACCCATTTATACAACTTATTTTCAGGAAGAAAAAAAAAACTGCAAGAAAACCTGCATCTATAGGAAGTTAGCAGATCTTTAAGATATGAGAAACCTTGCATTACTCATCCCCTCTGCAACCAACACCACCAGCAGTTTCTGACCATGGTAATCAGTGGTAGTGAGTCTGCATTACATATGGTTGTCATTTCATTGAGTTGCTTTCTGAAGCAAGCTGTCTGTGATCCCTTTTCCCTGCTGTGATGAAATTTCTAGAAAGGATTCTCACAGTTTTTCACAATTCAGACAACCTCTTTTCCCTGAAAAAATTATTTCTATTTCAACTGTGCTGGCCCGCCTCTTTTGCTGTGATAGTGGCTGTTTGAACCTGAAAATGAACAGAAAACTTTCATTTTCTCAAAAATATTCTACTATTACCCTTAATGTCTTCTATATCTATTTTGTGTTGATCAGCTTTTGAATTCTCTCTTTCAACATTTTGGTGCTCAAGACAGCTGTAGTCCTGACCTAACCACATAAAAGCCTGGCACTCAAAATGGCAGAATTAAACAGAAAGTCATTCTAACCTCATAGTTAGTTTGAATTACAGAAGAGAATGTGTAACTTTTGGTATGTAACTGCTGATAATGGTACCGTATATGCCTATTCTTATAAACAGCAATGGGACTACATTTTCACTACTCCAATAGCATTCTAATACACCTGAAAAATTTTCCTTCATAAAGACAATCAGGAAACCATTGGTGAGTTAGAAGTCCTCTCTTCTTTCAAATTTTGAATGCAAACTTTACAAATCAATAAATGGTCTAGACTATAGTTGCGTTCAAACTAATTATAAGGTCAGAATGTCTTTCTGTTTATTTCTGCATAATTTGTTTCATAACCTACCTGATAAAATTATAGTTTGTTGTGAGTCTCACAGCATAACAGTTTCAGTTTGTAAAAAGAACCCCAAATATACGTAATGGTAAATATTTTTAGCAATTTTTATATCTGTCCTACTGTGGAGGTACAGTCAAAGGGAAACAAATCTAATGATCATACATTTGCCTGGGATTTGGGATTTGATTGCATTCAAACCTATGGAATGTCAAGCTTTGCAGACTTTTTTTTTTCCCCCTCATTACTTGGTCCAAATATTTAACTGAATGCAGATCTCCTGACTCTGTTTCTCTCTTTCCAAACTGTGAGTACAGCTATGGATTGGTAGACTGGTGTTCAGGCTTGATTTCTGATCCAGAGGCATTAACTTCAATGGTCTTTGGATCAGATCCTTAGAGAGCTTGTTTTCAGTATCCTCATTCCAGTAATCTGTAGTGCATAATTAAGTGTGATCTTAAAACTGAGCCCTGTGTCCTCTGTTCATTATTCCTCTCAAAATTAATGTTTCCGTACATGGCTAAATTTTGTGTCTTTCTGTCTCTCCCATTTTATATCTAGCACCTTATCTTATCTGTGGTTCTCTACCTACTCAGTAATCTCTGATGTGGTACTTTTTCAAATAATTCCCAAAAATCCAAGCACGATGTATCCGAAAAGTTTTACTTATCTGTCATGTAAGTGCTATTTTCAAAGAGTTCTAACAGGTTATTTAAACAAGACCTTCCTTGACTGAAGCAATTTTGGACACCTTGAATGAACTATAAAGCTGGTATTCTACTAACCTCCATCAAGACCTTTTCCACAAAGTTCAAGTTAAACTATGTGACAAACTTTCTCCTCAGCATCTGTCTTCTACTAATTTACTTACATTTGTCAATTCTCAGTCCTCAGAAATCTCTTTCATGTCTACCGAACTTTTAATATGGAGCATTTAAAGGGTCACCAACATTTTATTTTGTTCTTTCACAAAATACATTTTCATGTGAAAAACACCCAAAATGTGTGGATGGCTTTGGTTGCTGTAAGTAACTTCTGTCAGTAAGTACACAAACAGAAGCATAGAATAAACATTTACAAATTATCTAAATGAGCAAAGATGATTTGGGATGAAGGGGAAAGGACATCCAAGTCACAAAATATGTCTGTCACAGATGAGCAACAGATTTAGGGATTCTCCACAGCATGGCAATAATTTCTAACCAGGTATAACCCTTCTTTATACATATTTTTTTAAAAATCATTGTCTCTATCTGCTTTACCTGCCCCCTGGATAAATAAACTTTGCTTAAATTTGCATTTTTTCATTGATAAACTCCCAAATCTATAACTTTGTAAATATTTTGCCACTTTTTTCTCCCTATCATCTTCACTGGAAATATGTTAAATATTTGGGCTCTTTTATATTCTAATTATCTTGGCTGTAGTAGACAGCTAGAAATTCCACTGTCACTTAAATTTTTTTCTTGTAAATTGTAATGTGAACTGGATAAAAATTGGCATGAGATATTTTCACCCCTTCCATTAAATATCCCAATATTTCATTTTTCTAATATATTGGCAGTTATTCTCAAGTCTTGTTTTAGTGAATGCTTGAGCATAGCCCCAGCAGGAGAAAGTGAAAAAATCATGGGAAAATAATAATTTTTTCCAGGTCAGTATAGGTTTCACCATTGGGCTGTTCCAACAACAATTTTTATTCCTACTTTTTTCTTTTAAAAAAAATCCATTCTGGAGCTTACAAACTCCAAATTTCTAAAAAGTTGTCCCAAAAATAATATAAACCTTTCTTCATGTGTTTTCTTCAGATTATTTAGAGATCGTCTGAGAAACAGAAAAGACAGTTGAAGAATGAAAGAAAATTCAGAAAATAATTAAATTGCTTCCTTATAGAAATCATAAGGGCAAAAATCAGCAGTTTATAGATGTTTCCACCTTTACATAATTTGGGAAAAATGTGATATCATTAAAACATGATAAAATTCTACAAAGCTTGTGAGGAAACTGAATGGGGCATATCTAACTCTGCGTAGTGAAATCTGTGACCAAGCAGTGCCTGAGCAGATTCCGAGACTCTACCATCCAAACACAAAACTGCTGCAGTAAGGTGAGAAAGCAATAAGGGTATCAGATTTAATAGCTTGTTTCACTCGATGCATTTAAAATAAAAGAAGCATTGGTAAAACCAATCTGGCAGCTACTAAGGCCAAAGACAATAGCTAAGAAAGGTTTGGGAAAGACATGGATACATTAACATCAATATGCAATATGAAACTAGGAGGTGGAGTTGTGAAGTGGAGAAAGACTCAAACAAAAATTATAACAACCATAAAATAGTAGTATACAGTTTCCAGCAGAGAGGAATCCTTGTATAACAGAATTCTCCAAAACTGGACGCAAAAAGGCAAGAGAATCCCTATGATTCAACTGTGAGGAAATGCATATGACAAAACAGTGACAGTGCTGTTAAAAAGACAAATTCTGAACATATTATACATTAAAAGAAGGCCTTGTTTAGAAAGACAGAGAAATCATTCCCCCTGTGAAACAAGAAAAAGAGGTCAAGGGAACGTAGACCCTAGGTATTCATTTGTGCTGCACCCAGCTCAAAATGGGGCATTCCACAGTCCTTGACCATTATAATTTTGTTCACACTCTGTCCATGAACATTGAAGAATGACTGAAACATACAAATAGGAAGGAAAATGCAATAGAACTGTGTTATTGTGGTTGTAAGAAAGGGTTAGAACACAGTGCAATTGCAGTGCAACAAATATTTGATTTGTGTTTTTAAAAACAAACAGCTAAGAATCCAAAACAGGCAAAGTCATTCAAACTCCTGTGGTTATCTCCTCAGATCAATATTTTTCATGCAGTGGAAGCAAGGTCCCTGAGGGAATCACAATGTAGTAACTCTTACCAACTGTTGACTATTTAACAGAAACAGTCATCTGGAAATAATCAGCTGTAGAAGAGAGAACAGAGGAGTCCAGCTGGTGACAAGTAGCCTTAAAAATAAGTGGCTGCCTGGTAGAATCAGAGAGGAGAGAAAATTTGACTACCTGTTCCCTTAGCAAGATATCTTGCAAAGACAATGTGAATTAGATACTTCTTTGTTTCAGTGAACAATTTTTGACAGTCAGGACATCTCAGTTCAGCACTGTGGCATTTTTTTGCATTAGTTTAAAGGTATAGTAGTCGATTAATTGCAGACATCTGTCTCTGCTGCTGTTTGGTTGTATTAAGCATGCTCTGATATCAAGCTTTAATGCATAAATAAGTAAACTTTGAGCATCATTTGCACTATCTCTAATGTCACTGTGTATCTCTTCTCCCTTTCCTTAGAGTGCAATAATTTATTGTTTGACATTACAGAGATTCAGGTAAAAGCTACAGATAGTGCAAGGTTTTAGGCATATTTTACTGCTGCTCTTTTCTCTGCTCTGTACGTCTTTCATCCTCCCCTATTTAAACAGAGAGCTGTTCCCACACAGACAATTGGAAAGTTGTTACAATGATGATGTTATTTTAAGGTTTATGGAAATCTCCAACAATATTCTGTGAAGAAAATGGGAAAAAATCCATTTCCTCAATATTTCTCCAGTATTTCAAGGTTACTATGGCTTGTTTCATTGCCAACTGTGTTCTTGAACTTCTCTAAGTCAAGTTTAGATATTTTCAACTCTTTAATTTTTGAGTGTGCCCAGTCTTTATTTTCCATTAGATAAGTATGAATCATATAACATATTAAATAAAACAGCATGAAATAAAAAAGATAGTTAATAATCTATCCTGCAAAGAAGATATACCTATAAAAATTTCTGTGCAAAGGTAATGCCACCACCACCGTCATCATCATCATCACTTAGGTATTTAACTCAATTCCCTCTAACATGATTACTTTAAGTCCTTCTAAATCTTTCTGGTCAAGTCAATTTTCATGGTAATAAAATATTTTTTGAATGCCAATACTTTAAGCATTTACACCATTTATTCCATAATAAATTGTTTCTTGGAAAATGCTATTTACAAGCTGAGTTTCTATGCTCTGGGCTGACTGCCACCTCATTTTGGCTTGCTTCATAGGACTCTGCATGTAAATATGGCTATAAATTGGTATAAATCTCCTGTAAGAGTCTCCTACAGCTCTTCACCCAGAAATAAAATCTATCTACCCTCTCCAGCTTCTGAGAAACAGCACACCACTCAAACACTCATAGAATGTGTCCTTCATTCAACAGAGATAATTAGTTTCAGTTACTTAAACTGAGCAACTATTTCCCTTCAAAGAGGATATTATATTTGCCTAATTGCATTTAAGTGCTAAACACTGTACAGGATAATGTTTCCTGAGTATGGCATTTTTTTGGAAGAAGGTAAGCTGCCTGTTACAAGGGTCAATAGAAAGCTGCAGACAGTTTGAGAAACAGATAAAAATTCACAGATCACTGAGCACAAGCATATTTTTTTCCCAAATGACTGTCAGTAAATCTTTCCCACACAATTCATATCCTTATCACATGCACTAAATAAGCATGAAAGGTAAATTGTTGACTTTCTGTTATGCTATGAAACAATCAAGATTGAGCTGAGCTAAATGAGTAAGACATTAGTCTGCAGATTTCTGCAAAAGACCTACTGAAACATCAACCTCACCAGTCTCTTTTTTTCTTTGCAGTTTCCTGTCTTAATTAAAGAGTCCTTTCCACTAGCTTGATCCAGTAAAACATCCACAGTGCAGGTGCTGTAGTTTCGTTCCAGTCAGAATACAGACATGCTTCACAACTTTGCCTTTAATTTTTGGCTAAACAAACAGGCAAACAAACAGTAGATGAAACTAATGGAGAGCTTAATTATATCTATCCATCAAGCTCTAAATTTGCTTCCTTTCCAAATAGCAGGCACTGTCTTTAAATCCAAAAGGACTGATGGCAAGATACCCAGTTTAAAATTCTCCCACTGTCATAGACTGTTTTACTAATTATCCAGATTCCAAGGCAATCATACAACCGTAATCATTCACCTCACGCCTGGAAACATAAGTCTTGTTCTTTTGATGAATATTTATAAGACAGTGTAAAGCAGTCTACTTTCTTTTCCCTTCAGGCAAGACAATTTGGAGTTCATCAATATGTATTACCAAGGACTTTTATAAAAGGCACTTCAAAGGAAATTCATCAGGCATTCCTTTTGTCTTGATTTCTGTTAGACTGATACTTCCTTTTGACAAGTATCAATAAATTATCCTCTGATGGCTAGAAACTTGATGTCTTATTCAGAAACTTCCTCACGCAGCAAAGTCTAGTCCTTAAGTTTCCAATGAAATTTTTAGCATCCAGCTTCTAATTTAAGGATAAAGGAGGACAGAAGAAGCAAATAAAGCACAAAATAATCAATGTATTTATGCGGTGATTCTATGATATATTTTGTTTTCACAGATGACAGAAATTTGTCAGTTAAGAATTTCCATGACCTACATTCTTTGTTACTTTTTCCATTTGACTTTTGACCATATTTGGAATTCCTTAAGAGAAAAATTGAGGCTTTTCATCCCCAGTGCTCAAACTGAACAATAAGCAAATTAAAACCAGATTAATGTAGATCTGTAGTGTTGAATGACAGAATGTCTCTGTCCCAGTTGGTTATTACTTTTCTTCCCTTGGATGCTGACACAAGGGCTCGTATTTCTGGGAAAGCAGAGTGGGATCTTAAAGGGCAATAGGAAAAAAAAGGAAAGCTTTTCTGCTTGTTATGCAATAAAAAAATACTATAAAGTTGTGTATGTTACAATTTAGTTATTTTTCTAAATGTGCATGCATGAGAAAAACTACCATGGAACATACAAAAAATGCACAAAATTAATATGTGATGATAAGGTAAGTACCAGTCTATGAGAAAATGGGGAAAATAATGATGAAAATACCCCAATTTAATATTTTCCTCTTTTATTTTTTTAAAATAAGAAATGGGATTATTGTAAGAATATTTTGTGGATGTGTGTGTGTGAATTGCAATCTTAGCTTTAAAAGGAAGTCAGGCCTTTCCACAAGTAAAAGTCAACTCTCCAGTCATGTTGAGCCGTAATAAGCTCACATACCATGGTTGGGCTATGCTGAGTTCCTTGGCAACAGAAACAGCATCCTGAAGTGTTGGATGTTTGGGGCCTAAGTAAAGTGCGCGTAGCAAGTGTCAACTTCCTCTGTCATGCATTGTGCTGTACTTGTATTATTTAAAAAACCCTATAATTTCTCATGAGAACACAATCCACAATTTAGGGTCTAGTTTGTGTGTGTACTGGGGGAAGTGGGGAATGATGATATTTTTTCTTGTAAAATACATAATCACAAATAAGTGATGAGCACTTCAAAAATGCTCTGTCTTTTTTTGAAAAATTCTGAAGGAGCAAATATATTGAAAATTAATTAAACTCTTCTATGTCCTTTAACTAGAAAAGTAAAACAAAAAAGTAAATCATTTTATCATTAAGATTGAACATATTGGATAAAGATGCAAACTGCACAAGGGACTTCTGAACTTTTTCCCAAAACGTACTGAAAACCCAGGCAATTTTCCCTTGAAAATAAAGACTTACAACACAAAAGAGGTACACACATTAAAGGGCACTGCACAGAGTAGTTTATACGGAGATGCCCTGAAAATTAACTGTCAGACTTTTCATTACTGGTTTTGAGTTGTCTTTAAAACTTCACCTTTTTATCTTCTCTGGGTACAGAGAAAACTTGTAGATCTACAGAAGGTAATAAGAACCATAAGTGCCTGAATATGAAAAAAAATCAGAACGTATTTGTTGTCATGAGCAATACTGTAGGAGGTAGAAATAACTTCTGTGTATCTAGAATGTAAACTAACTTGATAGAAGAAGGTGAACTCTAATGGCTGATACTTATCAATTGTTTAGCACTTACCAAAATAAAAAGCAATATGTCATGGCACATGAACAAGGTTTACTATCCCAAATTGGCAAGCTGCTGTGCCTTGATCTCAGCTAAATTGGATTGTTTACCAAGGGAAATAGGGGAAAATTAATTTTCTCAATCTTTCCCTGAAAGAACCCCCCCCTTATTTTCTTCATAAATGTATTCTTTGTGCCACATGAAGTGCTTAATGTTCAGATTTGAAAAGCTGGTTATTGTGGACATCTAATTAGAATAACTCACTGTCTACATTATTGTGCTTAATGTGTTGCTCTGAATAAATATTTAATATGCTACCTCAGGTGTTCTTATCTTAGAATTTTGATATCTCTTTCCTAATTATGGCAGACCAGTTGTAATACTGAAGCTTATGTCATGGCCAGTAAAATTTCTAAGGAGAAGCTGAACATGCATTTTAAAATACCCATTCAAGGTTAAACTGTCAAGACTTGTGAAAGTTCAGGATGAAAATAGGTAACTATTACCTCATGCTACTTCTCTTAAATCAGTGCCTATTAATAGATGGATGAAGGGTTCCCTAGGGTTCAGTTTATGATAGGCAACATTTCTTTCAAGCCTTGATTTAGGAAAAAAACCCAAAACCAAACAATCCAAGTGAGAGGAATGACATGCCTGTCAGCCTCCTGAGATAATGTCTCCCTGAACTTATGATGGTCCTGGCATCATATTTTCAGTTCCATGAAAAGTTTTAAGGTCAGTAACAAGAAACAGCATCCTTGAGTGACCCTTGAATGAAAACATATCTGAAGTCCTGGAGCTCTCTGTCTTGTGTAATTCACTGTCTTGCCTACTCTTTCTTTGGCGTCATGATTTTTACAATTGATTCAGCATGCCCATCTTCAGACATCAACACAGAGGATTTCTGTTTCCTCCTGGTTCTTTGTCTACCATGTAGGCCATGCCTCAGTGCCTCTCTTTAGGAGCTGTACTGCTCCAGCCTGAGGAATATTTTAAACCTGTCTTTTCTGTGTCAGATGCTTTTGCCTAACCTATCTAAATATTTTGGGTGCTATCTAATGAAATATTTTGCATTGTGAATTCTGTGTCAGAGACATCTCTGAACCTGATGGAGTCAAAATTGAGGGTCATGGTCTCTTGCTATTTTTATCTGATGTATCTATATGCTTGCCGTGTAAGTGGATTGCAGCTTCTAGGCTCTGACTCTGCGCACTGCATCTACCATATATGGATCCAAGTCCTGGCCAGTGAGCACAAAAAACATGATGCTCAAAAGTGCTATCTCTGCATCTTTTTGTGAGTTTGAGTTCTGTGTTTCATGAAGATACGTGTAACAGAAAGAAAAAGGAGAAGGAAGTAGTATCTATAACACAACTAAATCAATCCCAACTTTAAGATGAAAACTTTTCTTATTTATTAAATATATAAAAGGTTTGTCCTGATATTTAGGACTTTCAGCAAATTTCACTCCAGTTGAATAACTTTTACTTATGGGTTTTGTATGTAAATGAAGTATCCATGTGGAAAAGCAATTAGCTTGCTCAACAGAAATAAGTTATGTTGGACTTATTCTCAAAAAGAGAAGAATAGAAAGCCATTCCATGGAATATTAGGTGCTTTTATTTCTCTAGGGTCTACATATCTCAAAGAATGAGCTCCAAAACTATATTCTACTGTGCACTTAAATTTATTTTTATATTACAGGTACAGGTACTGTTAGAAATCCCTTATACCTCATTAAGCAATGATCATCATGCTTTTTTGTTCCTTGGCAATAGTTTTCTCTTGCAGTTGAGTTTTAGGTGCTTGGATTGCTTTTCACTTTTTTATCTCCTCCCTCCTTCCCATTTCACATAGACATTTGTCTAGGACATATCAAAAAATAAGAGTCAGAGAAACATGCCTTGCATGTGCTGCAAATGTGATGAGATATGTGATGACCCCATGGTTATTTGGGGACCTTATTCTGCTATAAAAAGCCAGGAAAGTTTTACTTGCCAAAGAGCTACCTTCTTTGCCCTAGCTGCTACATCAATAAAGCAGATTTGTACATCATGACCTTTGCTTTTTTGTTCCAGTTGGAGCTGTAGATATTTTAAATCCTGAACTGCAATGTTGGTTTGGGATCTGAAGAGAGAAAAGGTATACCTGTCATTTGTCACACTGCTGAAAAACAAGCTGTAACATTCTTTACTGGTAGCTGCCAAGCTCAGAGCTAACCAAGAAGAAATAACCAGCCTATCTTTGGAGTCTGTTAGGATGAGATAGAATTTCACAAGTAAACAGAGATATGAGGTGCTACCAGCAGCTACTGCTGCAGATCTGGTGTTTGAACTTAACTGTTTTAAAAATATATAAACTTATGGTCTGATATAGGAAAATATATAAAAATAGTTTGTGAATAAACATTAGAAATAGAGTAATACACAAGTTAGCATATATGAGCCATTAAAACTATATGCTATTGTAATTACAGAAAGCTAAAAAGGAAGATCAAAGATAAGATTCACAAATCAGAAATATGTCATGTTTGTTCCAAATAAGATGTTAGAAATCCAGTTTAATTGCAAGCAAGCCTTTCAAATTCTAAGGACACTACAGTGTCCTTCATGGTGATGTGATATTACCGTGCTTGGCACTGTCATGCTGGTACATGTGTAGTTGTATGAATGGCAAATGTGTTATGTGCCATCTACAAAAAACACAAATGCAATCCATAGCAAACATTTAACTCTTCAGCAGTGTATATCAAACATAGTGATCATCTGACTACTTCCAACAAGGCAAATATCTCAAGAATCTGCCTTGATATTGCATTTGACTTCAGTAGAAGGTTTGCTGACACTGAGAATTAAGAACCTCAGCTCAACAAAAGACTCAACACAAAATAGCCACATCATGGAAAATATGGATAAGGAATGCCATTACCAGCACAAGGCAAAGTGTATACTACTATTATACAAGCTGTGTATAAGTTCTGAAAACTGCAGAAAAGCAAAAGAAATCCTTGCTCCCTTGATATCCATTGTCTAGTTACAATTTGTATTTAATCAAAGAAAGGGTTTATTTTTTATTTCTTGACCTATCTGAGCACAAAACACCTTCCTACATTTTTTTTTAAGCTGAGGAGAAAATGGTATACAAAAAGTATTCTATTTCTGTATATATAGATCTGTGATCAGTGTAGACAAATGTAAAACAATAGCACTACTGACCTACTGACTTTTGGGTTTTGGCTCCGATATTTTATGTCTGTGAAAAACAGAGATGAGAGAGAGCAAGCTCCCCCACCCTCCAAAGAATAATTTTTTTAAAGTATTTTTAAGAGCCTTCTCCTGAGCTTATGTAGATATGTGCTATTTAAGAATTTCATTCATTGAGGATTTTTGTACTCATAATCAAGTGGTCATGGCTTGTAGTATGTCCCCTGTCTCTGACCTGCAGATCACAAATATCATGAAATATGTTCTATTTTTGCATTTAAGAGCTCTGTCTTTTTTGCATACTCTGACTAGGTTTACTCTTTAAAACACTCTATTATATCTGTTTCCAAGCAGACTAGCTATAATCCAAATTTCTTAGGGAACTTCAGGAGGTACTTAGATTGTGCAGATTCTCTTCTTTCACTGTCTTTCATCTTGCCTTCTGCATATACATAACTTTTTGTGCTCATCTTGGATACTTCAAGGCCTGTCAGGTGTTCCTCCACAGAGCTGGAATACAGTAAAATTTATCTTGTCATAGAGTGGTTTCTTTTTGTTTCTCAAAGTTTTTATCCTTTGAATCTACAATAATTAATATCACAATATAAAACAGATCCATTTGTATGCTTGAAAATAAGAGGAAAACAAGGGTGCTGTTACCCTAAATTGTACATTCTTTTGTTTTTGGGGAGGGGGTGGTAATAATTCTTTATTTTATATTTTTTTAATTTTTCTTTATCATAGATAAAGTCTATGATAAAATCTATCAGATATATGCAAGGACTGCTGACCTACCTTGAAAATACAGTTAAATTTTCTGAAAAGGAAAATTGCTATGTGATATAACTGGCATATTAATTATACACTAGTCCAATGATTGATTACACTGTGGAGTGGGAATTGCTCTCAACACTCTCCTCTTTGAGAATAAACCACAAACTTATCATTAGAGCACCTGCATCCTCACACAGGCATTCAATGAGACCATCACTGTTTTTAATCTTCCTGTAATTTTGGGAACGTGCTGTATGCTCTCCAAGGTGCAAGAAGGACATGTTGTACCCATTAACCTTTCCACACAGAGAGTGTTCATTGCATCCAGCAGTCTGACAGGGGCCCAGTCAGCTCCTGGATAGGACTAAGCAACCAAATGTGTGTGTTTTGTACAGCATATGCTATCAGCTAACGACTTGAAAGTCATCTTCCACATGGAGTGAACTTGAAGCGAACAAATTAAAGCTCATGTAGTAAATAAATCATCATGATAATGTCCACTTGTGTTTGCTAAAGAAGTATGGGAAGCTGGGAGAGTAAAACGCAGGGATTTTAAGGGCTGTCTCAGTGACAAACTGTATGAACTAGACAGATATAAGAAAATATCTTGTAGCGGTGAATTTTTCATTAGAAGTCAATAGACTCAGTAAAGCTGTCAAATGCTAACTAGCTTACCTTCTGCTCTTTCAAAAAGGTTAATGGATACAGCACATTTGCTGGTGTGACACTGAAAACAAAGCATGACAAATGGTATGCTCTTGTATTTGTTTTGTACCCTTTTTTAAATTTTTAATTATTAATTTGGTTTAGGTCTTCTATATGTAAAGTGGCTAAGTGTGAATAGATGTTAGAGCTGCTTGAAAAGCCTTGTCATGAAGCCATCATGTAGGCCATGGAGATAGATCTTCCCAAGACTACCTGTGCGTGTAGGGCTGAAGACTCTTGTCCACTGTCCATTCAGTCCCTCTGAATTCCTGCAGGTCTTGCTGTTTCTCTTCTGCCTGGTCTATTTACACTGAGGTCTTGCAGGTCAGATAGTCTCCCCAGCAATTTCATGCAGCAGGTGGCACAATCAAACTTTGATTTTTGTTGAGGCTTTTAGGCACAACTGCAGCATAATAATATTTTGAGTGTTATGAGGAAAGCAGGTATGCATATTTAGCATATATGATATTGATGTAGGTGGGAAAAATAAAACTGAAGACTTCAGCAGCTGGTTTTTTTTTTTTTATTACATCCATTTCATGTAGTGTGTTCATCCTTTACCTGAAGTCTTAGGCTCAGATTCTGCTACCACAAAATACAAAAACTTTTTCTGAACTCCAAAGTACTATTCAGTACAAGCTTAGTCAGAAATTAGTAAGACTAAACTTTTAACTTGTGGCTTACAAATTTTTTCTTTCTTTTTTCTACATTCTTTATCGCTCGTATATATGTTGCCATAGATGTCACTGGATCTTAGGATTTATAAGTGAATAATTTTAAGGACTGGCTGTTATCTGACATCTTTTACCAGCCACATGATTCAAGAATAAGGATGAGTTGTTCCTACAACACATACCCAATCTGAAAGCAATGAGATCACAATCAGTCAAAGAAAAAAACAAATTACCCAAGGAAATTAGACCAGTAAATGGTACTACTAGAAAGCTTTATCAAATGTTGCAAAAAATCACTGATGATTGGTGATGGGGTGACTTAGGCATTTCCCTCTTGCCCAAATACATGTAGAAGCACTATTTAATTACAGAACTTCTCCCGCATCTGTTGTCTGTTTGTGCAGTGATGCACTCCAGTCAGGTTAAAATATTTGGGGTATTTTTAGGAATATTTTGAGAAAAAATTAATGACCTGTAACCTTCAGGAGATCAGATTAGATGATCTTTTTTGTCCTGAAACTATCGAATCTTTAGTAAGGTCGCTCATCTTTTGAATCTTTTAACCTTATGATTTAGGATATATATAATCTATACTTCTAAGTAGAAAAAATCTCAGATCAGATTCTTAAGTCATAAACAGAAGATTTCACACAGAAAAATGAGGCTCAGTCACGTAAATCTGTTGTGGGTTGGGTTTTTTCCCTCTTTTTAAAGCACAGGAACCTTCATCAGGCACTAGGTAGCTGTGTACATAAACCTTAGAAATCTTTACTGTCAGGCTGAATCTCAAAAAACAAATCCCTGAGGCTATACAAACTTTTAAAATGCCTTCCAGACAGTATCTATCAATACCATGTTCCATTAATTTGGTTACAAGTTTTCATAACAGTTTTTAGTAAAAACCACAAACTACTTTAAAAAGTTTAGAAATAGTGGAAAATAGAAATAGAAATAGGAACCTGAATTTCATTAAATACTTGTAAGTGCTGTTAGAACTCTGAGTTTACTAAGCCATTGACAATTTCAGTCTTGATTTCTGTGGGGAACAAAAGGTTATACATTCAGCTACTGAAAAATGTAGGATTTAAAGAAAAAAAAACAAAAGAAACTCAGTGTTTTCAAAAGTTAAAACACAGCTATAAATCCAGCTGCATGTGGAGAGGAGTTTAATAAGCTTTGGCAATGCAATTGTATGTTGGAATTTCTTATTTTATTAATTCAAGAAATAGGAATTTCTGAGACTCTGCTATTATGCTGAGTCCATTCGCTTAAATATCCACTGATTCTAGGTGAAAATAATCAGACAAAAAGATCTGAGAATATTGAAGAAAATAAATAGGACCGTATAATTTAATGGAATTTTCTGGTAGTCTTCCCCTAGGATGATAATGGGGAGGATATTCCAATGCTGGGAAGAAGTAAAGATGAATGTGGGAATCCAAGAACTACAAAGTCAGAAAAATCGTGATGGAAAGCCCAGAAGTGCTACACTGATTGACCATCCCTTGCAAAAATATTATTGAATTTCTAATGTGGGAATGACCATTTTAATAGGTTTATGTAACTCCAGCATCAGAATTAATTCCAGAGAATGTCTAAAATCTAAAAATTTCAGATTGTTATTTCACATTGAGGAAACAAACTGCAATAAGCAACTTTCAACAGCCTACATACTAAACTCCAGGGTCAACTTCACAGATAAGCATGGAGCCCAGGACACCATAGACAACTATGATAGTAACCTTATTTTTTTCACTAAGATGAGAGAAATGGAGATCCCAAGCACTACCAAAAAAGGCATATGCAAAATAGAGGTTGCAAATACTTATTTGTTTGTTCATCTTTCCCTAGCAGCTTTAGACACACTTGAACAGTGGTTTTTCACTTGCTAAATGCAGCCAGTACAGGCATTTCAGATCCCTTGGTATTTGTTCTAAAAGATAATTCTTGCTCATAACATGAAAATCAGAAATTCCTCTGCAGTGTACTTATGCCTCGCAGGACAAGAAATGGAGGGCATTGCAGCTCTTATAGCAAAGATATCAGCCATGTTCTCCTATTGTCCAAATTAAAGAGGTTCCTATAGACATCTATTATGTAAACACTATAAGATTCACCCATACTGGAATGTCTTTGGCACTTCTGGGACTCTTCCTCCTTCTCAATTCAGCCTTCTTCCTTTTGAGTGTTTTTTCATGTCTCACCACTGCAGCCCTGCTTTCTGAAAAATGTCATTATATTTGCCTCGCTTTGCAACCCACATCCTGTCCTACCTCAACTTGCCACTTTGATAATTACCTTGTCTATAAGGTAGACATGTAATAATCTCTTAGGACTTCAATATAAAATGTAGCAAAGGGTTTCTTTGAGTATCTCTAGTCCAGAACTTGTGTCTGCAGTAAGACTGAAGAAAACCATCTTATTCTCACATGGTATCGTTTCTGTCCATTAGGTGCTTGCAAAATCTTGAAAAATACTCATTATAAGGGCACCAAATAAAAGATCAGTGGAAAGACATTTTGCAGAAACAGGCATTATCCCAGAAGCTAGTTTGAGGCTTAAAGTAATACAGAGATAACATAAAAAGGCTGTGACCTTCATTCTTCATCTCTTTACAGCTTGATAGTTTATTCCTTCAATTAAATCTTTCTGGCTAAAAAGGTAACAATATCAACAACAGAAAGAAAAACTGAAAGAGATTTTTTTTTAAGACAACCTATAGAAGAGATTTCAGAGTTAAATTTAGGATAACAGGGTTTTTTTGTCAAAAGTAAAATTTGTGGGTTTTTTATTTACTTTCAAAAACTTTCAGCTTGTATCAGTTCATGAAACCAATTCATTAAGCAGCTAAAAGCATATTAGAAACAGTGTGATCTAAAGAATAGGAACACAAAGACATATAACTGTTGTCTGTAGCTTGCTTCTGTCTTGTGCTTTCCAACAGTCATCAAATACATTTTCAGAAATGAACAGTCAAGTGCTTAAAATGAAGTAAATGTTGCAGTAGGAGAAAGCAAGAACAAAGAGGGAACAAACATGGGAACACAAAAAGAAAATAAGATAGGTTGGTGTCCATTTTGGTTAGTAAAGTTTTCCCTGTGTCTAATTTCCCCCAGTATATAATAATAATAATAATTATTATTATTCCTTATAAAGTGAGACTCAATCTGAAAATTGCACAGGACAGACCTTATGTGAATACTCCTATTCTGAGCTATGCACATAGCCAAAACAAACTGCAGGCTGGCCTTACACCAGAGCATAATTTGGCAGACAAGGAATCAGCATAATAAAAACTTTAATTTTTACTATTTTATCTTAAGACCTTAAAACTATCCATCATTTCAGTAAATCAGGTAAGGCTATTAGAATATTTAGGAATCATTCAAATGTATATCATTTTTCTACTTCTTTATCCACTCAGTTTTTCACTTGGTCACTTTTGCTCTTACTTATAAAAGCAGCATTGACTTCAAATTGGATAATAGCTTTTTACTGCTTTCAGTGGGGGTTGCTGTTTCTTTGTTGTTGTTTGATCTGGTTTGGTTTTTGGGTTTTTTTTAAATTTAAGTCAGGAAGAAAACCTTTTCTGTCTTTATGTAAATGGTGAATATAATCATCTCATGACACCAATTCCCTTTGATGAACTCTGTCCTTGCTGTTATGGTAGCAAGTTCCTTCTTATCTGAAGAAGTAGATGAGGGAGTACAGATCATGGAAGAGACTTAATACTTAATGAATACTCTATAGATTATTTCACATAAACCTTTCTTTTGCTTTTGTACATCTCTTTCTCCCTTTTTAATTTGATATCTCTATTTCTTACTACTCTCTGTAAACTTTGTTATCAATATAAGCAATTTCTGATAAGCCCTATCTGTTGATTGGTATTAATGTCGAGCGTGATTGTAGATCTAACAAATGCAGTTGTTCCTTTCCAACAATACAAAACAAAAAAAAATCAGAGATTTTTTTCCTAATCCAACATATTGAGTGGAAAATAATCGATTCAATTACTGTAATTGATCTACTAAAAACCAAACATACTCAGATATCCTCTTTCCTGCTTCTAGACACTGATGTTTCATGGGCACAGAAATTGTTGTTTACAACAGTTTGAAGACATTGTTTACAGGTGTTGCATAATGTTATTGACATGAGCAGTATTGTTTATATAAGCAGAATCACTGTATGTAAAAAAGTCTCACATCCACGTGTGCTTCCTCATTCAGTATGACCCTACTTACTGCAGGCTACAGTATCTGATCCATAGCTATCAGCATTCAGCTGGCAATTTGATTTAAAAAATAAAGCCTGAAAATAGCTTCATTTCACATATATTACTTTCTGACTGCTGCTGAGATTGCTCAGCCAGAGTCCAGCTGTGGAAATGTTAAAACTATTCATCAGGCATGAATATTCATCAGAGTGGTATTCTTATTTTCCCACACATCACTGGGATGGCAGACACAACTGCTGTGTGAGAGGTGTGAATTAACCCTCCAACTCTCTTTAAAAGTAAAAAGCTCAGGTACATCAGGGAGCCCAGTGATGTCTGTGTAGTTGAAAGGCAATACCTCCTGGGTCCTCCTAATGCAGCTGTATTCAATATGCTATTTGTCATATCAGTGGATCAGTCTGAAAGAACATGGCAATCCAGAATAATGACAAAATCACAATTTAAGCTTCCCAGCTCCTGAGCTCAGTTTTAAATCATGAAGGTTTTTTTAAAGGAATTATTTGTGTTTGCTTCTATAGACTCAGGTCTTTAGGGAAAAAATGACAAATTAAAACATTCTGGTTTTAATTAGATATTGAGACTGAGGAGTAATCATAGGATCTGGAGGTTCAAGAAAAGCCAATAAAGCACAATGGCTTGTAAAACTGAAGATAAAATGGTGAAAATGCTTTGCTAGAAACCTTCTCTGGCTTCAGTAGAAATAGGATTTGGGTCCAACCACAAAAGAAGGCATAATATCTTAAAGGCCAGTTCTATAACCCTTGCATTCCACATATCCTGTTGAGTTCAAAAGTTTACATAGGGTGATAACTGTATATCTTGCATATTGAATACAAAAATTGAAGGTGAAGTTTTCTGCTTCCAGCAGTGCAATTCCTGACACTGAATCACACAACACGTTCTCAAGCTGAGTCCTGGCACCAGACCCACAATCACCACAATCCAGTGCAACTCTATTGATTTTGGTGGAGCTACAGTATTTGACATCAATTAAAGATAAGGTCCATTAACTTTCTATTGTCTCTAAAGCATCTGGCCATAGCTTTGTCCTGATACATATTCATATGATAATGGTGTTAATACAAAAGTCATTAGATTACAATAAAAATATATCAAAGCTTGTGTCTGGCAATGTACAACTATGAAACCCAGTCTGTGGCAGAAGTGCTGTGCACAGCCTATATGCCATTCTTGTCCTAGGTTTTTCTATGTATGCATGCTTTGTACCAGACTTTTCCTTAGGAGAGAATTCAATTCCTATTAAACATTTGTCTGGGGAGAAAAAAAAAAGCAAGCAGACAAACAAATTATGCCTAAAGCATTTTCCTAGTGTCACTTGGAATTGATGCAAAAAAAAATGTACTGCTTTAACAACAATGTGCTTAAGTTGGTTCTTTATCGCTTACAGTTTTTTGATGCATATACATGAATCTAATATTGAAGGAAAAAGAATATGTACCTAGTTCTACTAACATGAATATTCAGATGCCACCAAGTTGCGCAGGAGTATTGATCTTCTGGAGGGTAGGAGATCTCTACAGAGGGCTCAGGACAACCAACAGTATAAGATTCCATAAAGTGAGGTGTTGGGTGCTGCTCTTGAGTCACAACAACCCCATGCAGTGCTACAGGCTGGGCAAGAGTGGATGGAAAGCTGCCTGGCAGGAAAGGACACTGGGGCTTTTGGTCAACAACTGCATGAAAATGAGCCAGCAGTGTGTCCGGTGGCCAAGAGGTCCAATGGCTCCTGGCCTGTATCAGCAATAGTGCAGCCAGCAGGAACAGGGCAAGGATTGTTCCCTTGTACTCAGCACAGGTGAAGTCACATCTCAAATCCTGTGTTCAAGTTTGGGCCCCTCACTGAAAGAAGGACATTGAGGTGCTGGAGCAAATCCAGAGAAGGGAAATGAAGCTGGGAAAGGGTCTGGAGCACAAGTCTGACCAGGAGTGACTGAGGCAGTAGGGGTTGTTTAGCCTGGAGAAAAGCAGACTCAGGGAGGACCTTATCACTCTCTACAATGGCCTGAAAGGAAGCTTTAGCCAGATGGAGGTCCATCTCTTCTCCCAGAAAACAAGTGAAAGGACAAGAGGAAACAGCCTCAAGTTTCACCAGGGAATGTTTAAACTGGATATAAGGAAAAAATTCCCCATCAAAAGTGTTTTCAAGCATCAGAATAGGCTGCCCAGGGAAGTGGTAGAGTCATCATCTCTGGGGCTACTTAAAGCAGATGTAGCTTTAACACTTAGGGATATGGTTTAGTAGTGCATTTGGCAGAGTTGGGTTAACAGCTAATTTAAAGGTCTCTTCTAACCTAAATAAATTTATGATTCTATGATTGTGTGATTCTATAAACTTACTCTGTTGTGGATGCCAGGAGATTACAGGGTGAAGAGAAACAGGCTAACGCTACCTCTAACTTGAACTTCCATCACCTATCTAGTGCACTATGAAGTTATTAAACCATTATTTGCCTCAATTGTTTTGGATGTGTAGATATGCATACATATCTATGTACATATAAATATAAACATGCATGATCAAGTCAAGTGTGATGAATTTCAGGTAATGTAAAATGAATCATACCCACATGCCCTCAAGGTAACTGCAAGTAAAGTTTGGAATATGTGAGGTGAAAATATCATTCGGGAAGATTGAGATGATAGTCATCATTATATGTAAGAGATGTCACTTAGATACCCCCGTTTTATTTTCCTCCTGGTAAATCTACTCCAGTCAGGAGGAAAGAAGAAGATGGTTGGGTGTCAACTTGACACTGTCACATCCTAACACATAATTTTAATTGCCAAAGTACAGTGATTTCTAAACTACTGTCAGTTCCTGTTGTTCTATCATGTACCAAGTACCTGCTCATCAAACAGTATGTCAGTGATCCTCTAGTTTGCTGGGACACATTACTAAATTAACACTCATGTACTCAGATGCTCTCAGTGGAAGCAGGATGTGAATGCCACTGATCATTTGCCTAACCTGCCAGCTCAGCAGGCACCACATGCAGTACTATTGGTTTCTTGAGAACTCAGCCCTGATGTCATTTTGTGCAAAGAGATGTATAACTTCTAGATAACTAAAAGTGTATCTGGCTCACGTGGGTAAGAAGATATCAAATAACAACATATATCAAATATATAGCAAAGCTGAAAACCATGCACTAAAACAATAGCACTATAGTTTAGGGAGCACCAGTAAGATTTTTGAAATTATAGAAGTCTCATTTCCAAAAGAATTTTACTTCCAGAGGATCATTAATCCTACTGAAAGCCAAAGGGACTTAAACTAGATTGATTTCAGTGGGAGTTAGTCATTCTGAAAATCTCATTAGGTTACCTGTCCACATCTTTACACTCCCTACTTAAATGTTTTTAATATTTGGCTGCCAAGCCTCTTTTTAAAATGAAGGCTTATGCTCTGAACTTAGATTGTTAAAGATATTTATTATCTTCCGAAATGAGGTACCTAGGCATCTTTAAAAATTCTCACCACTATTAAAGTTAAGTTTTAAAAGTGCGGTTAGGTAAGCAAAAAGGATTTGTAACAACTGATATTATATAGCATGTTTCCCTGACCTTTATCTTTTCCATTTTGCAATGAATGCTGTATTCTGTTCAAAATTAAGCCATTATTTTATGCACCAAAGTCATACCGCATTAATGTGGGATGAACAGAAAGCAATGTTCAGATGTGCATGGAGACTCAGAGCAGTGGGCTCTGCCATCTGCTCTGACATGTATAATGGCTCAGAAGTTCATTGCAAATCCAATATGCAGTGACTGTAAGAGCTCAGAATCAGCATGCAGTGCCACTGCATGACACACTGAGCAGCTCAGAGCAATAGGCTGTGCAATAGCATTCCTGGGGTTCACACGTACATGGATGTTTCTCTCAAATTTATTTGGGGTAGAAGAAAAAAACGAAGAGAGAAAAATGGATAAAGGCTCAATATTCAAAAAAAATTCAGGTCGGTGCACATTTTACATGTGACCTGATCACTCAAGAGCTGCATTAATTTATGAAGAGCTTGGGATTGCTTGTTTATGCTGTTTCTGGGAGGATTTATTTTTAATATAGGATTTCAGCAAAATGCTTTATGTTTTCCTCAGTTTCTTTTGGAAAATAATAACTAGACTGAATGGAGTACTTTAGAAGATATTTCATTTCTTGGCTTTTAAAATCAATATTTTTCACACTGTCATGAATATTTTTTGCAGAAGCCTTGGCAGCTATTTTTGTTCATTGTAATTGTGGCTATAAGTGAAGATGGAGTACCTTTCTCTCATTATTAAGAGCTTAGTAGCCCTGAGCTAAAGGCTGCAATTCTTCATGTCACCACTGTGGTGGCAAATAAGATTTTCTATTTAGTTTCTAGTAACCTCATTTGTCAAGGAGACTGTATTTCGAGTTTATATAGATTTAAGACAAACAAAACTGGACAGTTAAATGCTTTTTTGTCATAAATTGAATTAATCCATTAGCAAAGAATTTAACTAATGGAACACTAACATTGCTGATATGCTGGCCCATTTCTTTGTGTAAAGAAGGTTCGTGAAGTTAGTATAAAAGTTAAATAATTTTTCATTAGTGACAGTTTCAGCATGCTTCCAGCACAGTGTCATACACTGAACATGAGTGTCATCCAAAATTATTGCTATGGTTTTCTCCACAGAACTTTTCGCCTTGTCCTGTGGGTTTTTAATATGCATGTGTGCGTGTGCGCATGGGCACACGTGATGATCAGGAGTGTGGATCATGTGAAATCTGGCACAGATGTTTACAAAACTTGAACAGAATAATTCTGTCCAAAAGAGAGATCTGTTTTTATAGATTTCTTGTGGGTTTCTTTCCTTCTTCTTTCTTTTCCCCGTTCATTTTTCCTACATTTTCCTAGTGATGGTTGAAATAAGAAAGGCTATCCTAGCAGGTAGGAGATGCTAAGTCCCTCTCAATCTTCATACGACATGCATTGTGAGCTCAGTGACTAACCCCGACTTCAATTGATAGTTCACGCTAAGGGACTCTGGATGAAGGTTCTAATCAATGCAAGTGTAGAAATCACTTTTCTACACACCATCTTAGCCAATACCATTTTTCATTTGTTTTAGGTTGTCCCGACTGAAACACATAACTGAGGTCTTAACTGCAGGTTTGTGATTTGACAAAACTAAAACTTCAGTGAAGGCATGAAATTGCAAATTACTTGCAAAATGAAATTAGCATATCCTACATATCATACTGTGCTTTATTTCCTCTTCTCTCATATTAATTTCTGTTCCTTTAAGGTTCCTGGGAAGTGTTTGAAAATTTGGTGCAGTACAGTACTTTTCACATCACAATGCAAACACTAAGGGAGTCCCAGAGGCTACTACTGTGCAGATCAGGATTTTTTGAACACCCAAAACTTTGATTAGGCATGCTGGAAAGGGATGTGAAACTTTACAAGTATCTTAACTCTACAACACTCCTCTTGAGTGCAAGTAGTGAAAAAAGCTTCAAATTTTTTATAGTGGAGTTTAGGGTTCTGAACAACACCAAGTCACATCCCACCATGGAAGAGGCTACAGTAGGCATTATTTATCATGTCATAGCAGAGTGAGGAAGTCCATAACCCCTGATGGTTTTTTTAAAACTTTCTGGCAATTCTTTGTAGATAAATTTTCACCATTTTCAAATTTATTCTTCTTCTTATTTTTCAAATAATAAAGTGTTTATTTTTCAAATCAAAGTGCTTTCATACTTTTAACATAAACATTAATTCAAATTAAGGGAAAAAATGAAACTTCTTGAAACTTTTCAGATTTTGTATATCTTGTTAATTCCTCATTATCTTGATGACAGAAATAATAAGAAAATCTAAGAGTTAATATTTTCATTTTATGTTTTATTTTAATTCTGAACTTTTATTTTAAAAATTCACATGATAGACTTAGGTATACTAACATTTTTGTTTCTTCTAGGGAACTGAAACATTAATGACTAGAATTTTGAAAACCCACTTTGTCACTCTACAAACACTTACAAAACTATTAGATTTCTATATTAGAAAGATATCTGATTTGGTCATTACTATTAAAAACAGTATTTTGTTGAAAACACTAATCTGAAAAATGAATCTTAGATGAAGAAAGTATTTTTATTTCCATGATTGATTGAATTCTGATTCAAAATTTTTATCTATCCTTATGTTGCTTTTATAAGTCTGTTTTATCTGACAGCATTAACTTTTCTTTTCCCGCTCTATTAAAAAATAAAAACAATAAGAGTAACCCAAAATTTTCACATTCCTTTAGCAATCCATTCCTGAAATATTTTTAAAACCAGAAAAAATTCCCTAGCTATTTTCTGGTAACTAAAATTTCTGCTATTTTACAGTAGCAGTAAAATATCTCCTTTCCTAACTCTTTCACTTATAACTTTCTATCCAATTATTTACAAACTCAAATACTTTAAAAGCAAGAATAATCTCTGAAGGGCATCAAAAATCTTACCTAAACTCATTTTGTTATTATATAAATGTGTGGAGAAATGTGAATAAAATAATGTGAATATTGATTTATCAGTAGATGTTTCTAACTTATGAGCATTGTAGTTATTATTTCGATTTGGTTACTAACTACATTCCTACAAAGATATTCACAGTGGCCACCTGTACTTCATGTGAAATTCCACAGATTTAATTGGTTTTGTGTGTTGAAGAACCATTATTACTATTTTTATGGATAGTAGAAATAAACTGATTTTTTATAGACAAAAAAATAAAGCACTTTTTTATAGACAAAAAGAATATTTGCTCTGCTTCCATAATTTTTAACCAAAGGAGGAATTCTTCTGGTCACATTCATAATCGTGTCCTTTTCATGACTTAAAAATCTCCCTGAGAATCAAAGGCTTGTTTGTGGTTACTTAACTGAACATTGGATTTTTCCAGTGCTCATTGGGCACATCTTCCTTTCCTGACCCCAGTAATGTCCAGGTACAGAGGATCCGTGCATCTGACAAGGAGCCAGACCTTGCCACCCTTAGGGCTTTGCTTAGCAGGGTGCTGAGAGGGAGCAAAAGCTTCATTGACTGCAGATAAGGAATCCATTGTTTTCACCACTGGACATGGATAAAGGAGAGTATACCTGAAAGCACAAATTTCAGAGAGGTAGGAAATTTACAGTAGATAAGGCAGATAAATTGATTTCTAAGACTGCATTTAGGAATAAGAGTATTGCACACCAGATTCAGTATTTGTCTTTGTTTCTATGTCTCTTTTCTTCTTCCATTGACTGACTCCTTATCAAGATGCAGTTTCAACATCAGAGAGGCTGCCTCCACAAGAGAATGCTGCCATCTCTTCCTTGTGTCCAGGCATCACACTGTTGCTCCATCAGTTTTACTGGTACAAGTATTTGTACAGCCATGCTCTAAACACGATCAGAAGTGCTGCCTAGCAGTCCCCATTGGCAGTCAAGTAAAATTTTCTGGGAGAAGTAAAGATCTTGCCTGCTGACAGCTAAGGAAAGAGATCTTTGTATGATACGATTTTTGAAGCACATTCTGTGATTCAGAAAAATCCTTCTGTAGTTGTATGCTTATAAATATATTCATTCTGAGTCAAAAATGCAAGTATTGATGAAGTATTTTCTCAATTATTTCAACTGACATGACAACATACACCTGAAATTAGATGAGTGTTGAAGTTCACTTAAATTATGTCTCATTTTCTGAAGTTTCCTCATGATCCAACATCAACATAAAATATATGTTTTGATTAGAGAATTCAACTGTGACTCTGAGTACTCCACTTTGAATCTGATCCAGAATACTAAATCACCATTAGCTACAAATCTTTTGAACATTTAACTGTTCACAAAAGAGAGAAGAAAATTGTATTGTTACAGCCATTTTTAAAATCATTTTGTCACCACAGTGTTCTGCATATTCTAATAGTCTAGTTTTTGTAAGCTATATTAAATTTAAAACAGCTCTGGGAGCTTTCTTGATAAATTCCCAATGGTTGGTTCCATTAAGCAAAGATTGGTTTGCTTGTCTGGAAATGAACCAACAATGAGTTCAAAGTGTTATATACAAATTCTTGGTTGGAAATAGGTTATTATTATGATGGGCCATGTGTATTTTCCCTATTTTGAAAGGGTAGATCTGTTATTTAGTCTCCATACTGAATAATTCAAATAAGTTTTCTCTATTAAATATTTAATCTATTCAAAATTATACTGTGCCAATATATATCAGTTAAATGCATACATTTATGGAAGCCCAGTTTTATTAAACCAAATTAAATATTGAATCAAATTTAATAATTAAACTAAATTACTTAATGGATCAATTTAACATATAACTTCAATTTATGCCACCATACTCAAATAAAAAAGGAATAAATATTGAATGGGTTAAAAGTAATCATGCTGCTGCTAGAAATATTTCTTCTAAAGTCAAGAACTAAGAGGTAGATGCATGTGACTTTGAACAGAGACACATATATTTCTCTGCCATTGATCTTCTTAAACTAGCAAACAAAAAACATCTGCCACTATAGTGGTCAATACAGGCAAAAAAAAAATAGAAAGAAAATGTACTTTACAGAAAATGTACACTTGGATTTTAGAAACCTATTCATAAATTATCTAAACTTAATTAAATAACAAAAACTTTTTAGGGATATTCTTTTCCAAGTACCTTCTCCCTTTCTTTTTTCCAGCCTGAGCTATACACTCTTAAAATGGACTCATAACCCATGATATGTTGTAGGCTATTTCAGCCAGACCCAATAAAAAAATTTCATTTGAATTGAGCACCCAAAAGCCTAGAAAGTCTGGTGTGTGCCACTAGTTTCAAACTAATTCTTCGTCTTCTTTATTAAATACTTCTTCTTAGTCCATTTCAAATCATAGTTCAGCAAGGAAATGTCTTTTTATTATTTACCTGCATTGACAACTCCATGGTTATGACAAGTATACAAATCTAATAGTTCCACTCACTTCACATATTCACAGGATGAGTCAAAAACAGAACAGAAAAGTTGCACAGGATTGCTTCAGATTTCCAGTGCTTGGACTTTGATAGATAAAGACAAACTGGCTTGTTACAACTGATCATTTAACCAGTCTAGTAAAATAACTTATTCAAACTAAATCTATCCTACCCTTAAAAATGAAAATAAACATCAGTGACAAGAACAATGGATGAATTGAGCTAAAAGTGAATTTACTGAGCAAGGGGGGCATAAAAAATTAACACCAATATCATGCCTCTGGAGCAAATAAGTAGAAAAGAACAAAATGAAGAGAATAGAACTTCTTTGCTTTAATCAGCAACTGCTAAAGCAAACTAATATATGGAAATCAATACAGAAAGAAAAGATTGGGTTTGGACACACTGAGTTTAATGACCAAATAGACTAAAATTCTCTACAGGCAGGAAGTTCTTAAAAATATTTTCATTATCCAGATTCCTGATCTATGCACAGGGAACTTCTCAGTGTACCATATTTTCTGAATCTGACATTTTGCAGCGTTTCTGCAGCAAGAAAATCAAAGAAGAAGGTGCTTTAAAGAAGACCTGTAGCCTAACAATTGACAATATTTCTTTAAAGTATGTGGAAATGCCCCTTAAAGCTATTTGTTGTATCTTATAGTAAGAAAGAAAATAATCAGCAATTTGGCAACAGTTGCATTCTCTGATGTCTTCGGTCTGGCTGCATTTTTGGAATGCCAAAAGACAATTTTATTCAATGGCAATGAATATTCTTTTTAAAAAATACAGAACGCCATTTTTTTTCCATTTATTTTTATAAGTTATCATATTTGTACACTCTCATCACTTTTTGTTTCATTAGAAAGATTATAAATTTCGTAAATAAATTTAAGTAATTTAACTTAAATGAAAACACAAGGAAGTGCTTCCTTAATCTCAGTGCATGGCCTAGGGGCATCTCAGCTGCACACTGGGGAAATATGGGACCCTTCGACTCAGAGTTTGCCAAAAGAAAAACAGAGTGAGCAGCTCATTAGTCAGCCACCCTCTAAAACATGTTTAGTTGTTGGAAGAGGGAACAGGGGATAACATACTCTTGGAAGTTAAAAATCAACTTCTGGAAGTAATGTATCAGAAACATACATCTGCAGGCTTCAGCAAATATTTTCATTTAATATCTGAAGTCCATAAGTGAAACCAAATCAGCAGAAGTCAATGATGTTATACACTCAGTGCATCTTCATCTCTCTCTCCTCTTAAGCTGTACAAACCAGTAGGAAGAGACAAATATCATCATCATTCTTTTGTAAAAAGAGTATAATAGAGTAATGCTTGTACTGATATTTCTGACTTTGGATGTTGAAAACAAACCAACAAACATATTTTATTAATAACAGCGCAGGACAAGGAACTCCACCATTTTTTGAATATTTTGGGGGGAAGGTTCATACTTTTGCACACTGACAATACAAATACGTGATCTGTTCATCTAAGTCACAGTCTCATGGTTCTTTGAATAGGATTTTCTTGTAACATAAGTGCCACCTCACAGAACTCTGAGCTTTTGAAGAGTACAAGCTGAAAAGAGACAGGATTCCTTTCTATGCATGTAACTTACAGATATTCAAAGAGCTTCACATTTACCCTTTTAATAAGTCTTTCAATACTGTAAAAAACCAGCATTATTATGACAGATTCTCTGGATGTGAAAATTAGAAGTCCAAATAATAGAAAGACATATTTAAAAAGAAGTATAGCCCTTAAAATCCCAATCACTCACATCCTTCCTCTTTGCATTCTGCTACAGCAGCACTTTGCTTTCAAAATAGTACAAAATTTGAAAGGTGTTACATTACAGAATTGTTGTTTATTGCTGTTACATCTCCATTAATGGCTTGGACACAGGACTTGAAGAAACACTAAGTTTGAGAATGACACTAAATTCAGAGAAGCTGGTGACCCCCTCAAGGAAGAGAGGCCCTACAGAGAGATCTCAACAAATCAGAGAGATGGACAATCACCAAGTGTATGAAGTTTACCGAAGGCAGGTCCCAGATTCTGCACCTGGGATGGGGCAAACCTGGCTGTGTGTATAGACCAGAGAACACAGGAGAGCAGCACTGTGGAAAGGACCTGGGGGTCCCGGTCAATGGCAAAGTTGGATGAGCCAGCAGTGCCCTGGCAGCCAGGAGGGCTAACCCTGTCCTGGGGGAATCAGACACACCATCACCAGCAGGGCAAGGGAGGGAATTGTCCTGCTCTGCTCTGCACTGGCACAGCCTCACCTCCAGTGCTGGGGGCAGTTTTGGGTGACACAATGTAAGAAAGACATTAAGTTATTGGAGTCAAAAGTAGGGCAACAAAGATGGTGAAGGGTTTGGAGGGAAAGCTTTATGAGGAGAGGCTGAGGTCACTTGACCTGTTCAGTCTGGAGAAGGGAGACCTCACTGGGGAAGGGAGACCTTCAACATCCTCACGAGGGGAAACAGAGGGCCAAGTACTGATCTCTTCACTCTCATGACCAGTGGCATAACTAAAGGAAATGGGATGAAACTGAGCTGGGGAAGATTTAGGATGGATAACCGGGAAAGGTTTTTCACCCAGAGAGTGGTTGAGCATTGGAACAGGCTTCCCAGGGAAGTGGTCAGAGCACTAAGACTGCCTGAGTTCGAGGAGCATTTAGAAAATGTTCCCAGACACGTGGTGTGACTCATGAGGGGTCCTGCATATGGCTGGGAGTTGGATTCTATGGTCCTGATTGGTCCCATCCAACCTAGCATATTCTATGTTTTTACAGTGCTATGATACCTCATGTCACTTTTGCTCAGAGGTAAGATGGTTCTAGGACTGTGGTTTCCCTGCCTTGGGAACCTCTCCTGCTCAGAAATCTAGTCTGGAAAGCATAGAAAGAATGTTATGGAAGTATCCAGCCTTCTCATCTTGTATAGATTGATTTCCATAATTAACTCAGAAATGTAAGTAAATTGAGGCTCCTTTTTCTTTCTCCATGTGGGATCATATATTGTGTTACAGTCCAGTTCTTGTAGAAAGGAGAATAAGAATGTATAGCTCAAATCAGCAGAATTGAAGTGAGCAAAATACTGGAATTAAATCATTAAAAGGCATATCCATAATTTATGTATATGTACTTTTTAACTGACTGAATGTCTATAAATACATGTATAGTCATTTAGTGGAATGGATGAGAGGAGGAAAAAGAAAATATTTTAATTAAAAAATGTATTTCAATATATTATGTTTTTATAGTACTAAGAACATAAAAATGCAGAAATACTACAACAGATAAAAGACAGCTCTCCATCCTAACCCCTGAATTCACCAGTATCACCTCACTTTATGAGATTTCAACCATGTGAACCAAGAAGCTGGAGTGTCAAAATGTGTTAGTGGGATCCTGCAGACCTGTGCTAGCTGCTGAACTCATGGTGTTACATCATTGTGAGTGCAGGTGCTAAGCTTCATTAGAACAGATTGTTTTACTTCCTCTGTGACATTCTCTCCTCTTTCCACTGAAGCCAGCACTTTCTCAATTCCCTTGTCTAGACGGCTGTACAAGCTTGGGTGTACAAGACAAGTAGGGAATTACAAGATTTAATTTTTCAAAAGCAATTGGGATACTGATTAGCAAAGGTTTCTGGGAAAGGAAACATCATGAAATAGATTTCTGCCAGTTCCTGGTTTAACTCCTTGTTTACAGGTGCACAGGGATGTAATAGTTCCCTACTGAAGAGCACAGTGCTGCTCTGAGCTGTTGCTAATGTCTTCTATCTCTGAGACTTCTTAAATGTGTGAGAGGCTAAGAAGAGCCTGGCTGGAAGGAAGGTAATGAGAGCGACTTCATCTTTTATCTTTGCATCTGTCACATTGCTGAAGAGAGAAGTACACTCAGTTGAAGAGGATGATCTAATCTCCCAATATATTCATGACTCACTTTTGACTATTATAGTCCAGACAGCAATCAGACATTGGCAAACTTTATGCAGGCTGCAATTCATTTCTTAACTTTTCCAGGTTTAAGCCAAGTTGAGAAGTCAGATTTACAGCCTGATTAAGGCATCTACCTACAGATTCATACAACTGCTAAATATAATGTAAAATATCTTATCTCAAAATATAGTTAGTGGAAAAAGTTAGTGAAGGAAGCAGAGATGAGAAAGCAATTCAGTTCAGTCTAAAGTGAAATTAAATACCTCCTTTATGATGAAATTTAGCTGCCAAAAATAAGATTCTGGAGTCTATTTGGATATTTTGAGTTCCCTCAGCCTACAAAGATTTCAACTTTCAACTGAGGATTTTTGAGTGTGGGCCCTTGTGTTACAGCAGACATTCACTGCTCCTTGGGTGATATCCACCAGTCTGTGCAGACATATTGGGTAAAACCTGGCATCTGAAAAGCTACTCAACATTTGTGTTTGGACAGTTCCTGTCTGGTTAGCTGAATCACTCCCTAAGTTTAGTAGGTGCTAAATCTCCCTAGGTTATAATGGGAATTTTAGAAGCATGAACCTATTTTAGCTGAATAGAGCAATATTCAGTGTAATTTGAGAAGCCCTAAATGCAAGACTTGGAGACGTGACAAAGATGAGACTCATGGAAGATGTGCTCTTTTCAATCCAGGTAGAAAGTCTCAAATATCTAAATAGACAGTAAATGCCTACATGCAGACAACCAAACTAAGCTGTCTCTCTCACATGTAGATATCTGCATATTGTCTCTTCTGTTCAGATGTCTTAGAACCAGTCCATTGGCTGGCTCTGCTGAAGAGAAACTATTTCATATTGAAAGTCACATTACCCAACCTTCAAACTTCCAACCTTTTCCTGAGTCATAGACTATATCCTAAAATCTCTAGGAATTTAAGTAGGATTTTGTCATTTATAACATCCAAATATCTCTCCATTACAGAGAAACTCTGTCAATCCAACATGTTACCATTCATTCTTAATAGACAGAGTCAGTTCCTTTGGAGAGGTCCCAGAAAGGAGACAGTTCTGGCTGTGTGTTTCCTGCCTCAGCTAAAGAGTAAGGTTTAGTTTGTTGTTTTTCCTTGCTGTCCTCCTGTGAGACCATAATTTAATCTTCAATCAAGTGAAGAAAGAAGTTTTGAAAAATCATCTGTGTCCTCATAAACACTGATTGTTCAACTCCTGGAAAATGTTAGTTCTTTCGCAATTTCACTGACAAGTCTTCCCCTCACTTTAAGGTGACCAACTAAGTCAAGAAAGTGAAACCTATTAAATAATAATTTTCCTCTAATTATCTTCCTTTTTGTTTTGAGCTTGTGATGGGAATGGGAGAAAGACAACTTTCAAAGCTCAAACTTCAAATTATATTTTTGCTGCCACATACCTAGAGAGGATGCTCATTGTACTCATATTTTCAAAAGTTTAAGACCTCCAATATTTGAGTTGTTAATTTAAATTTGAAGTTCCAGCCTAGTGAGAGGAATTTTTGCAGTACCAAAAAGACAGAAACTGGGGAAACATGCCAGTCGCCCACAGAGGCACCGTAATCAGTTTTGGCTTCACTAAACCTTTTTGATATGCGGGAAAAAATAAATTAATTTATGACATATAATGCATCTATTTGCAACTGTGTGGGGTCTTCTTTCATTAGAAGCAGATTTGAAGTGTTATTTCATAGAACTAGTCAAATTATAGAGAAGAAAATAATAGAAGAATGCCTCAAAAAGACTTCTTATCAGACAAGAAGGAAAGGAAGGTTGTGAATTCATGTAAGGGACAGATATCCCTAGCAACTTTGGGAAATACTTTCAAAGACAATCTATTCATACTCTAATTTTTACTTTTTTTTCAAAATACAACATTGGTGAGGGGAATCTGGGAAGATACTCATAGGACTGATGTTTTGAGATGTCTGTCTGCAACTAACACAGAATAAGTGCAAATGCATGTGGAGAGTCCTGTCTCTCTGGGGATGTGCTTCTATGGCTGAGAGCCAGGCAGGACACGCTGTCACCATGTCCTTGCTGCCAGCCAGACCCGAGTCTGGGTCCCCCAGGAGACTTTTTGCAGCAGTGCCACCCACAATATCTCTCCACTTTTATGCCTTCTTCAAAATTAAAATAGAGGTGAAAACACCTTACTCAGTCTGGTCGAACTTAAAGATCCTTCCAAGGATCAGAGTCAGGCTTACAGGTTCTCTTCATTCTCTCCAGATAATTATTTTTTCTGTTGCTCTGATTTTCATTTTCCTGTTCTCTCAGAGAACTAATCATATTCTCTCTCTGGAGACAGGTGTTAGCTAAATACTGATTTAATTTTCACAAGATTTGCTACTGTTCTTCCTTCCTCTGCTGCTCTGTTATATGCTGGGGGAATGAGGAAAAGGAGAGTTAAATCTATAGTTCTCAGTCTGAAGGAGGGGGCTGTACCCTGACGCCCTGTCAAGAAAATAGTCTGCGAACAAGTAATCCTAGAAAACAAAGTCACTCCCATGCAACCTCCACACAATTCACAGAGAGGTCCTCTGGCTTCTGCTGGAATGATGAGGCCAGCTATAAGGGTCAAGCTTAGTCCCACCTCTAAACTGGTATTCTGATATGACACATTATCAGATTGGGCCTCAGACATGAGGAGTAGGTTTTTTACCTAAAAAAAAAATAATCAGATAATCTGACCTGTGAGTAACTACATTTAAAATGTTATTGAATACCATATAATATTTAATAATCAAAACATTTATCCAGGGAGCTGAAGACACACTATATTATATTATATTATATTATATTATATTCCCTCCCCAGGTTTAGAAGTTCAGATGCACAACTCTTCAGCATGAAAAACTGAAATGTTCTTCTCAGAGAATGACCTGGAAATTTCTATTTTAGTTTAGTGTGAAATACTCAACTTTTGTCACACAGAAACCTTAAATTACAAATATTGATGTAATTGCTCTTCATGTAGAGGATAATGCAGAGACTTGTATGTTCTGTGGGCAAAAAACACCTTATCGTGCATCTCCATTTGTAAATGTTACTTCATTAATGCCTTTGTTTCCAAGACAGATATTCATCTTGTTTTACTTTAGCCTTCCAAAAATTGTCTATTTTGTGTAGTCAATCAGAGGCAATGACATTTCCAAAGAGTGATTAATCTATTTACTGATTGTGCAGTTGTCTATTCTTCCTTTTAATGACATAGTTCAACACCTCGTTTAGGCTGGCCGTGAAGGGAACGGATTCAGCAGCTTAAGCAAAAAATGTGAAATGCCACTGTGACTCCTAAAGCTTAGCAGGAACTTGCACACTGCTTAAAGATACTAGACAGGACGCAAGAGAGATTGCAGACAGAGAGCAGTCAGGTGGGATACTCCACCTGTCACTATATACCGAGCTGGATGACCCAATCCTAACTTCTAGACAGCTAAGGAAGTTGTGTCAAACTCCACCCTAAAGATTTAAATCAGTTTCCCAACACTGTACCAACAGGAAATAAACTTTACATCACTACAGCAGCAGCAGAAAGGCAGGAGGTCTAAATGAAATCTGTGATCTCCTCCTAGAAGAGAGCTTAATGGAAATTTACTTTAAAGATATACCATTCCAGCTACCCACATTATTTTTGTAGTCTGACTTGCCCTTCAATACCTCCAGTGCGTGGAGGAAGTTGGCAGGACTGTACTCTTCAGTTTCCATGTGGTATGTTCTGTCCAAATCTGATACCATAAGCACTGCAAACAGCTGTACAGAATTTCAGATTAGTTAGTTTGACTATCTAGTTTTGGCTTATCTAATGGTGCTTCCAACATTTCCAGATGTACTTTTCATATGAAAAAGTGTTTATTCTGTGGTGACATTTTTTAGTTATTTAAAGTAAAAATAAATTAATTTTATTTTCCAAGAATGACTATTGCACTAGAAGAGCTTCTGCTACATAAGACCTGCTTCTGAACCCCAACAAGCAATTTAGAGATAGCTAAAACCAGCCAGAAATAATTTTACAAGTCTTAAATATGATTCTGAATATAGAGCTCCTTTCCTTCGATGTGATCACTTCAGCCTCTTATCAATGTTACTATTCATACTTTGACCTTTAACTATGTGCTTTGCTTTTCCATTTAATAGCAAATTGATGAATCCATCTACCTGTTGTTGGATTTGTTGCCCATCAATTCTGAGCAGTAAATTTCATTGCCTACCCACTAAAAATTCAACTAATAAGAAACTTTTTTTAAAACTAAGGCATATTTATTGCAGGTATTTTTCAAAATACCAAATCAATAAAGTTGCAGCACATAGCATATCTATAGTTTGCCATGTAGAAGGAAAACAGCCTCCCAAAGATGTGTAGCATAATAAGCATACAAAGCAATAAATATATAAAAACTATAAAATAGTAGTGAAATGTCAGTGTGAGGCTAAGTAACAGATAATAGGAAGTAAAATCAAAAATGACCACCGTAATAGAAATCACATTTTTAAAGGTCAAAAATTTTTATGGGATTAATGCATAGCCATATCCTTCCGTGTTTCCTCATCTTAGGACTCATGTATTCCAGTTGAGAGTACACCTTAATCAAGACTAAACAATACTGCCCTAATATTTGAGAATTATCACAGACAAATCCTATAGGCATAATTGGTCTTTGTAAGGCAAGGGGATAGGCATTCAAAGTCCTTATCAGAACTTTTTTCCACAATTCTCTGAATTCAGATATTAAAAAGACTAGGTTTTGCCAACTAACTGGAAATGCAGTGATTTCCAATATTCTGATATGCATCTACTGTTAGGCAGGACTTTTTTCTAAGAGAGAGTCAAGAGTCTGCACACATACATTTCCCAAGAGATAGTGGGTTTGCACAAGAGATATGATGAGCTATGGCAACATAAAGACGTATAAAAGTAGAAACGGGGAATGTGTAACAACTTTTTGTAATGTGTGCATTTCAGATCACCTTATCACATTTGTATGAGCTAGAAATGAGACACTGAAGACAAAGTTTTCTTTACCATCTTTTATTTTTGTTCTAAGCTTCTTCAGTTAAGTTGCCTGTTACAGATAACAAGTTTTGAATATATCTTTGAGAAGGAAGCTAAAAAAATGTGTAATTATATACTGCAAATTGACTTGTTTGAATCAACACTCACAAGTAACTAAGGGCAACCATCAAACCCCAGCCGAAATGCAAAGACTAGATTTATTTCATTACTTCCCTCACAACACTGGGCAGGCAGGAACACTGGCTCCATTTGGCTCAGCTCATCCCAGCACACAGCAGGAGGAGGGCTGGGGAGGGCTCACGGGCTCACTGCCTGCCTCACTGTGCAAAAACTTTGGGTATATATGTGAGAGTGCACTACCCCGCCACAGGGATTCTACTTCTCAAAACAGGCTCTCTTAGGTTACACTGCAAGATGTAACCAAAAATATGTATTCTATCCCCATCTTCATAAACTGTTAAAAACAGGTGGGGCAGTGTTCTTTATCTCTTTCATGACTAATCCCTGATAACTCCAGGGGATATCTTCTGCTAATGGGTCATGGAGTCTCATTGCATGACTCAAAAAATTACATTGTCCCATTGTGAAATGCTCTGCGCAGGGGGAGGAAACAAGCATTCCTACCTGGCTAAAATCTGAGACTGGAACACCATGAGCTGCCTTATCCACTGGATTCCCAGAGGATAAGAGCATATAACCAGCCCTGGACCTTCAGAGGAAGAGCAGACCTTCCTACAGCATCTCTGCTTCAACAGAAACATATCTACCACTTCAAGACTGAAGCCACCATTTAATCAGACTGCCCTAACCAATAGGGTGTCAGGTTATATCCTGACTCTGTCAGTTTAAGCTAGTATTTTCTGCCTTTATCTTAATTTTTCTATTAAATTGTAGTTCTGACTTGGAATCTCCCACTGGTTTGTTTTCAAACCAGTACACAGGCAGAGGATGAACAACTGTAGGCATGAGAGGCATGGAGTTTTCCCACACCAACATTTTTAGAATTCCCAGCTGCAAGGTCACTTTGAGCAAAACTGCTCCCTCCTCTTCCTCCAATCTTCCAGTTTTAACCCTTTCCTACCAACACTTGTGAAGGAAAATGTAAATACTATGAATCTTCTGGTAATTATTTTGTCTGAATAATTTGTCTGGTAGTTCAGTATTCACTTTGAATGGTAAAGATCACCAGTATGAGATATTAAAGATTGATATTTGTTCTAATTTGCCCTGAGATGCTCCTGCAATAAAGCAAATTTTAGAGGAATAAGGCTAGTTTAGGATCGAATTGAGGCCCTTTAGAAATGTGCTCTCTGACAAGCATCATCAAGCTTCAAGTATAGCAGGTCTCAAAATGTATCAGGGTATCCTCTGTAAATGTATTATTAGCATGTTTAGCCTACTTCTGAATTTACAACCAATGAAGTCAAGATGTAGAGCCTGTGCCTGTTCTCTGCAGTAGACTTAACAATGGATGCAACACATTGGACAGGGAAAAAAATAAATTCCCTTTACCCTAGCTGTTGAAGCTGCACTGGGCAGGTGCGTGGGCATGGCTGAAAGATCAGGAAGAAGAAAACCTTGCAAAAAATGAATGTTTTGATTTAGCTAAATATTCCCTTTGCCTTCAGCATCGAGCTCAATGCCTTACAGAATAAGGGGAGAGTGGCATTTAACTGTCAAAACCTCACCTTTTAAGCCTGATGTGTCTATGCTAGGTGACTGAATTAGCTGACCTTCAAATCTTCCCCTATACATAGATATTGAGTCACTTTGGATTCTATAGATGCTTATGATAACAACCGTAAAATTTCACAGAAATAAACAACATCTTTAGATTTCCATTCATTATTCTTCATTCCCACATGTCATCCTCAGTCCCTTAGCCTTTAGGATATCACTATCTATCTATGCGCTTCTCAGGATACCCTTTTGAGTGATGAATTAAGCTCCCTGACCAGAAGGGTACAGTGTCATGTTGCTGCTCAAAATAAAGATTGTATTGATGAGGTGTATTTTGTCTCAGAGAAAGAAAAAAAGCGCTGTTCAATTTCATGGAAGGGGACCGTGGCAATGGGGATATCTTTAGGGAAGGTGAAAGTGTGTGTCTTCCTGCTCTTTCAGTCCATGCCACTAGTTATTACTTCTGGATGGGTAAACAGGTCATGAAACAGTGTCCTTGCCTGTGATAAGTAGGCATGGTAAATGTTTCACAGGTTCATGCACTTACATTAGTTATGAACGTTTGTTCCTTTATCTTTGATAACTGCAAAATGTTTAGTTTACTAAATAAGAACAAAACTGCAGAAAACATCTTCAATTTCTTTTTTTCTTTAACTGTCTCAAAAATCCCAATAGTTTTCACATTTGAATCAAGTTTCTTGACAGACATATGGTCATAACAGAGAAATCATTCTAGTCAGTAAAGCCCTAAGCTAAGCCCAAAATAATTTCATCATTTGTAAATCATTGTCACTCTAATGTTTTCTCAATATGGCTTAATTATAATTCAACACAATGTAAAGCTTCTGGGAGAAACCTCCATTAAAAGGTACTTCCTGGGAAAAGCAGGAAATCGAGAGCTCTCAGCTAGCATTGCACTTTATTATTCATGTATTATTCTTCTGCACCACTGAACATCTGCTAATAAATTTGATTCAAGTTTCCATGATAGCTTTTACCCTCATCATTCAATCTCTGCATGAGCTTGTATCTGATGAGAATTGACATTATTTTCTTATTGCTGAGAATTCTTATCCTATTAACAATTTAGCCCATAAAGTCATCAGGTAAATTAAAGTGTTTATAAAGAGCTTCCTTCTCCAATTTTGAAAATTAAGCAATAATCTTGATTTAGAAGAGAATTTCTGGAGATTCCCTGGAAGCTAACTGACATATGGTCACCTTGGCAGTATGCAGCAGCAGTGCAACCATCCATTTATTGAGAGTTTCTGATGCAGAAGGTGGTCAAGAGCATCAGAAGCTATTGCTTTTCACTTCGAGGTTTGTCAATCTTCTTTTCCTTTGTGCCTCGACATATATAGATAAGCTAAACCCAGATCAAATATAAAAGTTCCTTTGAACAAATACAGATCTGTCATATCGATTTGGTGTTTGACTTTGGTCTATTTGCTATAGCTCTTTCCCATGTGGTTAGACCACAGAATTGAGGGTTCAGGTTTCCTAAGTCCATTCTGAGAACTTCCTCTGAATCACTGTCTGGCCTTTTAAGGAGTCACTAAGATCAAGTTTATCAGAAATGTTTACCAATGTTTCTATTTAAGTCAAGTGTTTATTTGTGCCAAGCTTGAAAAACCCACAATGGGTGAATCCTCTTAATATTCTTGGCCTTAATCTCTGCATGTGTCTCTTCTTCTTAAAAATGCAATAAACGTAACTCATTTTGTATGGTTATGTGACATAACAATTTCAAATCTCTCAGAAAGGCTTAGTAGGAAGGTTACAATATAAAATACAAATTCTGGGGTTGTACATGAATATATTACTAAACCAGAAGTAGTCAACTAACAGGAAATACTATATTTGTCTCCAAATATTTATGGTACAGAAGATCAGCATACATAGGAGAGGGCAAACAGTGTCAACTGAGTTCTGCTTGTCGAAAAGTGCACCAGGAACAGGTAGGCAGGGATACTATGGAGCCAGGTGAAACATACACTCACCAGTGACTCACCCAGAAGGGAAATTCTCATTGAAGAAGAGTGAAGATATTTTCATCCTCCTTGCAGCTCCTCTTCCCTTTAAAAGAGAAACAAACTTGTGCAAGAATTGCAGAGACCTTTCCTTTCCTGGATTCTCAACTTTCATTATAAGACCATTCAAAAACCTTAAATATGTTACATAAAATAATTATGTAACACTGCTGGAGCTACACTACTTACTGTGAAGCACAAAGAGTCAATTGGCCTGCACCATTGTCAAAAAATTTGTTTTTTGAAGTACTGCTGGAAAGGTAATGCATGAATTGCAGTATGATATAGCACATTTCAGGTTTTGGGTTTTATTTTTTTTTTCTATTTTCAGTTTTAATTGCTTCGGCTTCCTTTTGGAAAACTCTTTTATACTCTTTTTAGATTATTTTGCAAAACTGATACTTTTGAAACACAGAAGAAAAATGTTAGCTGCACTGTTGGAGTATGCATCCCCTATGGTCCCTGAGACAGGTCATTTAGCCATTCTGTCCAGCATGCATATATCCACATATACAATTTTCTTTGTCTTAGTAACTTGTTGCAATTATTATTATGCTATAGCCCTCCTTGGGATTACAGTGCTATAGCAATATTATTAAATTAGTTTGATAGGATGACTTGACCCTAAAACCATTTTACTCTTTAAATTTACTACTAAGGATCAAGATCAGCAATAATTTGAGATTTTTATTCATTGCTGTTGCTTAATTCTATATTTGAGATCAAAGCACACTCTACTTAAAAATAATTAGCCATATCAGAAATTAAGAATCTGTCTAATCTGAATCAATTTGTACTTCACATTGTTTACAAGGACCTCACTGCTCCTAGAATCACCTTTCATGAAGAGGCTGTAGGTTTTGTATGACCTTTTAAATAATGTGAATATTGTTTCAGGCATGGCATAAGAGATCTGGTTATAATAATTTTATGAACTTTCTTCATTTGTAGTTTAAACTATTTTGCTTTTTTTGTACTATACCATGCCTTTCTGGTGCATAAATATTTCTGACTGGTTTGATAACCTGTAAATTAACCATCATCATAATTAACCAGCCCACGTTCAATGTTGGCTCCATTATGTTTCAGAATTATAGGATGCCCACAGAGCTTACCCTTCCAAATTTTTTTCCAGATCTGGAGCAATTTGTAAAGTTTTACAGTTCCACTTCATCAAATGAAACTGCACTTAGAAGGAAACTGCACTTTATACTTTACTCTTGTAGGTAATTACACTGATGCAAAGCACAAATACTACTTAATCAAAATAATAGCATTCTATATCCAGTTTGGACTTGGGTACATTTTTATCCATGCAAAATAATGAATATTCTGATTCTTCTCTCCCTGATGAAATTCAAAGAATACACTGAAAGCACTGATTTTCTTAATAGTAGCCCTAACCTTGGTGAGGCACTCTGTTTATTGGAAAATTAAATTCAGTTTTATCATGTCAAAATGAAGGAAAGGCTGATGATCTGCAAATATTTACACCCCTATGAAAAAAACATTCGTATATTTAGTATCAGAAGGTTTTCCACCAAGACTTCTATGATTATTTTAGCTATTCTGCATTATTTCAGTTGCATAGGGCATTGAATTGATAGAATATAATTGTCCTGGCTAGTGCAAAGATTTAAACATTATCTAGAATGACCCTTTTCTCAAACACAAACTGCTTATTTAAATTTTGTTGAAAAGTGAAAATGGAGGACTTACGAAGGAACAGTCCCTTTTATTTACACATCTGGCATCCTGGAAATCAGTTACTAGTAACTACAAGCAATTATGATAAAAATGCCATTTAGGAAAGTTTCTAGTAGTAATGATAATGAAGCAATGAAATAGATTGTCTGGGGATATTGTGGATTCTCCACTACTGGAGGTCTTTAAGAATAAGTTAGGCAAACATCTGTCTGGAATATCAGCACAGACAGTTTAGCAAGGAGGTAAAACCATAACAAAGTGCCTTTGCTTAAGGTCACAGACTGCCCCAACACAAGCAAAAATAGAGGTTGCAGTTCCACAGTGCAAAATGGGACCAGCTGCATGTACTCTCTCCAGGTCACTGACAGTATCTCCACATGCAACAATTTTTCTCTGACATGTAGAATGATTAAGCAATGACAGTATCTCCATGGGTATGCACTTTGTGTAGTGTGAAGGGGTTTTTGCTACATACTGAAGTCCTTGATCTGCACAGGGATCTGGGGAGGCACAGTACTGCCATGCTGAGGTAACAGAGGAGGATGGTTCTGCTTTGACTTCTCTGTTCTCTCTTTTAAAAAGCAGCCCAGCTTGCTGCCCTGCCTGTCAGACTGAGTACTCCTTCCAGGTCATCACTTTTATAAAATATGCAAGGGCATGTTAACAACAGCAGTAATCCAGCAAAGTATTCATATGAATAATTAAACTGAAACTACAGTTGTCAGAAACACAAGCAAGGTACACGTTGTTCATTATTACCTGTGCATTTTCTGTTCACCTCCTGGGGTACTCGCTAATTTGACATACCACAGTGGGTTCCCTACTCTCTCTGTTTCCAGGCTCATCCCAGAAGAGCCAGCTGATGCACATTGTGGACAGAAATCATGTCACTGATGGCATTATTCAGTAGAAAAGTGAGGCTGGGAATGTTTTCTGAAAGGCTGAGCATTGTGCTACCATGTAGGAGGGGACACATCCCTTTGCACTGCAGACTACAGCCATAAATTTTCTTTTGTGTGCAAGATAATCCTCTTGGGTTTTTCTTCTGCTCAATACAAAGCTAGAGAAGGCAAATCAGGGTAGGTAAACCAGGCTCTGGGTTGGGGTAAGTCCCTCTCTACTGCCACCAGAAGATGCCTAAGCAAAGTTCAGTCTCATTAAGCAAGAAGGGCTGTATAGTTTTACAAAGGGTTTAGATAGCAGTGTTTAAATAGTATGAGCCACTGGCTCACATTTCTGCTCCTGTCCATCATTCCTTTCCTCAGCCATCTTGTATTCACTTAGGCTCATGGGGCACCAGGTTAATAGGGTGATGCAAATTAAATTTCTTCATTTAAAGCTGGTCAGTTTCAACAGATCATTATCTGCCCACCAAAGATTATACCAAATATTTGGTCCATCACAAGTGGGAAAGCAGGTAAAGACCCACTGGCAGAAAGGTGGAGAAAGAATCAAAATACCTATAAAATTTGTAAAGTTAGAGCATTTTCCTCCTTGGATTCATTCCAAACTTCCAGTTATAATCCTTTATGCCCCATATATCTGGTTTCTGTATGCTTTTTAATCACTAATGAAATTGCCTTGGTCAAATGCCTGTAATTCAGACTCATTGCATCAGACCAAGCAGCTTAATTCTCATCAGTGAATCTCAGCTCCAGACAAATTTCACTCAAGTCATTCCAACTGTAAAAATGATGTGAGAGAAGAATTAAACTCTGTCCTAAACTACTGATTTATTTACTGTGTACAAACTTTATTATTTATAGATGCAGAGGTGGAATATATCCACTTTCTGTTTATTTTGGGGAAATTGGGATCATGCTATTATTTGCTTGGTTAACTATAATCTGTGATTGCACTCAAGAAAAAATACAAGGGGGATAATTTAGAAGTTTTTTCTCAAAGCTTATTTAACATGAAGAGGCTCATTATCTTTGACCAGTGCCTTGCAAGCACTTTCCCTAATTTTATCTGATACCATTGATTTAATTGAGAAAAGTCACTCTTAAAGCACTGACATTTTTCTTGCATGCTTTTTCAAAAAGCCCAAATAATGTAATTAAGACTATGCAAAGCAAAGGAAAAACAACAACATAATCACCACAAAAGCGAAACCAGCAGAAAAATATTTTGAATGCCCAGGCAGAACAAAGGCATGTACACGTCTGCAATAAAAAATTGACACAGTTAACATACAGATAGGTGTTCTGAAGATGATCTAATTAAAAAAAAAATTACATTATGAGGGCCAGAGGTGGGAAGAAATAAAGGGAGAAGGGAAGGAAAGAGTGAAGAGGGTGTTCTTACTCCCAAAGGGTTATTCACAACACCACTTTTATCTCAATAGTTTTTTAAGATTTCTAGCTAAAAATGGGTCATTGACTTAGTGGAACATGACTGAAGAGGAGGTAAAAGGTGCTGAAATCTATTTCTGTATTATTAATACAAAAAATAAATGAAATAAGAAAAAAAATTCACCTTCATTTAAAGTGTTTGCAGCAAAGTATGATATAAACCAGGAAAAAAACTCTGTGGACTCAGTGGGCAATGGATCAAGCCTCTAAACTTGAAGCCACTGGCAGCTCTCATCAGCAAAGTTAGGTCTTTTGAATCCTCAGAGTTTATGCCAACAGTGGTTGCTGCTGTGTTGTCACCTGTACGTGCCAGTAGCTCTTCTTGGAGGGAGAAGAAAGGACTCCTACTTAGATTAGATTAAAGATAGCATGAAAAAGGAATTGGTATGAACAGCTTCAAGATACACAAGCCTTTTTCTGCCTTTGTAAACTACAGGACTTTTGAATGGCATTAGACAGTTGAATAGTGAACCAGAACAGACATACTGGTTTTCTTTCTGTGCAAAGGCCTAAGAAAAGGCTTTTCCCATCAAAACAGAGCCACAAGAAAAGATGCAGAGTATTTTGTGTGTCATCTATAAATACAAGATTTGTCTTCCCATCTTCAATGTGTTAGGAAAAAGGAAATGTGACCATTTTGTGAGCACAGAGTAAAGATGCCAACATGACTTCTCTCAGTTAGAAAACATCTTTTTGTTATAATATGGACTAAGGCCAACACTCTAACCCACTGAAATCCAGGGTACAGCTGCCATCAAGGGACTGAAGAAGAAGAACAGCAAGAAAATATTCTCTGACCTAAAGTAGGTCTTGAATGATAGGAAAGAAGGAAATTCCTTTAATCATATTATTGTGTTTAGTCTTTGCAATTAATCTCCAAACCATGTCCAGTTATTGCTAAAAATAGTATTTATGCACAAGCATAGGTGGAAACAATAATTTAACTATGTTTAACAGAAAAATCAGTGAATTTTTAAAACTCAAAATTTCACTTTTATTTCAATTCCTCTTCCAAGAATATAAATAATATAATATTCAAAAACTTATTTCTTATTAGTAAGACTCCAATAGTAAACATACTTTGTTGATATGTGTAGGGCAAGAGTTGAAATCACAGAATGTCAAAAGCCCTCTCTTTTTATTTATTTTTTGTTATTATGGCATCTTTATCTCTATTAAGGTCAAGGTCTAGGACCTTGTGCACCTGAACAGGGCATGGAAGGGTTAAGGAGATGTCAATGTTTCTACAGTGTGCACATATTTTAGTCCTTGGCAGTTTGACACCCTTTCACGGCCTAGGACATATTGTACAGTACATACACAGCAAAAGGGCAGACATATATACACAGAAAGCAATATACCCTTGATCACTTTACAAAGTTGGTTGTTAACAGCAGAAACAGAGACCTGGAAGAAAAATGGTCACATCAAATGATCATTTTCAGAAATATTTCAGTGTCCAGTGACTAGTTCTCTGCCTCGATTCTGCCTGACTGCATGTACAGGGTCTGATAGTCACCATATGTTCTGCTTACAAGGCAGGTTACAGAAGCAAAAAAAACCAGAAGCTTTTACAGAGAAAGAACAATCATCAAGAAAATTTCCTAAAGATGAAAGAAAATATTTCCTCATTTTCTTAATTTATTTATTTCTTCAATCCTGCTTTTAGCCATATTTTTTTCTTTTGAAAGAAAAGCTTTCTTAAATTGTTTTTCTGAAATGCCAGTAGAATTTTTGAATTTTTCAAATACTAAAATCTATTATTTCAATTAACACTCTACATTTAGCTATATTCTACTTAGAATGGCAGTTCTGAAAAGACTTGGCAAGAGAAACAGAGAAACAGCTTCTTCATTGTGGTGGTTTGGCTTGAATCTGTGGTTGTTTTTTGGTCTTTAGGGAAGTTGTAGCAGTTTGGCTGACCAATGGCAGAGTTGGTCATGCCTCTGGAGACACAGCCTTAAAAATCAAGGTCTCAGGTGACCCGGTCTCTTTCCTTTTCCGGCCGGCGAGG
>JBBMKD010000145.1:75678951-75694760 GCA_037834095.1 Argya squamiceps
CCTTTTTCTCCCGAAAATCCTATCTCCCAGAGAATAAACCACTACACTTGATTTGGCGAACGTGAAACCACGACATTCATCTACAAACTGCACTTAATTTTTTATCTTTACGTAATATTGAAAGCTTCATTAGAGCCCCAGATTTTGCTGTTGCCCAGATTGTGGAAGATCACAGTGATTCAATTGCTTTATCATGTAGTCACAGAATCACAGAATGGATCATGTTGGAAGTTATCACAGTGGATCATCTGATCCAACTTCCCTGCTCAAGCAGGATCGTCCTGGAGCACATGGCACAGCACTGAATATCCTCAATATGAGGATATTGGTCCTTGAATATCGCCAGTGAAGGAGACTGCACAGTGTCTCTGGCCAATCTGTTCCAGTGCTCAGTCACCTGCACAGTAAATAAGTTCTTCCCCATGTTTAGGTGTAATTTCCTCATATTCAGTTTCTGCCCATTGCCTCTTGCTGGACACCACTGAGAAAAGCCTGGAAAAATCCTCCTAGAACCCTCCCTTCAGATACTCATAGACACAGATGATCCATGGCAACCATGAAGTAACACTATTGACATTTTTTAGTATTTTTTCTCACTCTGATCCCAGAAAAACTAACCTTTTGCAAAACAAAGTAAATTTTGCTTCCAGTCATTTGTTCTTATTGCTGGGGATTGCTTCTTATAGGTACAAGTGACCTGTAGAAGTTACTTGCCTATTTACATGCAATCTGAACAGAGAAGGCGTGAACAGGTATTCATTGACTGTCAACACCTTACCTAAAATTCTTTGTTTGTGTTTAGGTTACAAGGATTGAATTTTCAGGTGTTTACCTGCATCACTTAACTTGAAACTAACACAACACAGAGTCCAGTACCTGAAGTTCAGTCCCTGGCCTCCTTAAATAAGGGGAAGCACGTGGTTTGGGGCACAATATACCTGAAATATTTTAGACAACTTCTTTAGGATGAAATGGTCTGCACCCTGGAAGCATCTTGACTGGGTGGAAGAGAAGTCTAAGGAGAGTAACTAGGGTGCCAGTCTTTGCTGTCTAGAAGAGGTCATGTAGATCCCACCACTGATACCTAAAAAAAGGTAGGTGTGTAATCTAAAGTAATGTATAAACTCAAAAGCCATCTGTTTTATATCAATCTGTGGGTGAAGTGATGTGCTTTCTGGAGATGCTATGATCTTTTTATTGATTTTCAACTCAAACAACTTCATCCATCTAAAAAAACTTAGCCAGTATATAGAATTTTCTAAGCCACTTTATAGTCTCAAAATAGGGACTCCCAAATATCTCACTGGTTCAGAGAGGTAGAATAAGCCATTTTCTATATGTGACATTCTCTTCAGGGGCATTAGATGAATTGCCAAAATTACGCTGAAAATAAACCTCAAATTTTAGATGACTGCAATTATATTTATATATATATAGTGATCTAAGTATACAGGTTCCACAAAAATAAAACTTTTCCTAATTGAGTTCAGTATTTTCATTAGGCTTTGATGAGAAAGACAATTTTTAGACCACTCCTTCTGTGACCTATTATTAACCATTTCAGTGAATTGTGTTCCAACTTCACACTACTTTCAGAGTTGATCTGATCCTAGTATTCCCTTGGTCTTATAGAACAAATCAAACAATCATAATTTTAGATTGTATGTACTACAGAGTAGGAATGTGCTTGAATGTCCATACATGTATACGCAATTAATTCCTGAAAAAGTTTTCTTTTCTACCAGGGCTCACACAGTCATGCTGTTACACTGATCATCCTACTAATGGTTACAATGTCCAAACCCTATGCATGTGATATCCTTCCCATGAAAATGATTAGGCACATGTAATTTGGCATGTTCTCAGGACAATGATTATCCTGCTCAAGAACATCATTAGAAACATGAAAACAGAGTTATCCATCATCCCAAGTGTATCATGTTTACCCCAGTCTCTAAAGAGCTGCACCTGGGACAGGAGGTTAAGCAGGTTCCGCTTTTGATTTCTGTTATCTTCCTGTCATGCTGCTCTGTCTGATCAAACAATGAATATCTTTTTAATTTCAAGTTTCAGTTTTGTAGTTCTCCCATATTTCTTCAGAAATCTCAGGTAGGCTGCTTCAAAAACTTGTTTTCCAAGAAAGATAGCTGTTTCCTCTTCTGTTCTTTCTGCATCTATTATTAATAAATACATGTTCTAAATATGAAGTCCATTATTGATGAACTTATTTTCCTGTGCTGCATTGTTTATGCTTTCTATACTTATAGTGTTTATGTATCTATGGAATCTTCTAACTTCGTTCCATTTACCTGTTTTGGGGTTTACATTTGTACTGAATCCTGACTTAGAACCAGAACAATAAATTATATCATTACATTTCAGAACATCTAGACCAAAAAATGCACTAATGCAGGTGCATGTTAGGCAGCATTGGCAAATGGCACAAGGCAATAGTTGTGTAGTGTCTGTGGAATGAGATAGTTGTTGACAAAGACTTGAGATCCATCCCACGTGTTCTGTGGCAGGGGGATTACTTCAGACTAGCTCTCATGTGGCTAGTATTAGGGAAATGTCCATTTGTGGCTGGGATGTATTAACTTTATCCATACCTCCATCACATTTTCTGGCTTAGCTTCAGACAAAAAACCCCAAAACTGTTCATATACTCTGAGATCGTGCCACAATAAATGCAGTTGATTAGAGAACATCCTAATCTAAAGTATTAGTGAAGAACTACAGTGTCATAGAGTGTCATAAGTTACTATTTATTTTAACATTTTTGTTAATTTTAGTAGTGGAAGTGCGAGTTATTTTAAAATTATTTCCTGTACTACTTCAGAACAACCACATGCATGTTTGTTCTACAAATTGACTGCAAAGGCACTACCAATACATTCTGAAATAATTCTAATGTTATGTGGTCAGTCAAGATATTTTAAAACCCACATAGATTCTTGAAAGAACCACTTAAAAAAATTTTTTAGTTCTAACTGCAGAAAAATCATATCATCTTTCTGGATATTTGAATCTCATTACAGCTCATGCATCTAAATATTTCAAAGGGGAACACTAAAAATCAAGATAGAATAAGATTAGTATTAAGAATCAGGAGTGGTCTTAGAGGTCAAAAAGAGTATCATCACAGATATAAGCAATGGGCACTTTATTTTTGCAAGGTTTGTATCTACATGAATTAACCTATAGAATTCTGAGTACATTTTATATAATTTCAGACCCTCATTCAGCAATAATTTACATATGTATTCCACTCTACATTTCTGAATATTCCTATAAGGCTACTTTAGATAATTTACATCACTGCTATTTAATGTATTCTAATATATGTTTTCCCCTTCCATTTTCCAGTATGCTTTGTTCAAGATAGCTCAATAGATTATTTCTTGGAAAACATGCCAGGATCAAAACAGAAGTCCTTTAATTGTAGCTGAATAAAGGATCCCTAATATAGCTACCATTCAGTATTCATCACAAGGCAAAAAATAACTGACTACACTGTAAAGCAGATTGCAGTTTTGGGCTGTATGCAGAAAATTGAGGGAGTTCAGACAGTGTAAAGAGAATAGGATACACCTCCTGGGAACCTTCTACCACCTACAGAACCTACAGACCTACAGACCTACAGAACCCTCACCACCAACAATATAGTGAGCTGGTAATGAAGTATGATAAGTCTGAGAGAAGCTGAAATAAGAACCAGTGCAATCTTTTGAGTTCTGTGATGAAAGCAGACTACATGTAAATAAAAAAAAAATGGGCCAAATTTCCAGAAGGTGTCTCAGGGAGCTACTATTTTAATGTGGTATATGGCAACATCAGAGTGAATACTGACAATCCTTTAATGAATAAAAACACCAAACTTAAACCTTACACCATTTCATTCCATTTATCTTCCCTCTGCATGGGGCTGATAAACTGTGCTGCTGCACAAGCGAATGAGTCACAATAATCCTATGACAAGTTTCATCAGAACCATCATAAGGAATCATGTGTTGTGAATAAAGCGGCCTCAGATTGATTTGGTGCAAAACCACAAGTACATTTCCACATGTTTGGATAGAGAGTCAATGCTTTGAGAATCTGTACTACAGTGTGTCTTGATTTTCTACGTTAGCCCTATTCAGAAAATATTATTCAATGCACACACACCCCTATCAACAGCATTAGAACATTTAACAACACTTCAGGACTTAAAAGTTCTTTTATGCCACAAATCTATACAATTTGCAGCCTTAAAAGAAATATTCATTTATTGCCACAGCTGAGAGACAGCTTATACACACTGACTGTTTCAATCAGGTCAGAGCATGGTAGCTTGTATTAAAAAGGGATATGTTTTTGTGAATTCACACTTGTACACGTGTTCACCAATATGTATGCACACAGTTACATTTCAGTTTGTGCAAAATTCGTACTGTACACAGTCACTGAGAACAGACCAAGGCAACTTGCACAAGTTAGGAAAAAATTATTTAGAGAATTTTTTTTATACATGGAATTGCTGGGTTTTTACTGAGTCTTTTTTATGATATAAACCGACATGAAAAATATCCTTGAGGTAAAAATATACCGAGAAGGAAGGAAAACCATGAAGAATAGAGATGAATAAAAAAAGAAATTTTCTCCAGAGATTCATGCCCCTCAAATGTCTGAACAATTTGTTTAACCAGTCAGCTAAGACCAAGTGTCTCCAATGCTTGAAGATATAAGAAAACATCTAAGCAGTTCTTTAATATCACAAAAGTGGGGTTACAAGCTAAGTTTAAAACTAGCTTTGTTGTATAATCATAGAATAATTTAGGTTAGAAAGGCTTTTATAATCATTGAGCCCATCTGTTAGCTCAGTGCTGCCAAGTCCAGAACTAAACCACTTCCCTAAGCACCAAACCTCACCTCAAAACAGCCTTAGTCTCTCTTGTGCTTGCATTCGATGCTCAGTCTAGAAGAGGACACTGGTTTATTATTAGTTTTGTCCCTGTCTGGTTTAGGGAAAAAAAATCAACTGGTAGAGATTGATGAGATAGGTATGCTGGACAAGCTCAGTTAAATTCAAGTCTCAGCATGATGCTAGTCCAGGATTTGAGATCAGATTTTCAGAGGCTTTGGATGAGATTTAGTTCCTAAAGAGGGGTAGGCAACGAGAGGAGCTTGTGATCTGCCTGTAAGCCTAGGCCAAATAGGACATGATGAGCCAGGGTTAGCATGATCAATGGCAACAACCTCTGCATTGAGGACTGAGGCTAACAGCGGTTTCTGTACTGTGTTTAAAGCCAGGTAGGATGTGATTTGACCAAGACTGTAACACTGTAATACCGTGGGAAATTTATGCCAGAGTGTCTTCACCAAATTTTCCAAATACAATTTAAGGATTGCAAAGCCTCTAGACATGTTTCTGTCAGAATAACTCATAGTTTAAACAAGAGCTTGGAGAGTTCAGAAATTAGAATATGAATATTAAAAATGCGGGAAATCAAATATTTCCTGTTTGTGTGCCAGGGATTATTTAAAAAGATGACATCTAAATCTAACTTTTATTTTCTTTTTATTGTCTGTTTTTCTGTAGAGTTTTCCATTTTGACCAGGGAAGGAAGGAAGGAAGGAAGGAAGGAAGGAAGGAAGGAAGGAAGGAAGGAAGGAAGGAAGGAAGGAAGGAAGGAGACAAACCTAGAGCATTTCATCTTAAAAGTGAATGAGGAGGTCAGAAAGCAAACAACTTGCAGAGCTGAAAGCAGAACTCATTTTCAAGACTACCAATTCAGTGTCATAACCTTCACTTTCTGCAGCTCCTTTATTAGTCCTAGAGGCAAAGGAAGAAAAATGACATAAAGTACTATAGTTACATTTTAATTCCTTGGAAAGTAGAATAATTTAATTTATACATTTTAATTATGTCCCATTTTCCACAGTTCTTTTCAGCACTCTCATCTAAAAAAAAAAACCCTTGATTATTTTTAGTACAACACAAATTCCATAAGCTTTCTAAAACATTTTTCACTGTCTATAACAGATCCTTTTAATATTAGATGTATATTTCTTCTTGGTAAGTCTATTATCACATACAACGTATTAGCAGACTTTGTACAATTAATTCCTAAGGCCCAATTCAAAAAATAAGAACTATTTGCAAGGTACGAAGTCTGACAAGAAAACTATGACAATTAGTTTTTGGATATTCTTCGAAATATTTACAGTTATAGAAAGATAGCTGGTACTTTTTTTTTTTAGTTTCTTATAACTTTGCCAAATTGAAAGCCATTATGATGAAATTTGCTGTGGCAGAGCTGTGCTTCATGACGGACAACAAAATTTATCAAATGTAAGAAACTAAAGAATGACAGCTTATCCCTCTACTATAACTATCTCTTACTCCATCACCTCAAATGTGATTATTGAATTTCTATTTTTTTTTTAATTTTTAGTCCATGCATTATTTTTCATATAAATATAGATATTAGTATTCCGTAGTACTGCAAGAACATGTGACCATGCAGCTGTCTGGGAAGTCCTAAAATAGCATACTGATGGTTATCTTCAGAACAAGTCCATATGTCTCCATGGATAAAATCTGAACAAAGGCCACAGACTAATTCATTGTACTCTGAAGAAATCCAATGGAAAAGGTAGCATGTGATCACTTTAATTACACTGATAGGGAATTAACAGACCTTAAGTAAAGTTACAAAGGCAGCCAGATTTCCTTAATGTTGAAGGGTTTGTCTTTGCAAACTTGGTAGTACTCTCACCATCAGCTTTTCTCTGTATGAATTTCTGGACAACATATTGTCCTTCATACATTTTACATGCAGAACTTGCAATTTGGGAAAGAAAAGTATCTCTCTGAGATATAAGTTCATAAATAGTTCTTGTGATTCCTCAGTGAAAAAGTCTCCATTTCTTTGATTAGCATCCTGCTCTTATGTTCTCATCAAGGTTCTGCAATAAAGCACAATCAAACTGGATGTTCCACGAATTTAAGATCTGTTGTACATGTGCATGATAGGTCAGTGCATCCCAATTGAGAAAGTGGAAGAAAAGGAAGACTAAAATTGAGAAAGGTAGTGACTTAATATCAGTCAAGTTATTAGATTTGACTTTCTCCCATCTTCAGTGTGCTTCCAGGGATTTTGGATGAAATAATATATATGGCCGCCACATGATTTTCATCTTCCCAGAGTAGCTTCTAATGACAGTTACAAGAGGAATGGATCAAAGTCATAAATATACAAGTTTAAGAAAACTACCTCACATGAAATCTTCCCTCTTCAGCTTCAGCAGTATTCAAATAAACACTACTTATATTTGCATAAATAAGACATAAATCTTACAGACATAAATTTGTCTTTCTGTCTTCAAACTAAATCTTGACTCAAATTTTAGCAGGGGACAGGGAAAGAGAGGGAACAAGCAGAATATATGCGAAGACTCCTTTGGAAGGGTCCAGGTGTTTTTTCTGACCACCTTCTCGTTAGTGTATCTGAGGGAAGAATGAGGAGCTATTCCTTCAACAGAACAGTTTTTAGCAGCCTTTTGCACACAAAAGTTAGGTTATTCTCCACTAAATAGTGGGGTTTTATTTATCTAGTGTTGAAAGTTTATCCTCTAGAAAATACCATGGTTAGTATACATGTAACTAAGCTAACTTTTCTAAAACAACTTCTCTGCTGTTCCAAGTCAGGTGAATCACTCATATCTTATTTTTTCATTCATACACTATGGACTCGCCTCAGAAAAGCAGTCTTAATCCCTATTTTTATCTATAACAACTAGTTAACGTGGATATGTCCCTTAAAACCAACAGCATATTAAACATGGAGGTTGTGGCTATATTCAGCTGTAGAATTAAACTCTTTGGGGGATTCTTAAACATAGCTGTCTTGTCTCATTTGAGATATCCTAAAATATTCAAAACACATATGTGCACCTGGTGGGTTTGCACAGGAGTTAGGCACCATCTGTGCTCTCCAAAAAGCAGGTGACACAATATAGGTGGAGATGTATAAGAAACTGAATCATGAGCAGGAGTTTGTATTCAAATCATTATATTCATATGGAATACAGAAAGATGCCTTTGGAATACACATGCAAAGAAAATAGCAAGCATAATGCATTAAGGTTATGAGTTCTTTCTTACACCTGTGTAAAAGAGAAGCTTTTCTGTATTTTATTTTTTAAAAAAATCTGTCCTTTGAAAGTTCTTAGTCCATTTGTTAGCTTCCTGTCATAAATAATGCTTTGACTTGGTCCTCCTCACCTCAGTCCTGCACAATGGGACTGTATCTCCAGAATATTCCCAGGGTACCTATCCTTGTTTCCCTTGCTGCTGCATATTTATTGCACTTCATCTTGACCAGCAGGTCTCGACTCAGCCATGCTAGTCTCTTGCCTTCCTTGCCTTATTTCTTGTACCTGGGGCTCACTGGTTCTTGGCGTCTACAGAAGATGTCCTTAATAATCTGCCAGCTCTGTCCTGCTCCTTATCCTCAAGTGTAGTTTCCCAGGGGATCCTATTGACTAACTCCTTGAAAAGCTGGAATTTTGCTGGGACCTAACTTTACTCCCTACCTGCCCTATGTTCCTCAAGACTGTGAACTGCACTTGTGTCTGACCACAGCAGCCCAGCCTGCCTCCAATCCTGACGTTCCCAAACATCTCACTCCAGTTCATGACTATCAGGTCCACCATCAACTCCCCTCTGGTAGGGCTCTCTATTGCCTGGCTCAGGAAACTCTCTCTTTAAGACAGCATAGGGGAGCTCCAGAATGAGTTTGCTGACCTTATTTTTAACACATCCCTTTCCACCACTAAGAAGAAATTAATATGAGAGAAACAAAAGGGGAAAAAAAACAAAAACCAAGCAGAACCTCTGCCTTAGGCAAAGACCATGAGGCAAAAGAGCCTGCTTGGGCGAGTTCAATTTTGTAAAGCTGAAGTCCCTTGAAGTTCTGTTTCTGGCCTTGGCACCTGGCTTTAAAGAGACAGTAACAATTTTGGGCACGGGTATACATGGAATAAAACATTTTGGTTACCCACGACAGAAGTTATCCTCCATGTATTTCAGTATTTCCTTGGGTTGCCCACAGATATATATTTTTTAAAGCTTTTATAGAAGCTGTTTCTTCTAAATGTATGGAAATGTGGCTATTTAATAGTTCAGGTTAAACAAGAATCAAAATATAACAGTTGTACTCAGAAGATTTCTTTTATCACATCCGGACCTTTCATGGCTCATTCCAATTCTGTCGTTGGGCTTTGTCTTATTTTGTTTTAAATTGAATACAAACAACAATATATTTTCAATTTGACTTTGGAGTTGCTTGGCTTGAGGTAATTTGAGTCACAAATTTAGAAGTATTTAAATGCAGGTTTGGCTGACATTTATTGTTAAAAAATTAAATATTTAAATGATATTCAATAAACATTTTTACTGAAGGGTTAAACAATAAATATTTAAATCAATTGTTATTTAAATGTAGGGTTGTTTTCTTAATGTGTATTGAAGGAAACATTGATCATTTAAAAGGAGTTTTTGTGGAAAGATTTACAGATAACAGACCTTCACATTGTGACAAGCCAAAAAGGATTTGAATCTTGCTATTGGTTTCCTTTATGCAAAAACTAGATTTACTTTGTTCATATCGGTCATGATATAATTAAATTAAGCACATAGATGAACAAATTAGAACAATAATTTAATTTTGCAGTTTAAACTCTGATTTGTCAGATTAGTTCAAATTGAAAGGAAATTTCTGAGGAAAATACATTTCTGATCATCATCTGATAGGAGAGAAATGGCTGAGATAATGTAAAAGAAGTAAAATATCCTTCTTTCTTCATATAAAAAGAAATTAAAAAGAAAGTTGACGGGTCCAAGGAACAGCTAGAACTTTTCTCTAACAGTACAAGTTTCCAGGTTGCCCCAAGTGTAATGGTGCCTTCAAAAGGAAATGAATGGTGTATATGGATGAAGAATTCCAAGAGATAGAGAGGGAAACAGTTGTTATAAAAGTTGGTTTTGCTTCTCTTTGCACTTGAACTAAGCAAAATCAGTGAGTCATAATTACAAAGCAGTGTTTTCCTCTTGTGCTGTGATAAAAAATTTGCAGAGTTGCCTTGACAGGGTGCTAAGATGTTCCCTGCTGATTTCTCCTTCTGTCATGGTTGACATTACTTCCTGTCATTCCACACTAGAAAGACTTAGACAAGGACAACATCTCAGTGAAATGCTGATAGGTCATGAGTCATTTCACAAAATATCTACAAAATAGAATTTGACAAGACATAAATAAGAAACAGTTAGGACTAAATTTCAGTCCGAAGTCTCACCATTTTCCTCAGTGTGAGTTTCAGCAGCAGAGAGATGAGATTATGCTGAATCATAATCACAGCATAGCCGTTCAGGATTTTCCAATCACCAGATCATTCAGTCAAAATTAAGAACCATGATTCTCCATAACCAATCCAAACTCACTCCACCAACTGACAGCTACAAACTTGCACAATATGATTCCATCACTAAAAACTCAGTGTAACACTACTACTTGAAACAACTCCCTGGATCCTGGCACCCTGTGGTGTGATCCCACTCCTACTGCCCACAGAAAAGTAAACTGCATCATATGCCTGTTTGTGTATGGATTCTTTCATAAAACTGATAAATCCGGGGCATTTACCCTTGTTGGGAGTATTTGAATATTGCATTGTGTACATGTGCCAATTGCTTCAAATAAAAGCAGAACAGAATGCTGTTATTAGTCAGTGCTATTGTTCTCTGACATATAAAGGTGCTTCTTTGGAAACACAAAAAATATGATAGAGTTTTAATGAGACCCTAAAGGACTGATGTGCAACTTAGGAAAGCAATCAAAAGCAAACAGACTGAAAAAAAAGCCCAAGGTAAGACAAATGACACTTTAGTACGAAAAAAACCTAAAAATGGAACAAAAATTATGAAAGGAGTGTTCTTATTAGAAGGTCACCAAGAGTCAAAATGAAAGCTACATGTAGAGATAGGGAGAATCTTCAGGAGAAGATAGTCTACCAGGAAAGTAAATTTGTATATCATATTACATATATAAAAACTGTTCACAGATTTGCATAACAGACCAGCCAGGACAGCACTTTCTCGTTCTGATAGAAATACTGCTCTGGCAAACACAGTATGATGACAAGCACTTTGAATTGTAAAGCAAGAAAGGGATTAAAATTAGATCTAGATTTGAAGAAATTCTGAACAAGTTTCTAGTTAGATTCAAATGGGGAGTAGAGATATTCAGATTTCATCTTGCAGCAATCTTGCATTTCTCCATGTTTTCCATGTGGTCATCTGTCTTGTTGATGTTATTTCTTTTTCCTGGTAGATCAGTCAAATATTTTAAGCATAAGAAGTAAAATACAATAAATAGTAGTACATAAAATAATAGTCATAGTAACATATAAAATAGAAATTAAGTTGTTTCATAATTAAGAAGACACTACCCATGGTCACATGTGAAATGGTTTCTGTGGCTGCACAAATGCACTTATGTCTGTTTTAGGGAAAGTATTTTATCAGAAAAACAGAAAAGATGTACAGAAAATAAGATGTCTGTGTAAAAGGATATCTCTGTACTGCTGTGTTTTTAACCAACAAGTAAGATACGTGTAACAAAGGAGAGCATTTTGATCTTTTCAGATTATTGTTCCTCTTGCCAGAGACAGTTCCTATCATAAGCAACATCTTTAGTGTTGATGTGATTTTTACCTCCATATAGTGTTTTCTTTTTCCCATTTATAAAAAAGCACATTAAAAATAAAATAAAACACATCAGTTCTGCAGCTGCACACTAAATAACAGGCTAAATGGCTTTAATTTAGGTGACAAATTGGTATAATAATGTAATGTCACCCTCTGAGACTGCCTTACCGAACAACTGACCCTTTGAAAAAGGAGAAGTTATAATCACTTTTTTCTTTGGCAATCTCTCAAAACTTATGTTGAACTTTATTCTTTTCACTTCTTTGCTGTTAGCATCTCAGTAGAGTAACAATGAGCCCAATATCACATCTCTCGCTACTAAGAGAGCTTTAAAATTGTTTATATCAGTGAAGAAAAAGGCTCAATGTGGAAACCTGCAGATGCTTCTAAATGTTAAATGTTAGATGTCAAATGTTTTGTGACGTGGTGATGGCAATCAGAAGCAAATGGATTCTGGTGCCCCCCATTCCAGCAAGTGTTACCTGAATTTTTACCTCTGATACTCCTTTTAATTACATTTTTTTTCTAATCAGTAAATGATACATAAATTAATTAAAAAACAATGCAATGGCTGATCAAATTTACCTGGTGTAACATAGAATACCCTCCCAAGAAAACTGGACCAACCACCTCTTTTTTGGCATCTTTAACAGTCTGTTTTTGCTCTTGGATGCAGTGGCCAAGGCATAATAAGAATATCCTATAAAAACAGAAGCAAGATCCCATCTGAATTACAAGCTAGTATGTCAAATGCTGATATTAAGGAGCTACTTTTCTTTAAGGAAGTGAAATCAATGCATATTACTTTCAAAATTGGATGTGATTTAATTACATTCTATCCCATTTTCAATTCTTTGCTGTTAGTTTTAGTTAAAGGCTCTGAATTTCTGTTCTTACACTGCTTCTCTCTACCACCTAAACGATCATGATTTTAAGTAAATATGGATGCAGGGAAAAAGGGGAAAAGTAAAAAATAATTTGCTCAGGATCTTACCACCCTTTGACATACCTATGTAAAAAATTCTCTTTGGAAATGAAGACTGATGATATCACTATTCATTTTGAAAGGAATTTGATATGTCATTGATATATGTAAATGTTTTGTCATGTCCTTCCTTTCTAGACAATGTTTTCATGACGAGCCCATGAAGGAGAAGTCTCACCACCATATCTGACAGACTGACTAGGAAAACCCATGTGGGTGCCTCCCAATCCCACCAGTCCACAGTGGCTCTGAAATGCCTTATTCTCTCTGACTTGTTCAGAAATTGGTTTCAGGCAGGGAATTTATTCAGATACGTCTCATTTAACATCTACAAAGAACTTAGTATCTTGCAAAGATCTATGTGCAGTACTATTCTGATTAACTTTGTGTATTACACTGCACATGAGAATGTGAGCTGGTCCATGAAAATTAGCAGAGCTAGCAAGAATAAATCCCAGCATACACTCTTCTGTTACCACATCTACTTATATAAACCAGTAGAAGCTGGTCCTCCACATTTTTCCCCCTACTAACTGTATCAATCAAGAGTTCATCCCCAGTGCATAGAGGAGAACTGATGCTATCACAAAACACAGGAGTTTTGCAAAAGGCAAATTCACAAGAGGTAAAGACATTATTTGCAGACTTTCAGAAGCCTTACTTGCACACAATGTGGTTTACAGATTTTTGGGTTTGGGTTGGTTTGATTCTTTTTCTAATTTCACTTATGACTTTGAAATAAGAGACAAAAATCTTCTAAATAAGTGACAAGAAAAAGCTCTTAAGGGAATGGTTTTGTTGACAAAAACATTTTTTCTTTAAACTTTCTTAAGTGTCTTCCTTGTGAAGAGTGTGTACATATCTGTTTTATAATATAATGTCTTTACTTTGGCAAAATCACTAGTTTTCAAGAAAAAAATAAGGATTAGTTTACCTTTGAAGTGTCAGCACTGGAAAAAAATTAAGTGGTGAATAGAGATTACCACTTTTAACATGTTTTCCCTTTGGTATCAATTATTTCAAATCCAGCTTTCATTTATTGCTATAAAAGTGTGGTAGCCATTTCGACCATGAATACCCTTAAAGAGATCAAAGACTACCAGAAGATTGATACATGCTGCAAAAATATATTCTTTTGCTTTCACTTAGACTTCACAGACTCTTTAAGCAAAAAATCAGCAGAAACCACTCCTGGTGTAAAAAGTGAACACTTTCGTGTCTTTAACTCTTTGGATTTTAGATTAGAGAAGAGGTAGAATAAACCAGCTACAGGCAAGAAGCCTGAGAACATAGGTATCCATTCTATTTTTAGAGAAGAAATGTAAACCTAATAATGTACTGAAACAGTATTTGGCTCACCAGTGGAGATAAAAGAGGTTGTTTAAGCCCTGGCCTCTGATATCTGAGCCTTCAGAAAACCCAAGTCCTTGAAGATTAGTCTTCTTATGACAAAAATCCCTCCTGTCTTAGTGCAGAATAAGCACAGCAATGGTCAAAACCCCACAACTACCATTGTCATTAACATTAGCACCAGTCGTTTTCAGGCTGTTACATTTTAATGGTGATACTCAGCATCCTCTGTTTCTGAAGTCTATGAATTTCCTGTTTGAATGCTTCAAAAATTAGCAATCACTTTTAAAGACCTGGTTGCATGTTGTATGCATCAGCTGCATGCTGACTACCTGTTGTCTCAGTATCAAAGACTCTATAGCCCAGTGCATGGATAAAACAGTTTAGGTAGATAATATGTTAGATGAAAGGCAGCATGGATGAAATGTTCTCATACAAGATTAAATAGCTGAGAAGAGACTGAACAGAGAAAGAGAAGAGAAGAAATCAAATTAGCTTCAAGATGTCCTGTGCAGGGAAAAGATGCTACTACATTCTGAAAAAATAAGAATGTGCAAATCTTAAGAGATCTTTCTATCCTTGTTATCTTGTTTTCTGAGAAAATTTTAAATAGGAGTTGTAAACAACAGGAAGTACTGGAAATTTGTTAATTTAATAACTTGAAATATATTTTATATGTCAGTGGTAGGTAAGTTTATTTTCTTTTTGTTTGAATCTAACACTGCAGTGGTCGAACAGATGATACTTAATCATACCCTGAAACTGCTTTTTACTTCCAAAGGAGATAGTGCACTACATTCTATTGCCTTCATCACAAATATCTTTGATACATATAATTTTTACAGCAAGATTCAGGAATCTGTGTACTGAGTTCTGATATACTGGACCAGCTGCTGCATGTTGCCACACTCAGTCTTGCAAAATCCTCTTAATCCACAGTTTCTAGAAGCTTGATCATATACTGAATTGTTGTTCCACAAGAAATTCCAGCATTTTAAAAAAACTATCTGATTTAGGAGAGGAAATTTGTAGAATCCCAGAAGATAAGGGTCTAATGTGTGTCTCAGACACTGATAGCCAGATGACTGTGATGCCAACCAAGGATCGTTGGTAATAGCAGACAAAGATTATTGGTAATAATATATCACGTGGAAGAATAAGATGTGTCAGAAGGGGACCATAAGGATGTAGGGCAGCACTTTTCCAGGGCAAACACCATTGTTCTCATTCCTGGAAATAAACACAACACAATACAGCACAAGCACAGGAATGAAGCCAAGAAGTGAACATTGGACAGTAGCAGGGATGAGGACCACCAAAGACCCCTGAAGCCCTCTGATGCATTTCCAGAAGAGTCTGAAAAAACAGACTGTGAATGATAACTAGTTTGCATAGGAAGTGAGACACCTATATTCAGGATGGGGAAAACCTGTCTCTAAATGGTACCCCCAGCTAGCCAAGATGTGCACCCCAGGACCCTGGACATACTGTCCCTGGATCAGAGATCTCTTTCTCTTTTTCTTTCTCTTTCTCTTTCTCTTTCTCTTTCTCTTTCTCTTTCTCTTTCTCTCTTTCTCTCTTTCTCTCTTTCTCTCTTTCTCTCTTTCACTTTCTCTTTCTCTCTTTCTTTCTCTCTCTCTCTCTCTCTTTCTCTCTCTTTCTCTTTCTCTTTCTCTTTCTCTTTCTCTTTCTCTTTCTCTTTCTCTTTCTCTTTCTCTTTCT
>JBBMKD010000145.1:75694860-75735970 GCA_037834095.1 Argya squamiceps
TTCTCTTTCTCTTTCTCTTTCTCTTTCTCTTTCTCTTTCTCTTTCTCTTTCTCTTTCTCTTTCTCTTTCTCTCTCTTCATCTTAAATTAATCTTTCTTTCTCTCTTCTTTTTCATCTCACTGGTTTACCTAAAACCCACTGCTGTGTGCCTAAATAGTAATACTACCATACTGATTTCTATGCCAAATGTGTAATTTATTAATAAAACTTTGTGAGTTTTTGCAGACCCTCTGACTTTATCCTTTCAATCACAAGTATTTACAAATCTGGTGTGTCCCTTAAGAATGGAATATTACAAAATTTAACTATGAAATTTCTCAGAATCTCCACTTATGTAAGGAAAGAGGACTGACAACCTTATCGTGCTTCTTAGTTGCTAATGTGAAAACAGAGGCAGGGTCTGAGTTGACCTTTCTAAAGGACTATCCTTAATATGGTGGTTCTGCAGTGGAATTAACTTGCTGCTTTTTTAATGCATTAATTTAAAAGCTTTGGGGTAAATGATAAATGTGTCAGAAAATTTGTTCTCACAGTGAGAACTGATTTTCTTCCTAGATGCAGAAAAACAAGTGTGTGTCTGCACACAACTGGTTGGCTGGGAAACTTAACTAAGCCAACAGAGGATCAGTTTCAAACCTTTATTTAATCATTCTATGCCAGCACAGCATCAAGAAGAACCTTAATCATCTACTTCGTTAACCAGTGCTCAGCCCCCAGGGTGTCTGACTCTGCCAAATGACACATCTTCATGTTTTACTTTGGCTCTGATATAATCTGAATTTGTCTTCTGACTAGCTTTGTCCAATATTACTGGGATTTCTTTAAAGAACTCATGCAGAAAGTTTAGTTGTTTATGAAGAAAAACATAGGGGGAAGAAACCAGGCAGATTTTTCCCTGCATACAGCTTGTAAATTTTGAGTAAGGGATTTTATAAGAGTGCATAAGAAACTCTTACCGTCTCAGGATGCTTCTATTCAAGAACATCTTCCTACAGGATCTGTCATCTGAAGAGCATAAATATGAAGACATTGTAAGAAAGATCTCATTTAAACTATATTAGAAGATGCTAGAGATTGAATTTGTTTTTCCCAACTTCATGCATCTGAAAAAAAATTCTAAACAATAACATTCTCTGGGCTCCTTCTATAACAAAGAGTCACAGATTCACAGAATCATCTAGGTTAGAGAGATCATCAAGTCCAGCCTATGACCTAACACCATCTTGTGGAGTAGGCTGTGGCACTAAGTACCACGGCCAGTCTTATATTAAACACCTCCAGGGATGGTGACTCCACCACATCCCTGGGTGGCCCATTCCAATGCCCAATCACTCTTCTGGGAAGAATATCTTTATAAAGTGGCTCGTTCGTGGGGGTGCTAGCAGATTCCCCAGGCCAATTTATAGAAGTTTGTGGGTCCTCCAAACAGCTGGCTGAAGCATGGATTCAGGCTTGGAAGAAGGAAGCGTGCTCTCTCTTTTGGGTTAGGAAGATGTTTATTCAGTGCAGGCACATGTGGAAGAGGCTTTGCCAGAGCCTCAGTCCCATCATGGAGAAAGCATGGAGAGAGAGTGCAGAGAGAGAGAGACTGGGCCTTGTGTGTCCCCTTTTCCCAGCTCGGGGCCTGGGTGGGGAACACTTCGGACCAGTGGGGAAAAGAAAGGGGTGTGGTCTAGGACAGGGGGAAACCAGGTAGATCAGGGATAGGAATTGGGGGGTGAAAGGAACATACCAAGTACAGACAAATAACAAAATACAAATACAAATTCAAAAACTGGAAATTCGCGCTGCTACACATCTTCCTAAAGTCCAGGCTAAACCATCCATGGTGCAGCTTAAAACTGTGTCCTCTAGTCCTGTTGCTGGTTGCCTGGAAGAAGAGACCAACCCCCGCCTGGCTACAACCACCTTTCAGGCAGTTGTAGAGAATTATAAAGTTTCCCCTGATCCTCCTTTTCTCCAGGCTAAACAACCTCAGCTTCCCCAGCTGCTCATCACAGGACACAGATTCACCTTGTGTCTCACCATCTTCAGTTGGAAATGTTTCAGTTTTCTTGAGAGATGTGTGCCATCTTATATTAACAGTACATTTTCTGCATGCAACAAAAATCTTTGGGGAAGATGGTGACTGCTAAGACATAATTGTTTCTGCACTTTTCTGAAAGTAATGAAGCTCAGTAACATTCCTGAAAAGAATGGCAGGAAATACACTCAGTTTATATACTTCCCAAACCCCAAGATGTTATTTCTCAAGTGAGAACCCAATGATTCCCGCAAAGATCTTCTAAGAAGTATGCATTTGTAAATGCATTTGACTTTTCTATTGAAATTACTTCCTGAATTGTCCCTGTATATAATTAATGATTAAAATATTTCCCGAAGAACGTAATTTAGTAATAAAGTCAGCAGAACATAAATATATCTACAAAATAGAAATACATGCACTGCTGAATCCAATAGACACCTAAGAAACTTATGAAAACCAAGGAAATCCTTTACTATTTGTGTCCTGATGCAGATAATTGCAGAAAGTGACTTTCTGAAGGATATCATCGTAGTTTTTTCTACTCAATGTGTCCAAAATTAATTTCATAACTATGCTGAACAAGCATCACAAGCATAAAGATCCTTCTTCTCCCATGAGGTAGCTGAGGCAAGTGCTTCTACATTGCTTTCACCATGCTTTTGAAAATCTCATTAAATTAGAGAAGAGGACATTCAATACCATGGAGGAGATAGTGCACCTTGAAGCACTGACTCACTAAGGAATCTTTATGTATAAATGTCCTTAGTTTCCATCTCTTCCAGATGTTTCCCTTCGTCAACAAAACAAGTACAGTTATCAATTTCCTAACATAATTTAGAAACATTAATTCACCAACTTTTCCCATTATACACATTTAATTATTATACATGTATAGTTGTATGATAGTTGATTTCAGAGGTTTACACTTGTAGGAATTCTAAATAGATGTTTTCAATAACTGCACAGGTAATAGCAGTAGTGAAGAATATGTGACAGATTGACCTACTGCTACTTCTGCTTTCAGCATTTCCTGTGTCTGGCTAACCTATCTTCAAAGAGGCACTTCAGTGCCTTGTAAACTCTACTTATACTCTTATTTAGAAGTAAAACCCAATTAAGTGTGGAAACTTTGAGGTATATTACCATTTGGTCACTTTACAGACATTAATAAGAAATATTAGCTTTTCTTTTATCATGGGCTTTTACTCTCCAAATTAAATGGGTCACAGACCAGGTCCTTTCACTGATGCATAATCCAGACAAAATGTTTCCTGTTGCCTTGTTTTTAGCTCATGTGTCTATTTGTCAGTGTTAGTCCCAGAAATTAGAGTTAACTGAGATTTCCATGATCTAAAGCTTTTTGTTGTCTGAGACTTGCTACATAACACCAAAGTGGCAAAGTTTGCAAGACACCCACTATTCAATCTGACCTAACTCTGGTGCCCTCTCAGCAAAGGTGCAAAATTGTTCCAAGCTGAAAACTGATGTCCAAAAAGATGCCTAAAATAATCTTGACTTTCTGAGATTTATGCATAGGTAATTCAAGCATGTATTTTCCCCAAAATAAATTTTGTACAGATACTTGTTCTTTTAAGACTTGCAAAAAGGGTGTGAACTGTTTTCCTCAACAAAGTCAGTGGGAAATATCTGAAATCTTGCTTCTATAGCACTGCAGTTGTTCAGATCTTGCTTCTGTTCTTATCTTTCACCTTGTGAAAAACTCTCACTAGAGAGTCAGAGTATGAGAGTTTTCCAGAGACTGCAGTAGATACTGGATTAAGCCATGATTAACTTCTATAGGATTTGGGTCAAACCTTGGATAAAGACTAAGAAATGGACCTGTGTTTGTTCTGTAAATCTAACATACTACAACTCAGACTGCTTATTGTCATGGACAGACTACTGGTTCACTTGGCTTATTCTCACTGTGCAAAAATATTTATGAATCCCGTGTTAGTGTGAACATTCAAACACATTAACACAGATAAGGGAACAACAGTTGCAAGCAGCTATACTATCATGTACCTGTCAACTTCTGAGAACTCTAAGATATTTCATTAGTTATATATTTTTATATTTTTGTCCTTGCACTGAATGTTCCAAGATAGTCTCTCTATTTAAATCTGTGCTTGAAAAATGATCTCAGAATGATTGTTTGAAAAGATTACCACCATAACTTGTTATTTCTTAGCCAAATGTAGAGACTGGTAAATTACTTGCCTCCTTGAATTTGTCACTGTGCCTGACAGCTTGCTCATACATCCAGTTATGATTATGCATTGATTTTAATGATGAATAAACTATATAAATGCTAAGATAAGCATGGAAAAGCTCACTGTTTCAACATTCTTTCTTATAATAAATTGCATATATATCTCACACTTGCTGAAGCTGAAATTCTATGGATTAGGACAGGTTAATAATGCAAAACATGAACCTAAAAGACATGTCTGTTTTCTTAGTACTGAAGAAGATGAAATCTTGCAAAGCATTATGCAGCAGAGGAATCATTTGTTTGCTGTTAGAGCTTATGTAGCTTTTCTCTTTTTCTGAGATGGAAATGTCCATTTCTTAACACCTATGGAGAATGCAGCTACAAACCCATTCCTTAGCATGGCTACTAGGACTGGCTTCTGACCACCACAACAGAACATACATAAAGAAAGGAAAAAGTCAGTCGGGTGGAATAGTTTATTCAGGTGTGTTAGATAGTGCCTTTATTTCCTTCCCTTAAAATCTTTAAATTTTAAAGAGATATTCTTTTAGTGTAACAGAATAAATTATAATTATAATATAATATAACAAGATAATTTACATTTTCCTGACTCTGTAGATGTTCTTCAGCGCTGTCATGTCACTAACATATTGTTCCTATTCTCTGCTAAAGCAGGGGATACCAGCTGCAAGTAAATTTGATCAAACTGAGGCTAATGATCTTCCAACTGACTCTCACATAGTTGGGAAGTCTCACTTGAAGCACCATTTTTGTTCCAGACAATGTGGCAAAAATGACAGAACTATTAAACTGATATTCACTGCTGACATTTGACTTGCAAGATGATTTAAAATACCTATTTAATATTATAAATAGATTACTAATCTGGAATAATTTCATTTTATATGACACTAGAAACAGTTTGTCAAAAACTGCGTTCGCAGCACATCGCTGTTCTGGCAGCTTGTGGCAGTGCATACCATTGCAGTGGGCAGGTATACATATTTTATACATTATTCATTCTTTCTGTGAATCAAGACCATGAACTTTATCTCTCATTTTCCAAAATACAAGAGACCCCAAAGGAATCTTGTTTAGTAAGTAATATTAGCACTTTCTGTTTGCCAGTCCCTGAAGAAGAACATGTCAAGTCACTTGTACCCACAAAGATAATGCTAAAAAAATTGTTAGGAGATCACTTCAAGTACCATATTCAGTTAGCCCTTTATATGTTTAAATTGAAATAGGGTAGGTTTGTATTAGATAATAGGAAGCAATTCTTTTCTGTGAGGGTGGTGAGGCACTGGAACAGCTTGGCCAGAGCAGTTGTGGATACCCCATCCCTGGAAGTGTTCAGGGCAAAATTGGATGGAACTTTGAGCAACATTTTCTAGTGGAAGATGTCTCTGCTCATGGAATGGGGGTGGAACTGGACAGATTTTAAGGTCCCTTCAACCCAAACCATTCTATAATCCTACGACTCTATGATAATAAGGCTATCTATAAAGCTGCTATGGTGGTGCTGCATTTTTCTTCCTTTTAACAAGTTAAAATGAACCCAAGAATTTATTTCCCCTAGTCACCAAACCACTGTGATATGCCCGCAAAACCTGAATTCTGAACAGTCAAAATACCATGCCTGGCAGAGGGGTGAAAGTTTCCTATAGTGTTGTTTCCAACCACAATGACTATCTATTGCTGTAGTTGCTTCAAAAAAATAATCATCTAATCATATCAGATTTATTCTTGCTGCCATTGAAAATAATAACACTGAGGGAATGACCATCATATGCATCTTCAGTATCTAACTACTATTTTTCTTTCTCTAGATGAAGCAACAGTAAACTTTGCTTCCAAATCTGAAACTTACAAAGAAACAGCAGCCCTGAAAATTCTCTCCTGAGTCTCCAGGCTACACTATCTAGTACTAAAGCTGCTTGAAATTGTTTGCCAGAGATGAGAGCTGTGGTTGTGTTGATGATCCCTGCTTTTGAAAGCTTTTCAAGATAACAATCAAGTTCAACTTTTTCTAAGTCTGTCTGAACTTTGGGTATAATCTCTTTAAAGCTCCAGCTAAGCTCACCAAGGTTTGTTGGGTTTTTCTTCCCACAACATTTTTTTCTTACATTTGAAAACCTTCAACAGCTTACCAAGGAGGAGAAGAGCCATTTTATTTCAGATTCTCCTCTGACAGAGAAAATGTCTCCACAAACCATTAAAAAAAGAGAAAAATATGCAAGCCTGAAAAATGTTTTGAACATTTTCCCACTGCAAACTTCATGTGTGCCACCCTGCAGATTTTGATGTTTTGCCATGCATAGATCTGAACAGGCTGGCCCAGTAGAGCATTAGTATTCCACTTAAATAATTCAAACCTAGATCAGTGTTTTGAATTGTCTCTGACATCTAAGTCCACTACGCGTTTGACTCACCTTCATGTTTTAAACAGGAAGCTGACATGAAAAAAGGATCTATGTCTTCTCTGGACTGACTTGGTTCTAAAGGATATTTCCATCCAGGAAAAAAAAAATCTAGTATATATCTGGAGACAATATCTGAGCATTGGCAAATAGCCTGTTCCCATTTGAGACACTGGTTTGTTATGCCAGCCAATCTGCAGACTGTGCTTCATACCCAGCACAGAAGCCCCAAGAGACTCAAAGGTGTGAAGCTTTATATTGATATATTCTGGCACCATCACAATTATTTCTCCTTTTTTAAACTGAGAATAAAGGTATCAATTCAATTTTAAAAGTAGTTAGTTTCTTACTGACAACAGCTGGGGCTGTTGTCATATAGCCATTACATTCCATTACAGGAAAATGGTCTTACAGTCTATATTAATGTCTGTGGAAGCAATTGGCCAGGAAAAATATGGAAATTTGACTTTTCTGTGGTTTTGCTCAAGCCATAATAAAAGTCTGATTTGTTCCCAAGATTAATTACTGCTTAGAAACTGAAAGAGATGTGATGTGTAAATGCCATAGGTGAATTCAGGATGTCCTCTGTGTAGCTGGAATAGAACAAACAGGTAAAGTGGGGAAGTGGTCAGGAATTGAACATGCCTTTGGTATAGAATGAGGCTGAAATTTTCTATGTGTTTACAATATGGGAACTGCAGCGGGGTTTTAAGTTTTTTCTGCTTATATTTTTCAGTATCCTCGAACAATTGATAAAAAATGTATGAATGCATTTGAACTTTCTCAGGTACAAGCCAAGTTTTACACTCTACAGTAGAATTGCCAGGAGTATGTCATGAATTCCATATGGAAAGCAGATTTTCAGTGTTGAAAGTATGACTGAAATATTGAAGGTGTTTCAGTCATGAAACACCTTATACATTTACTCTAGAAAAACAGTGTTTCTACTCTGAAGGAACTAACTAGGACAAAATCTGAATACCTTTTTAATTTCCAACCCTTAAATTCCACATGCTTTCATATTTTATGTCATGTGGATGAAATGGAAAAATATAAAGACAATGAGAAGAAACATGCCTTTCAAACCATAAAGAATTCTTGAATAAGTTATGCACCACACGCCTACCATTGGCAGTGCCCATTGTCTGTTAAACCACTCTTCATGCAGTCAAATATAATTAATTCAAAACGCTTTAATAGAAGTGCCAGATAATAGTCATTTCATTGGACCCAATAAATAGATGGAGGAATGGCACTTGTCTTATCCCCATCACTTTGTGTTTCTATGTATGTTACTCATTGTTTACAAATCTTATAAATATATCCTCAGAGAATGTTCAAACATTTATAGCTTGTTTAATTCATTAAGAAATTATGCTTTAAATATACTTTTTTTTTCTGCTAAGTCTAGTATGGCTAACATGGCTCAAACACACCATTTCCTTCCCAGGAGGTTTCAATGCCAGAAAAATGTTCTCTGGAAGTTGTATACAATATTACTGTGTATGCTTTACTCCCAAGTCTTAAGAAAAACTGAACTAACCAAAAACCCCTTCTAAACGAGTATATTTCATGCAATGCTAATAGTGTTCTGTTTTACTTTAGGTAACATGGGTCATAAAAAGTGTATTAAAATATTTGTATTTTTTTAAAGGTTTTTCACCTGGATCATAATGATACACATTCCTTGGTCATTTTTACATATAACCCTATGTATTTTTTGAAATGCAATGAGAGTTAATGATATTCATCACTGTTCTAGAGGGAAAACAAATGTCATTTAAAAAATCGTTTATATGAATTCAAAAAGGGTAATAAATTAAAAGTAGACTTAATTTCCTATGACTTTTGCCTTTACCTAAACAAGATAATGTCAAAGAAATTTGTTAAGATTCAACAAGGAATTTGAGGGATGTATGAAATCAGAACAAAACAAAGCAAAGCAATTATTAAATAAAAAAAAAAGGAAAAGTTTCCAAAAATTTCAAACTACAATGGATTAACATTTTGGATCTTCTTCTGTTTTTCTTTTCAGCCATTAACTGTTCATTAAAGCCAAGGCCTGAAATAGATGGAGGCAAAATGGTAGTTTGTTGCTGTGCTGAGAGATAGTCCACTGATTTATGGTTATAAGCTGCGAAATTTGACTTTTGGACACGAGAGGAAGACAGCACATATCTATTTTCTTCTGAAACTATGTGTGCAATCAAAAAGAATTGTAATTATATTTATGCCAATAGAATTATAGTAGCAAACCACTATGCTAGAGGCATAGTTCACCTTGGGAATGTTCTTTTATAGATTGAGCTAGCATCAATTTATTGGGAAATAAACAAACATCACACAGACAAGAAGAATATTTTGTTTATACAATAATTTTTATATAAAAGTTTTTACCAATGTGACTATACCATGTTAAATGGTAATAGGGGAAAACATTCTAAGTGATACATAATAGAAAACCTGTGCTCTAGACCAAGCCTGATAAGAAATATTTCATTTTAGAATTTGCTGTAAAAGTAAAAGAATTCGTAGTGAGGATAATCCAGGGTATTGAAAGAAGCTTACACTGTAACTGGGGAGGTAATTCACATGGCTGTGCTGTTTCATTCATATGGTTTCCCTAATTATTTTCAGGTCTAGTGGAAAAGAAGTTATTTTTTACTTTTTGTTTGTTTGTTTAATTTCGTCTATCTTTAGATAGTTTTTTAGTCATAAGAAAGGTGAATATGATAAATGTTTCCACAACCCTTAATTTTTTTTTGTTTTCATATTGAATAAGGCCTGTATATATGTTATGGAATGCTGGTTTACGATGTCATTTTTCGTTCTTTAGCATAAGGTAGCATATTTGTTATTTCCTTATTAGCATGATTTTTGGGGTTTTTTGGGGTTGTTTTTTTTTAATGAGCAAACAAAAGTCGTAAAATTAGAAATATTGTCAGAAATAACAAAAAGTGAAAGAAAAGTGCAATGTGATGTATTTCTAATCTCTTACAAAACAAATGGTTTTATTTCTGAAAACAAACAAAAAACCAAGTATTCTAAATTGCATTTTAAATTCAAAATATGCTACATGATCTGGCCCGAAGGAACTTTAAAATCCAGAAAGGAATATTTCAGATTCATTTGTTGATGTGGGAAGCCTGACACACAAGAAATTTGACTGAGACACGTACATTTATACATAGATACATATATACAAAAATATTACCTTCCTATCCCAAAATTCTACTTCAAAATGACTTACAGGTGTGACATTTTTAATGAAAACTAAAGAGGAACAAGAAATTAATAAAGTGGAAATGCAAATTTGATTAACAGAATTATCTTCTTACATAACACTTTTTAGTTTCAATCAGCTTGCTACAAGATCAGTAACCTAGTAAAATTCAGAAATAATTGAAATGTTATGTAAACAATAAGCATATCTGCTCCTAATACACAGTGCTAACAAAGTTGAGAAAAGCCTGCAACAGTACTATAATGTAATGTCTCCCATCTTTAAACTTAAACTGAGACAAATCATTATACTGTAAAGATTTCCCCCCAGTCCACCCAGATTTCATGAGCAGGAGGGGGAAGACATCTAAAAACAAAGCATTCAAACCACTATGAAGGAAGGAACAAAACAAACCCCTACTATAAAAGATTCAGCTACAAAGCCTCCCTGAAACATACCACAGAATTTGTTCAGAGATTGTGGTTAAAGAGCTTAAGAATGCTGGGTATCTATGGCAGTAATGTGAATATTGATAAAAGTGACTTGATGCAAAAGAAACCCTAAAAATGATACTGCACAGATTTGCAGTTCCTCAGGTCTGTCTATGTTCTCCTTTGAAACATTATTTCAAAGCCCACACTAGTGCTTGAATGTTTCCCATTCTAGGCTCTAAGTTTTCACAAAGGGGCAAAAGCATACTCAGTGTAGTCTGCAGCATCCCAAATGCTATTGCTAGCAGAAAATCCTTCAATGAAAAAAAAATGAACCATACTTCAAAACTATTATTATGCCATGGAAGCCAAGAAAAGAGCTATAATTTCTGACTTGGCCACATCTAGTTGTACCTACCCGAGAAATCAACACAATAGAAGTAGCAGGACCAAACCTGTGGAAGAAAGTAAATATCTGACTTTGTTCCAAGACACATCACTGAGATACAAGGACAAATTAAATTCAGTAGTGACTAATTACTGGACCAGAAAAAAAAATATATATAATGTTAGGCTTCTCTCTGAGAAATGTCGTAGAACAGCCTAAACATATTCATTTTTAATGCTGCAGGAAGGTTAATCTGTAATTAAAGCTTTACAAAAATTAGGACTGCCTATACAGAAGAATACAGAACGTGAAAGCCTTGAATAAATAATACAAGGTCAAAGTAAAGAGAGAGTACTGGTTCTATTAGCACAACAAAAGAGGAAATATCAAAGCAATCTCTGGAACAATTGAAGCAACTAAGTTGCCACATGTCAAAATGAACAGTCATGCAAAGCAGAGGAAAAGAGACAAGGTTTATGTGGAAGAGAAAACCTAAAATTTCCCTATCACACTGCTGACCAGCAGTGTAGCTGATACATGCTCAGCAACTAAATGGAATTCATTCCTGAAAAGAAACTTTCTATTAGAGCTGAATGCATGATGTAGAGGAAAAAAGGAAAAAAATTAAAAAAGGACTTCAAAGGCAAATGCCATTCCCTGGACCAAATCCATATCTGTCTGTGTATGATACTGACGAAGGCTAAATGGAAATGGGGTGATTTGATATGCTGCTGCTGGGATTAGTTCTGATGGCAACACTGTGCTGTCCTGTAACATTAAATGTGTTGCAGCACGATCCAGCCTCTGTGCAGTCTGCAGGGGTCTTTCATTGAAATGGGAAAGGCATCATCTTCTTAATAAGAAAGGAAAGGTGGGGAAAGATGACAGGCTAAATAGTGGAGGGCATTCATTGCTGCAGCTTTCAGTCCAGCCCAGTGTACAGAGCAGCTGCAATTCTGCAGTATCAACCTGAAATGGAAATTGTCATTTTGTGGGTCACAGGGTGTAACTCCACCTCCTAGCTTCTTCAAAGAGGAGAACAAGCACCAGTCTTCATGCATGCATTATCCCCCCCACCATATTTCATGTCAGAAAGCACACTGAAGCTGCAGACACTTCATGTATTCTCCACTCTTGCACTCCCTGGTCACCAGAGTGATACCATCTCTTTTCTAAATACAGTTGGCTGTGGCATGTCATGCCAAAAGGGTATCAGCACAGTTCCCTGCAGGCTGAATAAGCCATGACCTGACCCCAAGTTCTGCTCTTCTCACTGTGTGCATGTGATAGAGAAATAGCTCTAAGAAAAATGTGTCAGAAGCAAATCAGTAGTGATAAAGGCAGTGGCTACCTTCTTAATCAACATGTGGCCCAGGTTCTTTTAAGAAAATAATGCTTCACAATAGCTATACCTTTAATACTTTTATGCTATTTTCCTGCTGGCTTCCACAAAGCATTTCATCTTTCTAGTGAAAAAGAGAGGCTGCTGACCTTCCCATTTACAATAACCATTGTGAGGGATTCACTTCACCTAAGCTTGGCCCCATGCAGAATAGCCCTCTAGCTTAATATATTCATTTTGGTACCTTTCTTAGAGAACATGGCCTGTACTGAGCACTTATTTCAGGATGTGCTGCGTAGTGTTATTGATGAACCAAATGTATATGCTGGTGTCATAAATCTTCTTTTCTCTTTGTGTCCTTCATAAAAAATCCTACTTACAAGATTCTGTCCTGATTACTTTCTTCTTCCTGAGGCTTAGCGTGTTTTGATTATAATGAAATCCATGTTAATTGACCACTCAAAGACTGGGTCTATACTTCAGTCACAAACTTACAGATCTCAGCCATTTTTAAAATAGCAGTTCCTGGTATAGTAGCAGTTTAATCAAGACAGTATGGAGCTTAGTGCAGGCTAAGCATTTGTCCTCTGTACAGACAGTATTATTGTTATTCTTACAGCAAAATAACATCTCAAAGCTGTCCTTTAAAGTATGTTGTTGTAACTGGAACTCAGAGCATTTTAAGGACACAGTAAGAAGGACTCAAAACAAAAACTGTGAAAATAAAAATATTTCTCAGTCAAAGCATAAACTCAGGATGTTTTTAAACATCATAAAATAAAAGTGGCAAAATACCTTTCTTGGAATGCTGTTAGAAATCCTTATTTACCGCTGATCTTAGTGAACATATAGGAGCATACATACAAGATAGGAACAAAATTTTGTCTGGAGGTTTTCTAGTGTGTTCCCCCAATTTGAACACCAATCAGTATTTTAAAATGGCAATAATAAAGCCATCAAGGAATTTTCCAGTGGTCCTCTCTCATCTCTGTAGGCAATGATTTGCAGCACAGGATCTGTTTTCTGTAATCTAGAAGAAAAATAAAAATAACAGTCATAAGATTCCATAAAAACTGAACTTTTAAACATCTGTCCAGTGTACACACAAGTGAAATAACATTTGAAGTCTTTAAAAATATCTGAGACACAAATTTTTCAACACAATAAAGTTTTATGAAATATCAAAAATACCCATTTAGATTAAACCCCATTTATTAATATCCAGAAGGTCATTCACCTGGCTTCATTTAGCCAAGTCATTAATCTATCTTTCCACTTATTAAATAAAAATAAAGCTTTCATATTCACCGCACTCTACTGGAGCCTGCTGTATACATTTACTCAAAATAGAGCTGTGACTATGCAAAGTGAGGAGTTCCAAAGTATATATTAATTGGTATTGGAGTTCAAAGCATTTTAATCAACTTACTAAAGATAGATATTACTGTCTCTGGACTTGGTTTAAAGCATTAATACTAGAAATTTTTACTCTTTTTTACTCTTTAATACTAGCTATTTTTACTCTTAAGAGACTTCTGATGTCCTTTTAAAGTGTATGGTTGTTTCCCAGACACAGATTTTAGATACTTGCTTCCTCTTAATTATTTTTTCCTCTAATTTGAATAAAGTTTATTAAAAAAAGATTGGAATGAATGATCACACTTTCCATGGCCATTTATTTGCCTGCAGCACCACTTTTTAGAATTTTCATAATAGAGAAAATGTGATTAAAATAATTTACTGTTCTTCATGAATAATAAATTATATAATAATTTCTTATTCACACATCTCTTACAAGAACAAGTTTGTTTGGCTATATTGCTTGTCATGATATTATGAATTTATTAAAACTTTTATGTGTTAAAGTAAGGACTCCTTAAGTTTGCTTCAGTGTGCTTGGTCATATTTAGTACAAGTTTAGTCTAGTACACAGCTATGTTCAGTCCGTGTTTAGTTAGCTTGGATCTGGGTTCTTGCAATAGTTCTATTGTCTTTTGGAGAATCTGCTTGTCTTGTCTTGTCTAAACTTCCTTAGCTTTTATATTATTTTTTTCATGTTGGGCCAGAGCTCAGCAGCAGCTAAAACACTGGTGTGTTATGAACACCTTTCCTAGCTACCAATGCAACAGCACTGTGAGGGCTGCTGTGGGAAAATGAACTCCATCTCAGCCAGACCCAATACAATCTCTAGCAATCATACCTGGGAAAGAAGAGCTGGGTCTATACACAACTGTCTAACAAAAATAAATAAGGAAATAATCCAGCATAAACCCTGAGTTATACCTTGGTTGATCTCAAAAGCAGCAATCCATCACTGAACAAAAACCTGTAGAATAGGCAGACCAAGGGCAGATTTGGCATTTAAGTTTCCTTATACTTCTCATCCAGGGTAAAATAAAGACTCTACCTAACAATATTTTTTCCCCCTTAAGGCCTTTCTTTGTTCCTTTGGAAGCTAATTACTGAGGTGTTAATATTCCAAGACTTTAGGCTTCCAAGAATACTTGAGGTAAAATGGTCACAAGCAAATACCAGAATAGTTGTATTCAACCACAAAAGCTCAGACACATACTTGCTCTGCTTCCATTTCCCCTGACCTTTATCAGTTGAGATAAATGAGCTCCATTTCTCACAGAAAAAACGAAACAAAACAAAACAAAACAAAACAAAACAAAAAACAAAACCAAAACCAAAACAAAACCAAAAAACCCCACAAAAAACAACAACAACAACAACCAAATCCAGACCTACCACTTCTTTACATTTTCGATTTCGGGGTTTTCTTCTCATTTTGTATTGCTGCTCACTAACTTAGCAGGACAATTGCTCTTCATTGCAATACCCTCATACTATTCTTTCATTAACAAGTCTGAGTTGAAGATTAGATTGAGAAAAATCACACATGATTATGAAATGGATTATCTGGTAATATGCCATTAGTATTTCTCAGATGAAATTTGCAGATGAACTTAACTTTTAAAGTGAAAATTGCATGTTAATAAAAATGTGATTTATGTTAATAAAAATTTTTAAATGCGATCACATTTTTTCATGCCATTTCTAGGTGTTGGACCTTTTTCAGTTGATTATAATACATTTTATAGTTTTTGTTTTCTTTTTCAATCTCTTTATTGAATTTGCATGATCAACTATATTTGCTTTTAGTGTTCAATCTCGATGACTTATTCAAAATTCCATTTTCATGCTGTTTTCACAGATGCTGCAAACCAGCTGGCTCCAGCCAACACTTCTTCAATTAGCATCAGGGTCAACCTTTTCTTCATTCCATCACTTGATCACACAGCTGACATAAAAACACAGAGAAAGTAGGAAAGGATTGAAAGGAGGAGTAACCTGTTTTACAGTGAGGAATTCTGATTGCACAGCATTTTGAGCTGTTTTTATTTAATTTGGTACAAGTTTTGCTACAGATTTTGGTGCCTATTGGTCCAGACTTTATTAAAGAGATTTTTTTTGTTGGATTCTTAAATACCCCACATTACATTCTTCAGAAGGGAAATCAATCTACCAAGAGAAGTCACTTTTAGAGTAAATATAGTAGTGAGCTGTGGAAATACACATATTCAACTATTGAAATTTCTTTGAAAAACATTACGGTATTCTCCCCAGTATTACCTTCAAAGGGCTTACTGTAACGGCTCTCTTTCTTTTGATTTCATTGGAAATGGAAGAAATCAGTGCCATTAAAAGACACTTGAGTTTTGATGGTAAAGGAACTAAGGGATTTCTGACTGTTTAATAAGAGTTTAAATATAAAATGTATATAAACCTCAGATTAGACAGACAATAATTTCCTCATGCAACATGGGAAAACTGCAAGTATGTTTACCCAATATTTTGAATGTTTGCAATTAGTTCATATAAGAAACATTAATTGTTTCTCCCTGATTTTATCAATACTGAAACCAAAGGCACTCAGTTACTAATTCTGCTTTTAAAAACAAAGCAAAAATTCAACTTTTACCAAGTATACAACAAAACAAGAGTAGGCAATCTGATTTCTATTTGCACTATGTATAATATTAAAATTATACTGTGCATGTACATGTTTACCCAAGCATGTTCATATGCAATTTGGCTATGCAGCAGCAGCATACACAGCTCTTTCCACTTAGGGATTCATCGTCTGGTCCTCTGAAAGGACCAAACACAATTGTGACATCTGTTACAAACCCAACAGCACCACAAATATTAGGCCCTTGGCAGAGCAGATGTAGAGCTTCATCTTCAGACAGGATATATAGAGATGATCCTCCTCCTCAAAGGATTTTTCATTTTCCCCTCAAATGCTGATACACTTTAGGGTGTACCAAAACAAAGCCTGTACACCAATGGAGTTGCACAGCTTTTGTCAAACAGCCTGATCTTGTTACTCTGTGTATCATCATACTCTACTATCACCCTGATTTTTCAGCCTTATGATTGTTTCTCATTTCTACTGGAGTTTTCTCACTCTTGTAACAAAAACAAAGACTGATGTTTGGCAAATAATGCATTCTCTTCCAGGGGGAAGGACAAATTGATGGACTTCTGAGTTGACCACTGAGGTCAGAGAGGTGTTCCTCTCGTCCCCCAATTCTTGGCCAAATTCCAAAAACTATTTAATTAGAGATTCCCAAAAACACTTCCCTTTTCTTTTTCATCTCACATCCTGATGGGTGAGTTCTTTTCATGTTCTCTAGCAACACTCGACCATTACCTATGGGGCAGATGTAGAGAAGATAAAGTCAATCTCTTTCCAGCAATTTATAGTGAAAGGATGAGAAGCAATGGATACTTGATATAAGGAAAGGAATTTACAATAAGCATGCTCAAACACCAGGCCAGAGAAGTCTAGATTTTGCAACTCATCAACATAAAGTATCGTAATGATAAAAAGCTGAGGGAATCTGTAAAGTATTTATGCAGTTCCTGTCCATGGCATGTGAGAATTGCTGCAAAGAATAATTTGAGAAATATCTCTGCAGATGCCTCATATTTTCAAAAATAACTAGGTCATTAATCCCTCAGGGATTGAGTTCCACCTTCCTTCTACTTCCAGACATTCCTTTATTTACAGGACTTGTCTGCCAAATCCAGTAAAATGTGTCAAGACTGGAGTACACAACAAACAGCTTGGATTACACAAGCATTGCCTCCCTTGTTGTCCGATGGAATAACGAGAGTGTGTCTCTGAGAAATGTGCCATTTCCTTTCATCTATTTGAACTGAAAAGACACCCTGCTGAACTGCACACTGAATCTTCTAGCATGCATATCTTTAATTCAAATTAATTAACCACACACATCTAGATAGATCTAGATCTACAAGACAGAAAGAGAAGGGTAGAAATAGAGTTCAGCTCAAAATCCGTGGGCATCCTTCTTCTTTGTGACTTTTCTTCAGGAGAATCCTCAGGGTTCAATCCCATGGAGCTCTGAGTTACCTCACCTACCACTGACATCAAAGGGGTTCAAGAGCACTCAGCATCTCACAGAACAGAGCTTCAGCCTGTCGACATGTTTAAATTCCAGACATTTACTTTAATGAATAAAATAACATTCCCTTCTACGCTCCCCCCCTTCACTAGTACTTTTCTCCTTTCAAGCCTGATTTAGAAAAGTGCTAAGTAAAACGAACACTTACTCCCTTCCTTTTCCATCACCAATTATCGCTGGCAGACACAGAGCCAAATGGCAGGAGGATTTCTTTGCTACATGGGTGGTCTCCAGGTTACAGTTCTGAAACATAGTAATAAATTCAGCACCGCGTAACAGGAGTCACAGAAGCAGAAGTTAGGGAGGGCAGAGTTACTTTCTAACATTTTGCTAAATGAGACTGAAAAAGAATGTTTCTTCTCAGAACCTCAATTCCTGCTTTATAAAATCTGGCACCTATCTTTGCGAGTAGAATAATGGCCTTAACTACTATTAACTTACTAATTACTGAACTCCTCTGGTGGGACAAGAGCAACATCAGAACTGAATCACTCAACCTCTTCCACAATCCAAGCTGGTTAAAATATCACAGCAACTTTGAGTCCTGCAGGTAAAGTTTGTGAGATTTACAACTCAGGTCTCCTGACAAAGGAATAGCTTCTATTCCAAGGAAAAGCATAGAGACTCTCCAAAAGACAGTATAGGAGCTTTTTTCTCTTTGTTAATTTGGCTGAAAAGTCCTGAAAAACAGGACAAAAAGTGATAGAGCACACCCTGCCACTGCAGTGAAGCCTGCTACACCACATCACTTTGCATCCATGTGCCAGGTTGGGTGAGTAAGTCAATAGGAAATGTTTGAAACTAAAGGACTGAAAGTGAATTGCATCTCAGCCTAAGTCAGATGGACAATGCTGAGCTTGCTGTTATAATTCCCTCTATAGTCAGTAGGAAGAAACAGGGAGCTGAACTATTTAAAAGACTTCTTTTAGGATGGAGTGACATACTTTTCTCCATGGGCTATGAAAGTGGATTTGACAAACTATTGATTAACAGGCCCAAGATTCCTCTGTTTGCTGCCGACCTGTGACTTGTCTATCTCTGCATACTATATAGTGCTCTCTATTATCTATGTTCCAGTCAAACAGTGAAATAATCTGGGATAGGAAATGGCTGCTATTGTGCGTCTGTGCGGGAAAAAAAGCACAGTGGAGAGCATATATGTATGTTCTTCTATTAATAAATACTAATGCTGAGTATCTAGGGAACAGGGCAGTGGTAAACAGTAAATAAAACCAATCTCAGTTTCTGAAATGTTCTTTATTATAAGTAAGACATTATATTACATTATATATATATTATTAACATTATATTGTTATTTCATAAATATGTCAGCTACTTTGGTAGCATTACATTTTAATAACAAGTTTTTGCAGGGTACAGCATTACATTAAAAACCTATGGTCACATTAGATTTGGGTAATTGCAAGGGCTGAGTCAATGGAGAAAAGAGTGTTCTTACATTGAAAAGGTTCCCTACCACATCACTTGTACATTAGAAGCAGGGCTGGGGGTGGAGGAGCTCATTGCTTTCAAAAGGCTGGAAACACTTCCAACATTCCCAGAATGCCAGAATACTTTATTAATATTCCTTGTCTTACAGCCTGGCAAGTGAAAAACTAGAGACCTGTCATCAATTAGAATGGTGATGATGAGCCAGCCTAAAATAGGCCAATGAACAGGGTAAGTGCCCCTGTGGTTTGTCAATTACCTGAATTATTTGCAGTAGTTTTAGTGTCATCTGCAATGAATACAAATAGAAAGCACATGATGTCTGGAATGCAGCATGTTTAACATCAGCTTTGGTGTTAACAGAGGGGGGGAAACAACTGACATGTTTTCACAGAAATATTGCAGAAGAGGAGCTCTCATTCACATCTCTCTCTCCCCACCTTCATACATGTTAAATAGGCTCCATTCTGTCTGGCAGCCCTGTGCTTTTAATAGAGGTGAAACCTGCTGGAGGGAAGTGCAGCTCTTCTGACCCTGCAACGTGTGTCACAGTGTCACAGGACAGTGTCGCTCCTTGTCAGTGACTCACCCAGAGTCAGGAAAATCAGCCAGACTGGTGGTATAGGTAACTTCAGGGGAGTTCAGGACACCAAGGCTTTTCTCTTCCCAAAAAAATTCTGTTGCAGACAGAAGGTAACAATAAGCAGAAGAAACGGCAAGAGTAAGGAAATCCAGTATTCCCAAATTCAACCAAAAATTATTTTAAAGAATAATTTTTGAAAAGGGGAAGAATCAAATAAAAGAGATTGATCTTTTTTGTGTATGCATGTTTGAAAGCTTCTAAGAAAGTTTTGTGGTAAATTCCATGAGAAATATTTAACAGTGACTCAGAAAATATTATATTCTTGCAACAATGAAGTTTTATTCTTTATCAGGAAAATAGCTAAACTACAACTGGTTTGGTGAATATGTAGATTGATTCCTCATTTGTTGGTCTTCCTTTTACATTTGTTCTTTTCTTTATATCTTTCTATCCTTCTTTGCTTTGTATCCTTCTCTCCCATTTCTTCTTTAACTTCTTCAAAAATTAAAGGTAACTGCAATGATTTGAGACTTATAATTATGTATCTGGCCACATTAATATTCTTTGTTGTTTAAAAGAATGTATGGGTAGTTATTGGTGTCTGTTCAAATTGTAAATGTTCCTGGAAGATATTTTGAAATATATGTTTTATATGGCATGAAAAATTTCTGAATTTTCAGTAAAATCACTCAATACAGTAAAGATTTGGAGTACTACAAAGAGACCTGTATCTCTAGAACTTTCTCCTTTCCTCTTAGCTTTCATATAGCTCTGGAGGCTAAATCTACTACAAGCACCTCACCTTCATCAAGAAGTTTAAAATGCAGCTGTTTAGAATAATCCTGGCACTTTAAATGTCTGGCCTCCCCGTTTCCTAAGCATTCAGACTGAGACAGAAGAAAGAGGAAGCTTTGTATCTAATTTTCCTCCACATGCTTAGTGAATGCACAGCATGCACCAGTAATACCAGTCTGCCTACAAAAAGCAGATAATTCAGGAGAAGGAACACAGAAGCCCAACTCACCTACAGGAAAAACATAAAGTTCATTGATGTATCCAGGGCAAGTAATGCAAACAGGCTAGGAGGGCTTGACTGCCAGAAAGAAGGAAGCTCTAAGACCTAAAATGTGGGCAGAGACCATTGTTTTGAAAGGAGCACTCTAAGAAAAGGCTAAAATATCAATTGTCTCCATTCTGCCTACCAACAACAGTCACTGCATCTTCTATAATGAAAAAAAGTTTAAATAATTAAGATCTTGCAAATTTCTTACAACTTTAGAATGTACAAAACTTTCAAAAGCAGTCCACAATCATTGGAAACAACTCCTTAAAATAATCTCAAAATCCCTCATTCATGTATAGAGATATAATAGAAGTGTGGAATAGAATTTTGCCTATTTTTTCACTTGGTGCACATGCTGCCATCATGCTATGAACATTAAATGGCATGATTCACTTCACAGAATATCCAGTATTGTTACTAAATTCCACAGTGACTGTTTTATTATGGTAATTGATAATCTAATGTGCTCCAAAGATTAAAGAAAAATGAAATTAAAGCTACAAAATCAAAGGGTAACAACTTTATAATGCCTCTTTAATTTAGTGAAATACAATTAAAGTCACACAGAGAGAGAATTGACTATGAATACCAAAATGAATGTAATTGACAGAGTAAATGTTACAGAGCAGGGCTGCACAAGAGCAAAAAGAAATGTCAATAAACTTCAGTGCCACTGAGCTGTGCCACTGGGCAGGCACACTGAACATCACAGGACTTAAAAGTCCTTGGGGACAGCCAGCCACAAAGAAAGCCATGCTGAATGTTTGTGAAATCACAAGCAGGAAGGGTCTGATTTTATAGGCATGAAAAAGCACCTGAAATGTAATGTGGACTGTAATGACAGTAGAAGCTTGACAGTGCACAAGAAAAATGCTCCACTGATTGGAAAACTTTGAGCTGAACACACTGCAGTTTTTAAAACCTTCCATGCTTACAGCCTGCATTTAAAAAATTATTTCTTTTAGGCCGTGATATCTGGGGAAGTTGCCTTAATATTTATTTTAAGTTTTTAAAGTTGGTAAGTAGTATTATAGTAAATTAAATTAAAGTTGTAGTATAACCTTGAAATTCATGCCATTGTAAGCCAGTAATTCAAGTGTTCTTCTGTGCTGGACTACTTATTAAAGCATCTTTTCCTATACCAGGTCCCCTGACACCTCCTTACTGGTTGCATTTGATCTGGAAGAGTTGCACCAATCCTATTTAACTGAATATCATACCTTCGAATAATTACTTTGTGGGCTGCTGGGATCAGTGACAGGGTATAGGGCTTTTTCAGTGGGGATTGCCACTGCCAATGCAACTCTGATGCAAGAAATTTGAAGGTGTTACCTTCTACAGGCCTTGTGGCTATAGTGATGAGTCAGTCGTGCTAGTCTACATCCTGTGTGGTATTCTCACTTATCACAAAAATCTTCAATATTTTATTATCCCAAGAAGTAACAACGTGTACAAATCCAGAAAAAAGTCCTTTTACATGAGTTATAACAAAAGTCCATTTACATGAGTTATAATAATCAGGTTTAACACAGTCAGGTTTTCACATCCTGATTATTTTTAAATTGTATAGTAAGAAATGAATGAACCTGCACTGAGGGATACATCTCAGCTTTTTAGATATCTGTAACGTAGATTTTTAATTATACTAAACATCTAAACAATCTCTGTAGCTGAAGCAAAAAATAGTACCTTCTGGAGGATGATTTCTTTCATTAAAGAAGGATGAATCATGGCCAATACACATCTAAAAACTCGAGTATACCTATCTGCACTGTCAGCTTTTGAAATTGAGTAAAAATAATCCTTTTTCTCCTAGTCAGGAGAGTGGAGGTTATAGCTATGTGTTTTTTATAAAATAAGTCCTATTTATGAACAAATAAATTTAAAAATTTATTTATATGAGACCTCAATATAATATTTATTTATTTATCAAAAATTAGAGTGGGGGGAAGAATCTCTTTGGAATAATTCAATAATCACATCCTGCCTCAAGTATGGGGATTCTACATTTAATTCCTAGTCTGAATGAGAATCTTTGACTTATTTAAATAAGCTTTACATCATTACCTGCTATTCTTCTCCACTATTGCAGTTCCTGCAAATATTTCAGCTATTGAGTTCATGTTATAGGGAAATTAGACCCATTGGTGATACATACACCAGTAAATTACTGATTCCCAGTCTGGCTTTAACACTGAGATTCACCAGAAAGGAACATCCCACCTCCCTACTACTAAACCTTCTTATTCAGCCTAACACAGGGCCTGGAAGCTATCTGCAGGCATAGCACCTGTTTTAATGCCCCTTCTGAACTCTGCCTTGGAATTGTTTGCAGCTGCTATTTGGTCTGGGTTCAAAATAATGCCAGGTGCTACACTAACAATTAAGACAATCAAGGCCAGTGATATCCTCAACACTTCATCTGCTCCCCAATGAAATGCATTTAATTCCTCTGCAATTTTCAGAAGTCAGTTCTTCACTGATTTTTTTTTCATAATGTTAGGAAGTTCATAGACTCTACCAGTCAGCTAAAATAGGTCCATATAAGGGTGTGGGTCAGCAGCTAAGCACAAACACAGATGATCAGTCATTCCATACTCACACCAGAATGGTAAAAGCAAGAGTAAAAACTTGGGTCAAGATACAAACAGTTTCATAACTGAAGGAAGGAGAGGTAATAAAAAGAATGTGATGTAAAAGTAGTCACTCATCAACACCCAGCAGGAGAACATTCTCAGCCAGTCTCAAAGCAAGCACAAACTTCAAAACATCCAGACCCAGTATAAAGTCACTACCCAAAATGAACAAAAAAAATTGACCTTTGAAAGAAGCGCTTCCACCTGCCAAAAATCCCAGATTATGGGGAAAGCATTTAAATATGTGATTTATTTATAAAAAAAAGATGTTTAGAAAGGCAGTATTGTTATTGCTGGAATCAAACTTTTCCTAAAGATATAAGGATCTTATATCCATATATATCCTTATTATTATATCCTTATAAAGATATAATGCAAAGATATAAGGATCAGTCCACTTAAATAATACTTTCTTATTAGTCTTCCAAGTTTTGATTTAACTCAGGATTAAAATTTCAAAATTAGGTGAAAGACATAGTAAAGGGTACAAAATTATAATTCTGCTGGCAGTGTCTCCCATAAATTATAGGATTTTGTAAATAGTTAAACAGCCATTTAAAGTATAGACAGTAAGTTTGTAACATCCAGGAATGTTAGATGCCACTGACTAATTGAATGGTGTAGAATAATATAGACCTCAAAAACCTTCTGATTTGCAAAGTACTTAAATCTAGCCAATTTAAATAATTTAGTGTAAACCAAGTCAGGGATGCATATTTCAGGTCAGCATAATTCATCTATTAGATCTGAAAGTAAAATATCACACCCTTTGTGGGCAACATCAAAGACAAGACAGAAATAGTGTTCACTTTCTTAGGCAAGTGCACCATCCTTTTTATAGCAAGAAAGAAATTAGACTCAGAAAGTTTTTCTGAGGTTTATGAAGTTCTGACTCCAGTATGAATAAGGTCAGAACGGCCCAGGATTCAGCTGTAGATTTCTTGGCCAGAAGTGTGGTACACAGGAAATAAACAGTCACGGTGACTGAGAATCCAAGAGTATCTTACACTCATCATAGATTCTTTATTAGTCCAATAAGCCAGTAAAGCTCATTTGGGAGCCCTTTGTGAGCTGATGACATCTTTACAATGTGAGGTAGCAAAACTAATATATGAGTTTCTGTATTAATCTGTAGACGGTTGAAATGTCTTTCAAAAACTAATGCACCAGGAAAGCAAAAGAAGCATCTCTGTAGACAGGGATAAAACATACAAGAGCCAAGATCTAAGCCTGTATAGTAAATATGGCTAGGACCTGGATGAAATCCTGGAGATGAGCACTGCTAACTCAATAATTGTTCAAGCATGGGCTTCACTTCAGCAGAAGGAACATTTCATCTGCAGTGGAGGAGATGACAATTCCCAGGGCTTGCTAGGTCAAGGTGGCACCTTCACCATACATCTTGGGAAACCCTTGGGAGAAGATCAGTTACAAGCTGGCAATGTCTCAGATAATTAAAGGAATCATATCTCAACAATAGAAAATGACAAAAATTTTCCTATGATAAGAAAGCAAACTGGGTGCAATAAAGCACAGGAAGGCAATAAAATTCGGATTTTTTTTCCCTGACATAACAAAAGGAAGGAGAAGCAATTTCTCTTACCCCTACTTCTTTACTTCTTTTGCTGTAACATCTGAAAGTAAGTTTTAACATTTTTCCTTCTTCATTTGCAAAAAGAAGCTGCAAAAGAAATCCCATCTTCCGTCTAAGTCTATGGAGACAGAACTATTCTGACACCAACTGGGATGCAAATTCATCTGCTGTGGACTTTGTCACAGGGTGATGAACAAAAACCAGTAAAATCTGCTTCTCCCAAACTTATGGAAAAACTGTGATTTGGAGAGGAGAGCTGCGTCTGTATCTCACATGTACTGGAAAGATGTTCTTGTCAAAATTTCTCTCCAAATGTTATCAGACAGTTCTTGTTTCTTCCTTTTTACTATTTGACAGACAGTGTGGAAAGGGACGTCTTCATTTGAGAGATTTAGTTGCACTGTGTCAAGGATTCACAATAATTTTAAAAGTGCATTGGAAGGATAATTTTACTGATTTAGTGCAATCTGATCCAGCACAACAATTACAAATCAAAAATTACATCGGTGTACTACTGTAAGGGGTTTTTTATGTAATTATAAAAGCAGAAAGGAGTGTCTAGCAGAATACTGACACAATTTTTCTTTCTGTTTTTAGTAATTAAAATCTGAACATTTCAATTTTACCCTACATATTTGCTTTACTCTGAATTGAGATCTGTTTTGGGACCCTATAGAGATCCAAGCTAAATGACACAGATGTACTTATCCCAACTGAGTAGCCAAGGCTAGTTAGTATTTGCTCATTCACCTCAAGGCTCTCAGTGGTATAGACAACATTGTCATGCTTTGGTGCCTAAGATGAAGTCAAATAACTTTCCAGGATATGTAAATCTTTTCCATGCTCTGCACTGAGAGATCTTACCTTCAGCCTCCACTGCATAAAGCTAAAGACAGTGAATCTAATGGTGAATTAGCACAGAGGAATGCAGGACTGTGCAAAGATAACTATTTTTGGTCCAGCGAGTGTTTCAGAAAACTTACTTGAATAGAAAGAGTTGATATGGCCCTACATGTGAATGGTGTAGACACCAGACACTCGTTGCCAGATCACATGAAAGCTGCTTCTTTCGCGTCAAGTTGCGTGGTTACTTCCTGTTGAGATGTGATGTAGAAACTCCCAGTAACATTATCTCTTTCTTTTAACTGACATGAATGATTTTACATGTGTGAGGTATGGCAGGGAGGGAGGGCACAGAAAAATCAGGGCTGCTTTTAGAAAGCCCTCAGGCACATGCCTAATACGGACCTTTGCTGCTGGGATTTGCTGTGTTCTGCTCTAGCTCCATAATGCTTGTGTGTTGTAGATACACTAAAGAGAACACAACCTCTAAAACTGAAATGTGGTGTACACAGTATAGTCAAGCTTCATTTCTACTCTCAAAACTGGATGGCATTGTGAATTTTTTTCAGGTTTATACCATTGTAATCCATCATTGCACTCTGGTGGATTTTAAGGACAAGTAGGAGAAAAACTTTGTAAACATGCTAAGTTTTTGGCACCATTATGATACACTTATGAGTTTCATTTTTTTTTCCAGAATTATAAATAGACACATTTAGCCAGCATTACGCTCCTTGAATTATCTAGAAAAAAATGGAGTCATTTCATGCAAAGGGAATATTTAGAGTGTAGGGTCAACATTTCTGGGAATTTATGACTGACACATTTATTTGAGACTGTTAAGGAGCTCTTGCTCTGACTAATAAGTCCTTTGAGAGTCATAATTGAAGCCTGATGGATTGACTACAGTGGATAATTCTTTGTTTCCCAAGCATTTTTTTAAAAATTCCTTGTACTCTTCCCACTCTGTTGTTTATAAAATGCATTATCTTGTTTTAATCTTTGTAAAGAAGTTAAACTAAGCATGCCTTTATATATCTGTGTTACATTTTCCTGAAATACTCTTTAGAGTAATTCTCCCATCTATACAATTTCCTTTACAGTAATTTTTTACAGAAATACAAGTGCTGATTTAACTGGCCATAAAAAGAGAACATTTATTCACAGCATCTGGCTTATATGCTGTGTTCAGAATGGCAAACGTTTTTGTTTGAAACAGCATTGGTTCATCTAGGCCATTCCCCTGCCTGTGTTACTACAGTTCATATTGCACCATTTAATTGAAGACTAAACAGCCAAATGAATACTATTTTGCAGCATCCAGCATTCCTCCCAAAAGAACTGTGATACAATACATTGTAGGAACTACTACAAGCTGGCAACAGAAATTTAGCAAATCACATTTCAAAGAAGGAGGAAAGAAAAGGATTTTAATCATGCTGTAAGCTACAAAACTCATGTTTGTTGTAAGTTTTGATGCCCAGATCACCTTCTTTCTCTCCATCTCTCTCCAAACCCTTCTCTTCCTCCATCGCAGAACATTTATTTCCTCAAAGTTTTAATGCCAAATTCAGTATATTGGATTACAGGTGAGATAACTTCATTGCCACGACTGGCAGTGTGAATATCATTATATTCATGTCTAAGTGTTTTTACAAGACCAATCTTCAATTTGGTGTATTCCCAATTTTGTAATTTGTGTACTTAACACAGAAAGAACATGAATTTATGAATACTACCTTGCATACTTCTAAAAATCTATTCTCTGTTTGATTGTTCACTCTGATAGGTATGGAAATCCTGAAATATGAAAATTAGTCAAGAAATAAAAAATATTTTCTATATTATAACATTTTATTTCTTTATCATAAAATATTTTTGGACCATATTGAACATTACTCTTTACTGAAAGGCAAAGAAATCCTAATTTTCAGTTCATGGTTAGGACTAAAAATTACCCAGACAGCTTAATTATGTCATCATTTTACCTTTTGATTTAAACACCACCTAGAAGAGTATCTGTCTACATCTTTGCATAGCATTGACATAAGCTTTAAAGCACAACAAATCAAGGTTATGTAATCAATTCAAATAGCAGCAGCATGCTTTCTACAACTGTGATCCCATCTCAAGCAAATCAGGAACTGGCAGACTCAACATGGATTATAATTCTACTCCACACTGTGTGTTCTTCTGAATAAAACTCCAGTTCCCAAAAGACAAGTTTTGCAGTAAGCTCTGTGGTGAATGACTGGAGACCAGAGGAGGGAAGGAATGTTTTCTCATGAAAGGAACTTTAAATTGATCCTTTTTCATAGTCAGTAAAAAATGCATGTGAGCATCACATTTCCACCTCCAGCCTCGGCTGAACATCACAACCCTGCTGCAACAAAGATTGTTAACACAGCAGAGCAATATCATGTGATCTTCTATAAATCATTAGCCCATGAAACTGCTTTTCTCAAAGACCTGAGAAGATAGTTTGATGCTAGCACAGTTATTTAGTAATTTGACATCTGGAAAAGAAAATACACCGCTAATACACAAGTTGTTGATATATAAGACTCAATATAAAGAATACAGACTGAGAAGAAAGTTGTTGTTTGCAAGGAAGTGCCTCTATGGTAAACTATTGTGCTAGAATAATCTCTTAGGTTTTACTATTTACTATCATTATGTACATTCAATGTGGATCCTCATTTCAGACAAGTTATGAACAGTAAAGAGAAAATCTAGTAGAAAATCACAGTATAACTGGACAAGACAAGGATCAGTACCCCTGAATGAAGTCCAGTGACACAGGAATTGAATTAGGAAGGATGAATTCAGGAACGATTCCAAGTCCACACCTGTCACTGCTGTCCGTTCTCAACATCCTATCCCATCAGAAAGCCTGTCCCTGAGTTACTGTTCTAGATTTAGAACAACTGGGATGAAATGATTGCATACTCAATTTAATATCTACTCTATCATATCTTAATAGGTCCATTAAGATTATAACTGGGGAAATATAGGAGAAATCTGTGATGGTACGCTAAAGCAAGACAGAAGAAATATTTAATTAAATGGTAATTTCATTGATGAAATCTATTGCCTAACAAGTAGCATGTAATTTTTATGGTCCCATGTTCACCAGAAAAGGAGTTTGTTCATTCTTGATTGAATTTAGAGTCCACATGTAACAACTCACACCAACTCTGATTAATCATACTTAGTTTTTAGAAATTATCCTTCTCTTGTTTATACCTTGAAAAAAATTCCCTTCAACCATACTTTAAGCAAGACAGAATATTCCAAGCCCAGCACCAAAAGCCCTCCAAGGCAATTGAAAACTCAACCTTAATCTTTAGATCTAGAAATAAGGCCTTCATTCAGGAATGAATTTCGTTTATTCATACAATTTGATTGCACAAAGAAATTTTTTATTTTTTACCCCTGAGTTTCATGGTGACAGTTATTTGTCAATGTGTGCCAAAGTGGTCACCTGTAAAGTGAGGTAAAGTATTACTTGAAGCTTACATTTGCAGTCCTGGGTCCTTTGTGAATATGATGGGTATGAAAGAACATGAGTTTAACAATCTACATATGCAGCTTTGGCAAATAAAATTCATGGTCTCAATAACTGCCCTGGGACAGGGCTTAGAAAATTATCTTTTGCTTCAAAACATTCTAAAACCATAAAGAGGAATTTTTTTTCCTGCATTTAACCACATAGAACTAAAACCGATGTGTATCTTGGATGGAATTTAAAGCATTAAGGTATATTTTAGAGGACATGAAGCTCATTCCACACTACACCGTCACTATCATAGCAAATGTTTCTGCTACAGGTCGTTGATGGAAAGCAATGTTAAATGAAGATCACCTTCAGATATCTTGACCTCAGGGACAGACTTGCCAGCTTATCATCTTCCTTTGTAACTCTTCTCTCTCATACACCCTCTCTACTTCATTTCACTTTGTCTTTGAACCTTGCTCTGTAATATATCATGCCACATTTTTCAAACTGCAGCGTATGTTAAAAGAAGCACAAGCAAACAAGCAGATGACTGCATCTGGTACTCTGTTCCCAAGCTATTGGATAATGGAGAGTTCTGTGCTGCTTTTTTTAACTACTAGATATAAAACTAGATTTAGTTTCTCTCCACAGACTTCCCCTCTGCTTTCTTTCATGATTGTGCTATTCTCTCACTTCTGCTGTTCTTGCAAAATAGAAGAATGCTGTCTGGACCATAAAGAGTGCCGGATTCTCCCTTCACCCCTTTGCTTGTATCCTGGCTTTCATAGCAGTCAGTCAAAGTAGTCACAGCTATTTGTCTACCTCATAAACTACCACAAGACAGTCAGGACCTTCCAACAAAACGTATCTTACAATATATCTTGTCTATTTAACTACAGATAACACCTACTTACATGGGTTTATATGTAACTGTTGATAGGTGGAATAGATGATAGACAGAGGAAAAAGGTGATAAAACAGAGAAACAAGTACATAAAACAGGCTGCTGGTTAGTACTCAGGTCAGGCCATGCCCTGCATCTGACCTGCAGTCAGCCCTGTCTTCGCATTAAACTGCATTTCTAACTATTTTCTTGAACGAGTGTACTGTTTATTCTGTGATCGTGTCTGTGTGGATGTCTAAGTGCCAGGAATTAGTGACCAAGTCGTAAGCACCATGTGCTCACAATGTCAGAAATTGAGTCATATGTTGATGTGTCATCACGAGAAAGGATAAAGGTGAACTAGCTGGTGAGTAGAGTAGCTTGAAGCCAGATATTAGTGCAGCTTTAGATCTGGGTGAGATATTGGAGAGACTAGAGTCTGAGCACTTGGTGCTGAAGGGACCAGGAGGTCTAATTCAGCACCTGTGGAGGATGTAAGGTCTGGCAGTTAACTACTGGTAAGGTCATAGGTCAGGACCAGACAGAAAGCCTTTTGGTGAGTGTGAGTGACACAGCTGGGATGCCAAGGATCCAGTTTACAGCTAAATTTGGAGCGTAAGGCCAGCTGTTGGGAGGATCCCCCATGCTGGTGGCTGTGAATATGTGTGTAAGCCCACATAACACAGCTGAACTGTGTCAACACGCCTGTACCTTGGATGAGAGAGCAGGGATGCAAGGCCAGCTGCTGGATTGACCCCAGTGTATAAGATCAGCAAGTGAATACATATTGTGTATGTATATGTATGTATGTATTTCCCACTAACAGATCTTCCTCTGGAATAGCAAGCAAGGGAGGCAGATCAGGCCATTCGAATTTAGATCCTCAGTCATTGCTGGAAGTGATTTTGTTCTTGATCTCAGCAGCTGCTGTTTAGAGCTGAAACTCACTGAAATTCCTTTCAGCAAAAGCCATTTTCTTTCCTTAGGACTGGCAAACATACTTTCTGTTAACCAAATAAGTTTGTGTATCACTGGAGAACTCTGCAAACATAATGTCCCCTATATATTTAATGCCATGGATGTTTCCTAGCTTAACTACATTCTCCTGCAAAAAATCTTTGACAATTTCTAAGATGAAAACTTTCAATACACCTACAGCAATACCCCTTTGACTCTTAACAGCAAAGTTCACAAAGCTTCTCAATGAAAGGCATATTTTGAGGCATTCTCAGATGGCCCTGCAGGTAAAAGATCAGGATTCTGGTTTTCTGTTTGTAATTCATGTACTCTTGTGCTCACCTGCATGTTATCTCCAGTTAACCTACATTTCTCAAACTTCTCCCTGAAAACTCCTATTTGTACTACCCTGCTCACATGCTATTTTTGCAAAACCTTCTTCACATAAGCAGTTCCAAAAAAACTTAGTTGGAGCAGGAAAGGGGGATGTTAATTATGGACTTTTCTGGGGACCTTCTGCCCCCTAAGGGCAAGACATCAGTGTGATATATTGTCTACTTCAAGCAGTCAGCCTCTAGATCTCAAAAAAACCATCTTTTCTCTTATAGCCCTTAAGGGACCTATGCTTTCTTTACATCTAAGAATGGTCAAAATAAAAACTGAAAATTTTATCCCATTGTAACTTTAATTATTCATGTAAATGCAAGAGAAAACAGATATTTAACACTATGGAACTCTTTCTTTACACATTTGAGTAATTTAATTTTCCTGTATCATACCCGAAGCAAAAGCTATAGCACTAACTTTCATGGGCTTTCAGCAACCTCTCCAATATATTTTCTGGCAGTTCAAGCTTCTCCATTCAACACTATAGTACCAAATATCTAGAATTTTATATAGGATAGTAAAGGATATTAAACTTCCTCAAAACAGAAATATCCTACCTTCCATCTCCCACAGCAGATGGAAACTTTCTTCTGGAAGATTATAGTTGAGTGATGAGTCTTTCTGATAATCTACTGCACAAGTTTTGAAAATAAAAGCCTGAAGTTAAGCACATAAATCCATATTTAGATCTCTTCCTTATTGGAAGTTGAGGTCACATTAATTTTTTTCAGAGTTCCAGAAACAAAGATGGCATGAGATGGAGAGCCAGAGAACATATAGCACAACTCAAAGCCAGGCATGTATCTGAATAGGATCTCACATTTATCTGTTCTTGAACTTTTATTTTTGAAGGTTTTGGCTCATCCTTCAAGCTGTTTCATTGCAGGAAAAGAAGTAGGGGGAAGATTACAATTAAAAAAAAAAAAAAGAAAGAAAGGAAACCAAACAGAAGAAGGTCTCTTGGTTCCTGAATGTCTCTAACTACCTTTTAGTGACTCCTTGCTGGCTGGGAAGGGAATGAGCTTTCATAATGAATAATAAACTCTGCCGAAACTCAGATCTGTTATGCAACTAAACATTAAATGAATGTATTTTCCATGTAGCATAGCTTCTGCCAGGAAATTTGTTGAAAACATTGTTTTGCCATTGACAAAGGCAGCATGCCAAATTCAAACCTGGTGTGAGTGGGCACAAGTCTGCTGGTTTTAGTGGCATTGGGCCCATTCACACCAGGTCTGTAATTGGCCTATTGTGTTTCAAAGGCTTTCATGATCCAAGAAGTGCCAAAGTGCAGATAAACAAATTCTTTAGCTATAGAAGAGCTTTTTCAAGGTCAACACTAATTTTCAGTTTACTTAGCAGACATAAACTCCTTCTGGCTGAGTTCAGTCTGTGACTGTACCAACCTTCTAACCTACAGAATGAAAATTCTTGGGTATTCTCAGCTGCCTCTCTGCAGAACTGCTAAAATGAGCCAGCCTTGAAGGCACCAGCTTCAGAAATTGTATCTCAGTAGAGGATGGGAAACAGAACTGATTCAATAAAAATTAACCTGGCCTTTCCTGTTCTGACTTCATCCCAGGCAAAATCTCTTTCAAGTTTTAGAAATATTTTATTTACTCTTTCTTTCCACAAGTTATGTCAAATGTCAAAATCAAAAAAAGGTTAAGCGTACAAAAGAGTGTAAGATGGACTCTTTCTGTGAAATCTTTAACCTTTTTATAAAACCTGTTTTATGGTTACAAATTATGTAAATAAACATCTCAATTTTATGAGAATCTTTTGAAGTATACCTATGTAATTTCTGAGAGAAGATGTTTCTGAACACATACTTTCTTTTATCTCAGCTACGCCAAACACTGAGGACTATCCTGATAACTGTCATAAGGACATGATGACAAACATCAAATTTGGCAGAGAGTTTCTAAGCTGAGCAGTACAATATTTGCTCAGAAAAGTCTAACTACTCTATGACATTCTGTGACCATTAGAGCAATATGGGAATCTGAATGCTTAGAATAAACAGTGACTAAGAGATCTGGATTCCAATGAAAGAGAATCAAAGATTAATGTGAGAATTAACAGAGTGGTATGCAGTACAAAAATAACAAATCTGATATGATACAATTTCTTAAGCTGACTTCTTTAATTTTTTTGGAATGTAAACATGAAGCTGGCTGCATAAGATCAGGTCACCTACTGCCTGAGAGGAACTGACCAAATTTTAATGTCTTGATTCTGAAAGATTTAAGTCCCAATTTGTCTTCATTCAGGCATAAGAAATCCTGGGGCAATTCCTCTCACATACATATTACTGATTTTCATATATTCATCATAATTTGTGCTTGGTTTTCTACTTCATCTACTTTTTTTTTTTTTTACATTAGAAGTGCAGCTGCTACATATATGAGCAATGTGTGGCAGAAACCTGAAAAATCAGGTTTCTTGCTGTACAAGTATGGCATAACAGCAAACAGTGCCATTAAATCAAAGCTGCAATAATCTGCAGCTCCACTAACAGATATCTGCACATAACTTCAATGTGACTTATGTGCTAAGATAATGAATTCTATAATGCAAATTTACACATGGGGGTCAAATAAGGAAGTTCTTTGTGTTTGACAGTACATTGGGTATTAGGTATTTGTCACAAAATAAATAATTCATCTTGCATAGCTACTTGCTATGTAAATGATAGTCTATGTATATTAAAGCATTTAGCACTTAGAATAAAATGGACAGCTGGGGCCAAATGAATATCTCTCAGGACACATTACCATTAGAGCTCCCCTGTGAGATTTTAACTCTTTTCACTTCTGAGTGCTGTCATGAGGACATTAATTGAATAAGGCACAGAATTCGTTCTAATGCAGGCAGAGCCACAAAAAAAAGATACTAAAATAATGTAAAGCAGCACATTAATTTCAGATTCGACTTTCCCCCAGTTTTAATGTTTCTCAAATCCCCCATGTAATTTGGTTCTGATTCAATTTAGGAATAAACAAAGGTTAAATATTTTCAAAATATCAAGCAGATGACAATCAATACATAATTTAAATATGTTTAATACAAACTAAGATTTGGGGAGGATTTAAAGTCAAAAATACCCCCTATATATTTCACATGAATTTAGACTATCATTGAACACATTCTCTCATTCCAGCCCTCTAAAAATTCCTCTCCTATTGACTCAGACCCAAAGTGAACTTATATTCCTTTGCTATTGACTCAGACCCAAAGTGAACCTTAAACAGAGCATGAGGTTAACCCACTGAAGAGTGGCCATGCAAGTGGTTTAAGAGTAATCCTCCAGACCCTACGGAGAGGGTAAATTGAAGTGCACGCTCTCAGTCCTACCCAGTATTGCATACATTTCTTCTACAGATAAAAGACAGAGGCTGTTTTAACATTCTGTGCCCTGCTCCTGATGTTAGAAACACCATGAGACCCAAATTGTCTCTCAGACACGTAGCTGTGAATTCAAGTCCACTAAACTCAGTACAGTTGCCTGAGACTTATATTCTGGCTTAAGCTCAGCATCTGCTCTCCACTGGAATTGCTCTGAAATACACAAAAACTAGTAGCATTCTGTGGTTCCTTTGAACATGGTATAAACCAGACTGGACCTGATTTACTGATCTAGCTGTTACATATATTTCAATAATCTTTTTCTCCTTGGTTTCAGGATGATCATGTGACACCCCTGCCAACAACCTAGACTTCTCTAGGGCTAATTTAACAGTTATAGATCAGATTTACAGCAATATGATATACAGAGAAGTAATTTAGAAAAATTCATAGTATCTGTGATCATCACTGTAGTACCAGTGTAAAGTCTAAGCTACAGTAAAACAGATTATAAAGCTGAATAGTGAAGAAAGATAAAAGATTCTGATGTTTTAATCATCCACAAAATATGTCTGTTCCCAAAGTGAACTCCTAAGCCTCAAGCCAGCATGAACTCTTACTTTGTAATACTGCATACCAACATCTACTTCAACTTCAGTTTATATTATAATCATACTAGTTATCACAAAATGAGTTCCCTGCTAAATTCAGCCTTGAATTAAGGTGATGAAATTGAAAGAGTTAGACCTATGCATGTCCTGGATTTTTAGTGTCCTGGTTCAGCACAAAATATGTTAACGTAACCAGCATTTGACCTCAACACATTGTCATTCAATTCTGTAAAACAAAAGAAATGGGAAGAAATGGGTTTAGTAAAGATACTTAAATACTTTTGTGCTTTTCTAAATGAGAAGTTATAGGTTCTGCTATAAACACAAAGAAAAATCTTTGTCCTATGAAATCCTAGCCATTTGAGCTTTCAAGCATAAATCAAAGACATGTGAGACAGCAATACTCTCATTGATAAGCCCATCTAGAACAGTGCAAATTTTGGCAAAATGGAGTTTCATCCTGAGGTAGCAATACTGGGATAATGCTGGTGAGCATCAGCCTTGCCCCAGGAGTCTGGTGTTATTCAGATCGGGCATAAACCAAGTGAGCCATTTGTGGGGTGTTCTTTATCTGCAGCCAACACAGGTGAATACAGTGCTCCACTGTCAGTATGTCCTTAGCTAACTGGCTGGTTTGCTTTATTTAGGGCTGTAAACAGTTTTGCCACATTTTAAGGCAGAAAAAAAAAACCTGCCAGTGTCTGTGAGGGTGGAGAGTAAGGAGGAAAGGGTTTCTCTTTGGGGCTGTTTAGGGTCATCTAAATGTAATTTACTTGATAATTTCAATATTATAGCCTTTCTCACTGCTTTAAAAATGTTGGTCTACAACCTGATAATGCCTCCACAGTCAGCAGTGTAGAAAGAAGACCTTAGACCTTTTCTGCAATAACTCTAGTCCTGGTGGATTCAAACTCTCATTGGTTTTACTCTCAAAGTCACATTTGTAATATGGTGACAGCTGGCTCAGTGCTTTTTCATGTCATTAAAATCCAATGTCTTAAAAGAGTAAGTTTTGTGAAGCCAAGACACCATTTCAAACACAGAAAACAAAACAGCATAATAAAATCTCGGTTGGAGGTTTTTTCTCTCTGAGATAACCTTTCCTTCACAGCAATAAATGAAGAACAGGATTATGTGGCATGAAGTGGGCATATTGCTATCATGTGCAAGACTGTTTGGACCGCCAGCTGTGGAAGCTGGGAGAGAAAATAAGGAATATCTCATTGTGGCTAGTGAAAGTGAAGGTTTGTTTAGATTGGTGCAGCACAAAGGGGATCATGTATCCCCCTTTGGGACCGCAAGCTGTGGCACGTATACACAGTGCCTGTTCCAGTGGTGTGTGCATGATGCCTCCACTTGCAGACCAGAGCTCTTTTTGGCTCTCTGGGGGGCCTAAGAATTGAGATAGTTGTCAAGGGTGCTCTGGTAACTGGGTTTGTGGGAGATTGGTCTAATTCTGATTTTTCTCTCTCTCCTGTGCTTCTTCAGTAGCAGAATGCACAGTTTCTTTGCAGTTGGAAAGCTACATTATCTTGCTCATGAGCTGCTTTCTCCCCTGCCTGCCTCCCTCTGAGATTGCCCTTTCTCTGTCTGCTCTTGTCATATCCTCAAGGTCAAAAAGTGTGGAAGAAACATAATGTTTTTCCAGGTGTTTTTCCTAAACAGCTTATTCTCTGAAGATGCCATTGTTAAAGGCTGCACAATAATATGAGCTAAATGCAGATGATGAGTATTTAATGCAGAATACTGAGTTTTCAAACCTTTCTTTATTTCAGCTTGGGACAGAGATACCACTGTGAGGAAGAAAATTTTGAAGTGAGTAACTGGAATTTGATTTGGATCAATCAAAGCATTTAATTTTTATTTAATTATTCTTGCAATTTGATTTTGAATTATCTAAAAATACAGTGGATACGTGTGATAATCAAACAGAATATTATTAATTTCAAAGGAGAAATTAAGGCATCTTGTTCAAAGAATTTCAAAAAACAGGTTTTGTTTTTGCCAAAATAAAATATCAATTGGATGTGAATACCCCTACAAATCATTCCGATTTCAGTGAAATGTTATTTGCAACTTGGAATTTCTTTCACCTTTTTTTCCTTACCACTGCTAAATAGACATCGCTTTCACAGCAAAGGGTAAAGAAATCAACACGCACAAAACAAATACATGGTTTCAATTTGTTTATTCATGCGTACATTTAACCTATTCCTGATCCAAAGGCCATTGGATTTCAGAGAATTCCTTGAACTCTTTTCATACCTCTAATTTCTGAGCAAATGTTGAGACAAGAACAAGCAGCTTATGTGCATCCCCATATCACACTCTTTCCATGAATCTGCATGCTAATCCACATATTAGTCATTCTGAGGTCTTTCTTGATGAACAATTTGTGTATTGCGATGCACAAATCTTTGACAAAACTATTTCCTAACCCATTTTTACCTATGCAAGGAATTTGAGTTGCTGATCCCAAGAGCATGTAGCACTTATCTGCTTCTTGTATAATACACCCTTTTCCCTTCCTTCTCACTTTGATTACTTCTGAAGTCTAGTTTGTTATTTTCCATTATTTGTTATTATTTTATTAATTGTTATTCATTTCTTAGTTTGCTCTTGTTATTTATCTTTTTTCTTTGCTATTGCTTTATTTGTTTGCATTCTGTTTCGGCAATATTCTTCCCTTTGCTATTATTTTTCTTCATTAGTTAGAGTGAACATTTGTCTCTGTGTATCATGTAGCTTGTTTTTATTTCATTATTTCCTGTGTTTGTGTTACACAGCCACCACTGCTCAGCCTCACAAAGTCTTCTAAAGGCAACTCTTATCAATACAGCACCACGGAACCTCACAGACAATGCTTTATTAAATGTTACACTGAAGCTGAAATCTTACACAGCAGGTAACATAAAATCATTACCAGCTTGAATATTTTTGAGGATCAAGATGATAATGATAAGAGCAATGTCCCAACAGGGGACTCGCCACTTATTACTTAATCCACAAGCCCCCCATAGGTGTATTTTGGTGTCATTGAATGCCCACCCAAGGGTTGTATGAAAGCCTGAAGAAGCTAAGACACATCAATGGTTCTGCAAAGGTCTTGTAACACAGCCTAAGCTCTCTGGGGTTTTTAGGGACTTTTTGTTATCAATAAAAAGTTAATGGGAAGTAAAAATATTGCATGAGAAATGTGTGCATAAAAGCCTTACTTTCTTTATGACTCTGTCCTGTAAAACTGCCCAGGAAATAACATCCCACATGGTCTTTTCTTTTTAAATAGTAAACGTGAGTGATCTCTCATCTCTCATCTCTTCTTTATCTGTGGGATATTTAGATATGTAATATAAAAAGGATTTGTAAAACAAATAGTGGTCCCCACACTCTAGATTTCTCCAGTCAGAGCAAATGCAATGTCATTCACTTCATAATCTGAACTATATTTCAGATATGAGAGGCTAAAGTAAGTTAATATTTTCCTGAGCAAAGCTATCAAGCAGACAAACACTATAATAATGTTATATGGTGGTTCCTTCTCCTCATGTCAGTGTAGATCTTTGATCCTCAGATCCAGTTTTAGAATCTTAAAGGACTGAGATCTACAATTTCTTTAATAATATCAGCATTTTTATGAACTGTGTAATGTTCTCTACCCAGATGGTCAAGATTTTCAGGAAGGTTATGTCTCCCTTTTGAATTATTTATAATGTTTTGAAGGTCTATATTGTACTACAACTCTCCATTTCCCTCTAAAGCTCTTAGGATTTATCTATTGGAACAGTCGGAGGTTGGGTTTTATTGGTTTTTATTTTCTTTTTTTTCCCCATTTGGACCCTAACATAAGCAGGTCAAGTCCAGCACTCTCCAAGGAGATCAGTGTTACAGGAGCATGGACTTAGCATGTTATATCTGCTGTTCAGGGAAGAGAGAGATCCCCACAGTGAATCTAATTTGTATAAAATAACAGAGATCTCCACTGTCTGTCACTGTTACCATTGACATGCAAATGACAAAGCCCTCAAGTCAAGCTGTACTACACCACCTAAAGAAGCAGAGGTTGAATCCTAGCCCTAACTGAATTCCCAAAAATCACAGCAGGACCAGTAATTCACCCACTACTCTATAGAAGATAATTCATACCAGAGACTGAAATTTCTTACAAGATGTAATTTTGTTCCAGGTAACTGCCTTGCAACAACTATAAATGATGTTTAGCATCATTAAGGCAGTATTTCAGGCACTTTAGATGCTGGGAATTAATGTGTCTGATCAGAAAAAATTTCTAAATTTGGGATATTTCCCCCTTCCATCACACGCAGACCTTAGAGTCTGCAAGAAGAAGTTTCATTAAGTCAAGTGTTTAACAGAAACTTTTGTCTAGCTCATTTTGCTTTAATGAGGTAAAACTCCTTTTTATGAGACTGTAGTGGTTTGAAAGCAAAATGAGTGAGAGGCTCCAAGTCCAAAATACAATTGAATAGGAAGAAGAAAAAAAAAAAAATAAATGCAACGATACAAAAGACCACTGACAGAGTCAGAATATAACCTGAGTGGGATGATGGAAGCAGTGGTTTTGTAGAAAGGTTTGGTAGCTCTGATCCTCTGGGGATCCAGTGGGTAAGGTCCCCCATATTGTCCCAAATCCCAGATTATATCCAGGTGGGAATGCTTGGTCCCTCCCCCTGGGCAGAGCATCTCACAATGGGATAATGAGTCATACAGGGGGTCCTTGATGGTCCGGTGGGAGTTATCTGTGAGTCATGCAGAAGACCCATTAACAAAAGACCCGTTAGCAGAAGACACCTTAACAGAAGAGGGAGGGGGAACCTGGAAGAACACTGCTTCAGCAATTGGTTTCAAAAGTCCATGAAGATGGTGATAGAATACTTTGTGCATATCTTATACTACAACCCAGGACAGAGGCACCCAGGCAAATACAACAAATACACATTATAAAAGAATGGCACTTAATAGACTTCACTGAGACTGAGGCAACAGACAATTATATTGATGACTCAGTCTGAGACCTCACTGGGTTTAGATTACTCTTCTCTGACTGTTTCTCTATGCAATTTCTTTTATTTCTCATTGGTTTTAATGCTCAATTTTGCAGTTCTTTCAAGTAGTCAAATATTAGCCACACACACTGGTATAAAACCAGTGCAAAAGGGTTCTATTATTTTTAGCTACATCATTTTCCTTTAAAAGTTATATACTCATATACATCCCATGCCTTACAAAATTGAGAGGGGGAGTAGTAGATACGCAAACCCTTCTCTTTCCTTCCAGTAGCATGAGGTAAATTGAACAATAAATCAATTTTTATGAATGCTGTTGACTTGCAACATTTGCTGCTTTTAAAAATTAATAGCTGAAATAATGAACATCCTCAAAAACTCTCTGAACAGTCAGCTTGATTAATTTCCTGATATGAAAAGCAGTTGACAGGTGCAATATTCTCTGCTGAAATTTTCTGTAGTCTAGTTAGACTACAATCTAAACCTATTCCAGTAACACAAGTTTGTTTGCTCTGGTTTTAATTTGTGCAAAACAAACAAACTTAAGTCCCATATTCTGCTTTGCCTAGACATGCATACACACATGATTTATTAAAAAAATATGGATATTGATCTGATATCGATATCCAACTATGACGGACAAAGACTCTCTAACAGTTTAAAGTTAGAAAGTGTATGTTTGTTACGACGCCG
>JBBMKD010000145.1:75736070-75751319 GCA_037834095.1 Argya squamiceps
GGTATTGTATTCTTGGAGTCTATTGATTAGTCAGGATACATAAACAGGCCTCATGATTTATCAGTTCCTTAAATCCGTCTTCTGTTAGTAGAAGGAAGTTTGTCTATCTTATCTTAGCAATATCTAGTTTAACTAAAGTCTTTAATTCTTAAAAAATAATGTCTCACACACACATCCATAAAATATTCCTGCCTGTAAAATAAAATCAAGTTTAATTTTTGTGCAAATATTATTCTGAAGTCATAATAACACTGCATAGCACAAAGTGCAACTGGCATCTCTTCAGATTATTATTGCATTATTGCCAAACTGATAAGGAATTCCTGGGTATAAGCAAATCTGCACTGCATTTCAAGCATTTTCTAAATAGTGGTCCACGTTTCAAAGTGATATAATCAGGAATACCTCCTTTGAATGAAATGTAGATACACAGCTTCACCCCAGTGTTTCCATTTAACTCCCTTTCTGGGTCTCATTATTCACAGTCCTTTAACATAGGAGTTAAACACAAAAAAAGTTATAGCCATTTCTCTTTCTTTTTTTCTAGAGTTGGAATTAAATAATGCTGTTGTCTAAAACAGGAAACATTTGGGATACATTTCTAGTTAGAATTAAAAAAAAATCAAAAGCATTTTGGTTAATCGTTAAGGAATTTGTTTAAATTTTAAAATGCTTATAACATTTAAAATATTTGAAATTTCATGCTATCCCATATTCTTTATTGTGCTGCTCTTTTTTTGTTGCGATATTGGTCTGAAATAATCAAGACAAATGCCTGAAGTCATGATTAATGAGGCTGCCTGAGTTATTCAGATGATCCAGGTGACTCCATTCTGCATCACAAGCAGTGAATGGATATAGAATTTTCACTTTCCATGACTAAAGGTCATCAGTTCCTCAGATATATACAATCTCTGCTACCTGAAGATCCTTTAAAATTAGCTTGTGAGAGGAATGTCTGCATGAAAAATAAGCAAAATATGTTTTCCCTCTGAAGGCAATCAATTTGATGTTCTTTCTTATTTTTTATTACATTAAGGTCCACGGTGTCCCCCTGTATACCTGTGGGAGTTTTTTCTCTGTTACTCAGGAGTTTTCTCTGCAGATTAACAAATTCAGTGTTCCTGTGAGAGAAAAGTACAGAGGCACATCTTGTTCAGGCACTCAAATAAATAAAGCTATACAGGAATGCGTGAGTGAGACTGAAGGAAACGTTCATAAAAGTTTAAGTTGGCAGATGGGGATATCATCTACATTGCTGTTGAAGATTTCCAAGATAATAAATATTTCTCTCTTGATAATCACATTAGATAACTTCTCCATCAGCAGCTCTTGCAACTGTTAAGTGTCTGGGGGGTTTGTAGATTAACAAGATGTCAAGGCTGGTCTTTACTATAGTCTTACAAAATAAAGGAAAACACACAAGGGAGTCTACTTCAACAGAATTCATTAAATTTCTCAAATATGCAGAGGAATTACACAGAGATAGCTAATAAATTAGGCAATCTGTTTGTCAAATATGTCAAAAAAATATTAATTTACAAAAAGTAGATAGATGCTTCCACTACAACATGGAGGCAATTTTTAGGATAGGGCTTTCAAATGCATACATGATCCAACAAAATAAAGTATCAGAGGACAAAGGAATAGGTAGCAGGGCAAGATGGGCTTAGAAACATGATTCTGGAGAAAAATCTAAAACTCATCAGGAATAAAGAAGCAGTAAACAAACTTCTACATAACAGTGTAGACAAAGCGAGATATGCAAAGGTTTTAACTTTGCTCAATAAAATTACATTTTGTCCTCAGAGGACTAAGACACCTTCCTGGGTGAAGAGAAACATCAAGTTCTTTAGCATCTGCAAATATATTCTTGCTAAGTGATAAATTCTGGCTCTGTTTAGACAAAGATGAAGACTGGGGATTATCACGTTCTCAGAGACATCCTGTTTGCAAACCAGCAAAACTCTTCAGGCAGCAGTGTGCTTTTCAGTGCTTTTTGGCTTGATTGGAGAAAGGAATAGCTTATGTCACCCAGGGTAACTTGCTCACAGATGTAAATTAATTAGAATAGTAGAGATGGAATTTCTATATATAGCTGGTCTCATCCTCCTCTCAGGAGCCTCTAAAGCCATAATTTTTCTCTTCTCTTGTATCTCCATTGTACCTGAGTAACACAACAGCACACACTGATGCTGAGTACATTTGTAAATGCTATACAATCACCTCCTCCTAAGCATACCAGTGCTGTATCACATATGTCCCTTTACTACCCAGAATCAGTCTGAGCCTTTGCTTAGGTTATGAAACATTGATTTTCATGGCCCAGGGAGGGGGACAGGGGACATTGCCATCTCAAAATCAGAACAAAAGGCAAAGCATTGAAATTGGCATTGTATAAATTAAAGTACACAACAAGCAGTGCCAGGAAAGCATGTCACTGAGCAGAATAATAGTCTTTCAAGTTAAATAATGATGGCAGTAGAAAGACAGGAGGCCAGAGTCAAATAAAAGACACCTACTTATTCACAATCCAATCTTAAACTTTTGTTCCCTGAATCAGAATAAGCACCCACAAATGTTAACTCCAAATTTATTGATAACTCAAGATGGAAGGGTACTTCATCTTTTTAAGATTAATTATGGACAGATTGAGAACCAGGAAACTGCTCTGATAAGCTGCTTAGGCCGTGAGGAGAGAGAATACACCCAGAAATGCCCAGCTGTCAGCTTTGCTGGAGGCATTAACCCCAGGGAACCAACTTAAGGCAAAGCAACATGAAGATAGAAGCAACACTAAAGAGGCTAAAAGAATCTCTGCTTCACATCTTAATTGCTTGAGCTATTAAACAAACACATCTGGTGTTGATGTCCCTGGAATACTGTACTTTTTGTGTATCACATATGCCTCTCTGTTAATGCTTTTATGAGCTGTTCACTTTGGGCTTGGAGAGATAGGCTGCTAACTTTTTTTTTTTTTTTTAATCTTCTAATGAAAAACTTATAGGCACTTATTTGGTGATTTCATTTTATTTGTTTTTTACCCTCAGCCTTTTGGGGTTTGTCTATTTCATTGTCTATCCATTTGCCTCCCACCATGTCTGCTTTCCCCATTTGTTCAAGAGAAATTAACAAAATTAAATAAAGAAAAATTCCACTCTGGCAGGCATGAATTTGTTAGAGTGAGTTAAAGGAGACAAGTTTGCACAATTTCATTATGAAGCCAAGTAATTGTTAAAAGAGATGCTGCCTCTTATTTGCTCAATAATGCTTTTATACGTTTCAAGCGTTATGAAGGATTGATTTGATAAAAAATATCCTTGGAGGATTGTGACCTTGAGTTGTCTCTTGCAGAGGAATTTGCTGGGTTTAACCTAAAAAAGAAATGGAAACAGAGACTATGGAGAATTGGTATTTTTAAGGTGATAAATTTGCGCAGACATACAGAATAAGAGCTATTGATATTTTTTTCAGTGTTACAGGTTACAAAAGGCATTTCCACTTGGCTTCCTGAAAATTTCTTATACTCTTTAACCTTTAAAGATGTAAAGTAATGATAAAAATCACATGTATATTATAGGGGGGTGAGATTGCTAATTACCTAGGAGTCAAGGATAATGTAAAAGCACGTTGTTGTTATCTTATGTTGTTATCTGATAACATGAAAATGTCAGGATACAGAAGGTATTTTGGTGTCTTTTTGTGAAATAATGCATTGAGAACTGCATTTCCCTCAAGAACAGCCTAGCTGCTTATTCCATAAGAGTGGGAAACATTCCTTGTTATCCCAATAAAATATGGTGTATTATCCTCCCCAAATTGTAACTGCTGCATAGGCTAAATACACACCAATGATGTTTTCTCAACAATAGAGCTTGAAGCATTTTCTCTAAACACAAAACATTTACATGAGTAAATGTGTCTATAAATAACATATATGAATCTTTTTTTCCACTTACAATGATACAGATAAAAGAGTGACTCAAGATTCTTGAAAGTCAATATTATATGTTCCTGTAGTTTCAATATATTTCTTATAAATATTTTAGTGGCTTTATTTAGTTATCTTTCTTTCTGCAAAGTTGCTATAAAAGTAAATTACATAAGAAAGTTATAGTTGTAAGGTTTGGGTGGGGGGAGCAGGGGGCAGAGATGTTTTTTCCCAAATGTTATTTCTATATGGTTAAAGTATTTATTTTTTTATTATTTGCTTACTTACTTATTTATTTATTATAGGATTTAGAATTAGGTTCAGGCTAATAATCTAAATTTTGGGGTACTGGATTTTCAGAGTGAAATTATACACCTTAATTTCCATTTGAGCTTTCCTGCCATTTACTCCACACTGACAATGCTTGCAACATTCACAGTTTGACTGCATTTTTATCTATGAAAAGTTCATTTTAGCATTGTTTAAATGGAAAACAAATTTCAGCTAGCAATGAATATAATTTACACTGCTGTGTTATTCTATCATATTCATGCAGTGGCATTTGGTAACATTTGCATCATTCACACTGGGGTTATGTTAGTGTTAATGAAAAGCTAAAGCAAACATTTAGTCCTTTGTTAGTTTGAAAGCTAACATGAAACATAAAAATCTAAGACTAAATTTCTAGAATTGCTCTATAACAAGGTAATTTTTCAGCTATCCCTGTCCCCAGGACTTCCAAGGAGAATGCTTGGGTATAATTGTGCTTCTTGTTTACAGAAAGGAGCAAGAAAAACTTAGATAAAATCATAACAAAAATTAGTGGTTATTATATCACTGCAGTTTCTGCCTGTATAAACACAACAGTCTAACTCAATCTTTAATGTCAGCTACCTGTATCAACTCTTTGCAGCACCTGGAGATATGTGAAAGCATGGAATTAGCAGCTGCCTTTTTTTTCCCTCCTATAAGCATATGCTATAATGAACTCTGTGTCTCTGATGAGCATTTATGAGAATTATCTAAAAGTACACAGTTTGAATTTGGATAGTCATTCCTGTATTTTGGCACCATTTTCAGAAGACCTCAGTTCAATAAGGCTTTCTGTAAACTGCATTTTTCTTCTCCAAATCAGTGACATTTTATATAGTTTTCCTTCTAAAATCTACATAACAAATTAAAATTCTTCAATGTTTATAACTGGTTGAGAGACGTTAATTTTATAAACTTCTCTGCTACAGATATTCTGAAGGGTATCAAAAAGATACCAAATTTTTACTTTGTAGTAATTTTTATTTGTTGAAAGAATTGAGAAAATATTGAATTATTGAAGTGTAAATACAGAGAGAAATTATAAAATTGAATAATTCTGGCCATTACAACTTGCCTGACTAAAAACCAACAAAACCACAGTCACACAGTCAATTCCAGTGGCAGTGAGTTGTCTTTTTGAATGAAAAACTCTTTTCTTCAGATTAATTTTATTCCATAGACAACAAACCTTATTAAAATATTGCTGACACATGGTATTTTAATATAATTAGAAATATTTTTATGAGCAGTCCAAAATTTATGTAATATAATGATATGCAGAAATTGTAACAGTAACTGAATTGAAAGAAAAAATAGCATATTCCAATTTAAAAATCTCATATTTCAATAATATTTTCTATCCTTTTGCAGCTGTACACACGTAGGTAATATGAGCTCAGAGAAAATACAACAGGATTGACAAACTCAGGAAGTGACATTGCTCATCAGTGTAGTCTGTTCTAGGATCAAAACCAGATTTACCCTGTTTTCAAGGACGAGCTGGAAGAAGGTGTCCCATCCTCAGCTCTGCATGAATCCCAGTGCTTGGGAGGTTTCTGACACACAGCAACAGGCCACTCCTGCTTCTTTCGTCACTTTCAATATATTTGGGGTCACCTTTCTCTCTGCAGAAGACAATTTCTCAAAGATCACATTTTTAAAGTCTCTGCTCATTCTGATGGTTGGATCTTGTTTGGGTGTTGGAGGGAGTTTTTCAAGAGCTCCTGTTTTACTGACAATATTATATCTGTTCCCAAAGTAGAACAGAAAACAGAACTGAGTAAGTTTAGGGGAAATGTAAATATTACCCTCTATGTGTTATATATTACACTTTGGTAAATAAATACCTACATGAAACTTACCTATTTTTGTAACAAGGTCTAACATCAACTGTGCAATTTCATTGAACTGTACATTTCTGCAGGGTAATTTTGCAATTTTGAAAGAAAAATATGTCTCTTAACTGCATTACCTCACACTCGTCTTCAGTTAATTCCTTTTGATATACTTCGGGTGGTTCTTTTTTCATTAGGACCATTTCCAATTTCATTTCTATCCTTAAAATCCTTACTTTATACAATGTTTATCTAAATGCAATTGTTTCTGATCCACGAAGAAATATATTGCCTGCTTTGCTGACCTAGTCAGTAAACAAAAGTACTGGACATCAGAACAGTCTCCTACAAGGAAGATTCTGCCCTACTTCAGTACAAAATCATTTTACTAATTTCTTCTGGACTACATTTTCTTTTTTCAAGATTAGAATATTTTGGCCATGTGAAAAATGTTGCTAATACACTACGCATGTCTCCACCATATGTTTCACAATCATCCTCTTCAGGAATTAAAGTGGTGGGGTTTAAGCACATTTGCTCTTAGTAAAATCAGGTCTGCCTTCTCTGGGCTTCCATAAAATGATTGTTTAAAAAATTTATCATAAAAATGCTACCATATCTTTGTTGGCGTCAAGTCTGACTGACTTGTCTACAAATGAACACTTTTACTTTCCTTCTAATTTCACCACCTATTTTTTAAATAAAATTATGGTGTGTTTGCCCTTCTACAATCTTGTAGGACTGCCCTAGAATTCTTAAACATAATTAATAATGGTTCAAAGATAGTTCTGGCTGACATCTTGGTTACTTCTAAGTTATTTAATATTCTCTAACCTGTCCTTTCTTTGTTCTGACCTATTGTCCAACTCTTGTTAAAATTAATTGTGTTAAAAATTAGCCATTATAATTTAACATGCAAAAATCACCTTTGTGTTCATGAAAATAATGTATGAAGGGAAGCTAGTCTTTGAAAAACAGGGGGTTCAAGCTAATTTAATTCAACAAAAAGTCATACTGATAGCTGCAGCAACAGAAAACCAATCTCAATACAGATACAGGTAATGTAAGATTCCCTATCCATCTATTAGTTCAATATATAGTGAGAGGATGAAGTCAGAAGGGCCATTCATTTTTATGGTTCTGCAAGATCTTTGATTTCTCCAGAATTTTCCACAGTGCACTAGATGACTTATTTATTTTTTCAGCATGGACATTCTGTCCAGAAAAATTGGTTTCAAATTATCAATTTATGTGATATTTGCTTCCCAAAGTAGTAACAAATACTATTATTATTATATTAACAGCAGTAGTAACAAATAATATTACTGTTACTAAAAGTGATAACAAATATTATTACTATTATTATTATTACTAACAAATACTGCACCAAGGTTTTTATTTCAAATGGCACTTTGGGTATAAAGAACATTTTAGAACAATGAGCAATTTGTCAGGAATATATTAATTTTCTCTATCATCTTCTTACAGAAAGCCCCAAAACAATTGTGGTTGCATTGCTTTTCCTCTCTTCTTTCTGTTATCTTGTGGCCTCTGACATCTGACTGTATGGTGTCATGCAGCTGGGGGGAGACAACATGATTTGTGCTTTTATTCTAGTCCTTTATGTGAGTTATTACTTTGCTTTTAAAGAAGGAGCAGAACTCTTCTAATGAACCCAGCAGTACACTGCAGTCTAACCCCAAACTTATGTCAGTGTATAGAGTCAGAGTTTCTTCTGCCTAGTCTTGCCATTTAAAGTTATTTTTCACTATGAGACCCTCAACCACCACTCCATAGATAATTGTCCTTGTAGTTTACTCTGAGGGGGACCTAATCAACTGCATCAGAAGTGGATACCATTGGACAATACACAAGATAATCAGTTATTTTGGTATTTAGAAAGCACCCAATGCACCCCTTGATCTAATTCTTCTATGGGGGGAAGGCTCTGAAAAAGTAATGGAGTTTCTTCTTCATCTTTGCAGGTCATTTTCAATTTATCACTATGAAATCAAATCTTTTGGGAGCATCACCATTAACCTCCACTAGCTTAGGTACATCCATCAAGTCCTCATTCTGTTTATCATTATTATCAGGGAAGTCATTGCTCTTCAAACCACTGTGACTATTAAATTCCTACACATTATGAAATAAACCCTTATTTTATCCATAAAACTCAGAAAAGCTGCAACATCCACAGGTTTTCATGAGGCATATAAATGAGTACATTGTGACTTTACATTCCATTGAAATATCATCTGTGGTAGTATATTTAGTATGTCTAGATAAGAAATCTACACTAAATAAAGGCCAAACTTCCTTTGAATAAAAATACTAGTTTCCTAGTTTCTTTCCTCCTTTCTTAACTCTTCCCTTTAAAGAATGTTTCAGCAAAATATCACGCATTTGAAAGACATTACAAGTAATTGATTCAGCAACCATGTCATTTATTCTCCACTCAGTGGATGTCAGTAAGTCCTTTTAATGTCAGTGAATGTTATGTGCATGCACTTATAATACAATGTACTCCCATAGTAGAGATGGAAGGTTTTCATAGAAACTGCAGATCTATACACTCTTCTTCTCTAATTAATATCCCTTAATATAGGAAAAAACTTCAACAACCTGGGTGTCAACAACTAGAGGCAGCAGAATAGACTCAGCCAAACAACAACAAAAAATTAAAATGCTATCATCTTTTGACTTACATGTTTAATCTCCTTTGTTTTCAAGCAATGAACACTTTAAGTGGCTCCTACTTACAGGTCAAGCATTTCCACCTCATACAATCTCTTATACCATTGTAATCTGACAACTTAATCATTGCAGATATAATAGGGTGTTTTGTATTAGATGCAAAAAATTTCTATAGCCTATAGACAAGCACAAAGCACCCAAAAATAAAAAAAAATAAATTCTACAATATTTATGGTTTGGGACCACACCAATCTAATAATGGAATTAATATATTTACCTATAATGGTTTGAGATAATCTCTGAGCTCTGTGCTCCTTTCCCCAGGGATACATTATACTCTATGCCCCATTACCCAGTTTGGGAATAGCTTAAGATTAATTGCCAGGAAGGGAAGAAGGAGGGTTCCTCCCATAAAATTTATATTAAAAACACAAGAGGTACAAGTGCTGAGAACCACATCACAAAAGCAGAGACAGGAACATGAGAAGGTGTCCCAAGCAGGCATAGAAAAGAGCCAAAAAGATCCAAGGTGGTCAACACAGCAGTTTTTGGAGGAATGGATTTACAATAAGCTTGGGGGCTACTTCTCAGGAGACCAGTAAGAGTTCCTTCCATGGACAGAATGTTCTGATGAAACTGTCCACTTTATTAAGTTACTATTATCTTCATAGCCAGTGTCAAAAGCGTAAGAAGAGGTATAAACCCTTTGTAGTAGAAAAGTGAAGGTGTTCACAACTCTTTCTATTATCTTAAGTTTATGACGGGAGATGAAAAAGGTTATGTGAAAAATGGAAAGTCAAAAAATAGTTCACCACATTTATTCAGGGACTTTTTCAAAGCTTCAACCAGTTAGCCTCAAGAGGATTTGAGAGAAGACAAACACCTGGTCTGGCTTAGACATACCACCTTTTCCTGATGCCCTCAACTCACTCAATTGACACGAGAGAGCCAGGTGTACTTCTCTGGAGTGTTAAAGACTGAAAGCAAAGGGAGCTCACTCCCTCACACCAGCAGGAAGGGATGAGAAAAGTCAACTTCAGCAAAGGCATTGGACTCCTATTTCCCAGCCCCTTAGATACTGTGCCCCTTTTCCAGGTCCAGCCAGTGGCAGGGCTTAGTGCATGTACCAAAGATGCAAAATGCACACACACAGAATGTAAGTACACACAATAAGATGAGGGGAAGAGCAAGGTCTTTACTGGTCTTTACCCCATAAACATAATCAGCACTTACACAATGGAGAGCACCACAGAAAGCATCATCTTGCTCCTTATTTCCAGATGATGAAGGTTAAAGCTCACAAGGACAACAACCTTGATTCAAAAAGTTGCTGTCATTTCTGGATGATCTCTAAATTTTAGCATGGACTTATCATTTTTGGTCTCTGGGTCTCATAGCTTCGGTCTCTGCAGAAGTTGATCTCCTACTTCCAGGCTAATCCAGCTTGTTAAAGTTTCTTAGAAAATATACCCACGCACTCACACAACCAGCTTTCTCTGTTCCCTCTCTTCTCTGTTTTTCACACTTGTTCCTCCCAGATCCTCTTCAACTACACACCCCTTTCCCCAGCATGTGGCTCTTCCTCTGAACTCTATAACAACTTTTGCATATCCTCACAGCCCCCCAACATTCCATAATAAATTTCACACAATCCTTCAAACCCTCAAATACTACATATATTTGCTCTTTCCAGGAAGACTGAGCATAATCTTGCTTTCCCTTGTTCTCGTCAGTTACAAGGTTCTAGTTGAATGTCATAATGTTACATTGGAGTAGTTTTTTATATGGCTTACCAGTCCACGATCTGAACCCCTCTGTACTGTTTCCACTATCTACCATTGCTCAAGTTTGCATTTCTGAGTGTTTATTTTACTTCTTTTCCTGTCTCTTCTCTTTGTCTCTTAAGCTGAACAGCCATTAATCATACATGTCTGTAACAGACCAGCTATCCTCTTATTGACACACTAAGGTCTTCAATCAGTTGCCAGCCCAGAGCACAGCACATAACTTGAGCCTGTAAATGGTTGCAGTAACACCTACCCCAGCAGGTAGGTGGCTGAGGTTTTGGTTCATTAGAGCAATCCGTAGAGTAGGACTTTCATACACTTCATGCAAGAGACTCCATCTTGTACAGACTGAATATGATTCTGGGTTAAGACTGTAAAAGAAGGTTTCTTATGTTCTGGTAAGGTTTGGAAACCAGGTGAGGATGCCACTGTCAATAGAGGTCACTATGTGGCTTTTAAGGGTAGACCTCAGCTCTCCACAGGTGAGATGTTGGCACACAGCACAGCTATAGCTGGTTTTGCAGAAGGCATTTATGAGATGTCTGATACTACAGTTACTACTTCAGAAGATCCACAGGGGTACATAGATAACCTATCAAAGACAGAGGAAAATTCTGTGTAAAAGATTTTGCTCTGCTTGATTCTATGAGATTCTCAAAATTACCTTAAAAGCTGCTCTCCAGAACAGTGGGTTTTGGTCCAATGCACTAACATAAGTATTCCTACTTCTACATCCCAGTGTCAGCAGAAAACATAAAACAACACAAAGAGTAATATTTCACAGATTGTTCCTTTGTTTCCTTTACCTTATGCAAATATGAAGCAAGTAATCAGTTTCTAACACTCTTTTCCCAGCCCCCGTAGTAGTATTTCACTTACTGGTGATGCTACCAATTCCACAGGCCACATATTCTGTGTTATTTTAAATATATTTCCCCTTACTTTCTCCCACTCTTATTTAATTCTTCACCTTTTTTCTTTGGAAAAGTTGATTTGTCTAAGATACACTTTTATATTTTATTGAAATAAATTAAAACTACATTAAGTATAAGGAAGAAATATTTTAAAAGAAAAAAACCCTCTCAAGTCTACAATCCAATAGACATTGGCTTTGGTTGAAATGTTTTTGGTTAACTTCTGTTTTATCTCATCAAGTTGCTTTGATTTTAAATGTATTGTGGTGATATAAGTAGCACTTAATTAAATAAAGTGTCTACATCTTTCCATTCATTTTAAGAAAAAAAAAATCCATAAAAAACAAAACAAAAAAAATGTTTACAACTGAAAAATTGAAGTAGTTGAATCTTCAGCTTTGGTAAGAAACAGCTATCTTGTGATGATATACCTTAATTTGCCAATCTGTTTCATGGTCATGAAATGCGTCTTAAGGTTCCAATTTTTTTTCTGGAGGGTGTAGAAAACTGATAGTTAATATGTGATTTCCAGCACACACAATAAGTAATGAACTGCATGTTAGATGCAGTTATTTTTGTTTCATTTAGGCAAATGCTATCTGAAGTATGCACTACCAAACAACAAATTATAGATTGAAATTCATGCAGCTTGATCATATGGGCACCTTCTTTGCATACTTTCCCAGGTCAATTTCATGGTACCTTGGAAATGATCAAAACAAAAATGTTCTATTATTTCAGAAGTACAGTAATGGAAAACAATCAGATATCCTGAAATTTACACATTTTGAAGCATCATTGGTCACAGAGATGAATAAGTCCCTTTCAATCAGGTTGGGGGTGCCTTCTGTTCTAGTAACTTAGAAACATTCAGTAATTGCCACCTACTCTTCTTTCTGGAATTTTCTTTTTTTCCATGGCCTTGCCTCGTTTTCCTCTCTACAGCGTGCAAAGAAGTGGAGGAAGGAAATTTGGGCTTCTAGAGGGGAGGGGACCTTCTTCAACTGCAGGAAGAGAAAGAGATGATTGCTTGGGTTTAAATCTCAGGGAAAGATGCAGTAGAAAGAAAGGAACATCTCAGTTGTCATTAACACCTCTGGCCATCTCCTGGAATAAGCTGGTTCCCTCTCAATTTGGCTTTTCCTTAGTCTAGGAGAGTTGTTCTCCCACTGAAGCAAGTTTTAGTTTTGTCTTCTTCACTACACAGCAAAGAAGGCTTGAGTCAGCCCTGACTCCTTTAGTAACATTTATAGAGACTCTATTAACTTAAATGTCCAGTGAAAGAGTTTCAGAGAGTTTGTCCTTAGAATTACTGTTTATGACCATCTCTTCTAGCATGACGGATCATCCACCATGAAGTCTATCATAAAGAATGTATGTTTTTTCTCCATTAACTATAAAACTGGTAATGGCAATCATTGCTGATTTCTGGTACACAAAATACCTTTATTCAAGGGTCATAATAACTATGAGTCAAACATGATCAACTGGCTACTCATTCTGGAAAACACTAAGACTACTTTTCTTTTAGGGGTGTATATCTAGACTTGCTGATGAGATGTCACCAACCTAATCCCTCCTGTGGGCACTATCTAGTCAAAGACAATATTTCACCATCTAAACGTATATAAATAGCATTTTGTTTAGGTCTAGGTCATGATCACTGCCTGCTTATGATCTAATGGTCTAATTCCGTAGGCTGTGAGTACACTTTGTAGTCTGTTTTTGTTCATTACAAATACATGACATAAAATAATCCCAAGACACTGAAAGTATACAACACTGACTACTGTTTTTTATGACTGGAAATAAATGTGGAACTTATATTTTGGTTATTTTAGTGTCTCATTCATCTTTTTCACCTGCTTGTATTATACACCAACTCTGGATTCAGGATCATAAAAACATGATGGATAGGATGTTTTATTAGTTAATAGAGGGATAAATAAACATTAGATGAAGAATCTCTATCCAGATCAGATTGTTGGCTTTATCTCAATCAAAGTGTTTTGTTTCAGCCCAAACCTGAATTTACAGGGCCCATTTCACTTCCAGTTTAATTCAGAGTGCTGAAAATGAGCTGTCTAGCAGCAGAGACTGTAGCAGAACACACCTTTTTCTGGAAAAGTCTTAACAATCGGTCAGTGTTTTGAGCTCATTGTGTAAAAGGCACTGAAACTACAGTTAAATTACTTGGATAAAATGACATGGTGAAATACTTAAATGTGAAGAAAAGATTACCCTGCTCTAATTTCTTGTAACACTTGGTAGACTACACTCAAACTGAGGTGAAATGAGCAAGAAGCCATAAGAATTTGGGTTACTCCCTCACAAGACTGCCACATAACCATTAAGACTAATTGGTTTAAATCACCAAATTGGCATGGTAAGGTTGGAGGACTGGTCAGTTTCACAGACACTTTCTTAAAACTGGGTAGATTGGAAGGTCAGCAAGTAAACATTATAGTAATGGATACCAAGGAAAAACTAAGCCAGAGAATTTCTGAAATGGTGAGAGATGGATTAACCTGGAATGCAGATGGGTGAAAGAGAACAGTGAGCCAGAAGAGCCCCACATATGCTTTTATCACACTAGTGTTGATAGACAAGCCACATACAGCTAGATTTTTCAATTTCCTTAGTGTGCAGTGTTGTGCTATATTAACTGACATGGGATTTTTACTGTTAAATAAAGATTTATTCTTCAGACTTTGGGCTGTGGTCTGAAGAATTTGGTGAATTCAACTCATGGGACATTCTACTGGTATAAGTTTCCAATTATATAAATGTAATTTTCTAGTTGCAGCCAGTTATTTTCATGATATTTTATATTGAAAGAGTTTGCCATTACCTTTCTCTATCCCAAAATATACACCTTTGCATATAAATTGGCGTGTCTGTGGGGGTGTGCTTACCGGCCAAGCAGCTCCCCAGACCAATTTATAACAGCCTGTGTCAGTTCCTCCAAATCTGGTGCTTTGAAGTGTGGATGAGGCTTGAAAATGAAGAGCGGGTCTGGCTTGGGTTGGAAAAGGTGTTTATTTCTGTCCTGGCTCCATGTGCTAGGAGAGCACTTGCCAGAGCATGTGCCAGAGAGCCAGAGCAGCAAGCCAGGACAAGCCAAAACAAGCGCTTGGCCTCAGTTTCGCTCTTAAGTACCCAGGGATCAGCCTGGGCAGGGAAGAAACCTCGGCCCAATGGAGGAAAGGGAAGGGGGTGGGGTTACATCAGGGTGATACTGCAGGAGTTATCAGAGGTAGGGAGGGTAGGGTATTTTGGAATGGAACAAACCAAGTTATGGAGGTTTCTCCTTGGGGGCTGCTTACCGGTGAGCAGTAACCCCAGACCAACCAAGACAGTTTGTGTGGGTTCCTCAGATCAGCTGGCTGAGCATGGAGAAGGCTTGGAAATGAAGAGCAGACTTTGCCGTGGGTTTGGAAGGTGTTTATTCGGTGCAGCTCCACGTGCAAAAGCACAGCCTGGCCTGTCCTTCTCCCATTTGTACCCCAGGACATAGCCTGAGGCAACAGGAGAATTCGGGCCAATGGATGGAAAGGGATTGGGTGTTCCAGAGGGGGACACTTAATGTAGCAGTGTCAATTTCAGGTTTTTTGTATTTGTATTTTGTTATTTGTATGTACTTGGTATAGTCCTTCCACCCCCCATTCCTACCCCTGATGTACTTGGTTCAACCTGATGTAACCCTACCCTTTCCCTTCCCCATTGGGTCAGTGTTTCCTCGCCCAGCCCCCAAGCTGGGAAAAAGGGACACA
>JBBMKD010000145.1:75751419-75768106 GCA_037834095.1 Argya squamiceps
GAGGGCACGCTTCCTTCTTCCAAGCCTTGAATCCACACTCCAGCGAGCTACCTGGAGAACTTACAAACTGCTATAAACTGGCTCAGGGAATCAGCTAGCCGGGGAAAGCATTCCCCACAAACGAGCCAACTTAACAGAACAATTGAAGAGGGCTGGTGTCTGAGCACCTGGCTGAATGGGAGATGATCTTCCTCAAGTTACCAGGGTAATTGACAAGGGGCTCCCCTCTGGGAGATACCATGGGGGTTTGGGAATGGTGAAGGGATTTAGGAAGGAACATACCAACACAAAACAAATAAAATACATATAAAACTTTGAAAGGCTTAACCATGCATTGCAACACCAAGTAAAGACAAATAACAAAATACAAATACAAATTCAAAAGCTAAATGTCTCACTGCAATGTTTGCAGTTTTCAAAAAGTGAAGGTGGAGAAAGTCCCTAGTTTTTAAATTTCAAGGTGTAGATATCAAATTGTTATACTAACCCTGAAAACATGAAAAAAATAAAAAGAAAAAAGAAAGAACCTTATCAATCTTATTATTGACATTGTTTACCATGGCAAGAAGCAGAATCTCTGTTGTATTGAATTTTCCAGGTAAAGTTAATCAGAAATAATTATATTTTACGTATTGAGCTGTGTTTTCTTGAATGCCATCCTAATTCCAGCATCAGGAAAGGTATTTTTCAGGCATACAGATTTGGTTATAGATTCCAAAGTTTCTAAGTCCTCCAACTAAGTCCCTATTCAACAGCAGTGATTTATGTGAGATTCTCCTCCGTTGGAGAACCACTCCAGCTAACCAAGTCCAGCTGTTTTTCATCCCTTTTGCACCACTCATGAAAAACAATGGTCTCAGGACATCTGGAAATCTGACTTTTGTCCACTTGCAGCTATCAGCCTTGGCTTCCCTATTAACTTGTGCCCATGAATTCCTTTAGCTGTATATTATGAAAATATACATTTTAGCATTTATCTTGCCATTGTTGTTCTATCTACAGCTGGGACTACATTCACTTTCTCAGATTATTGGTGAGTTTTACAATAAAGCAAACCACACTATTATCCCTCCTCTCTTCTTTTACTATCAACTTATCTGTTATGAGTTTTGGGTTTTACTTCAGGTCTTAGTTTGCTAGAAGGTCTTGGCAAGTGTTTCACAGGATGTAGCTGAAGGGTGGCGTGTAGTGTACACATTCTGTCAGCACCAATAGATGTGTAGTCCCGGTGCTAAAGCAAAATAAAAAATTGTTCAGACACTGATGTTCTGGCAGCACTACTCTTTCTGATCCAAACAACAAGAAGTGAGTTTTTCAGTCAGCTGACAGAGCTAAATATTCTTCTTTCACTGAAATACAAACACATAATCCATTTGATTATTGGGAATCATTACCAAAGATCATCAGGCATTAGTAACTCTCAATCATAACTGATTCAGAATGGATTCAGATCTCCAAGTCGCAGTAAAAATTTCTCAGCCAAAATACGGCCTTTTTGCCTAAGTATTCAGGCCTTCTAGAACATGTCCACCACCTCAGTTAAAAAATACCCCAAAACCATTATTTTTCTAGTACATGAAGTTTCTCAATTAAACCTGATCTAATAATATCATGTAGCAGATTCCACTGTCCATAGGCAGTCCTGTTGATGAGGTCCAATATGAGGTTTTACACATGACTTGCTTACCCATAATCAAAAGCAAGGCTTGCTGGGGAAGGTGGGGAGGATGACATTTTGATTGTATGAGAGCTCTAATTCTTCATAAACTTGACAGATAGGAGAAGGAAGATATGAGAAATGGAAGTTAGGCTGATATGGCAACATCTGGAATACAGAGTCAGCAGACTTTGGATGAGATTTCCACCTCAAATAAAAGTAAGAGGGCTGAGTAAATCAAATACACACTGTTTAGAACTAGCAGGGGCACTGTAATCTTTTCCTTCCACAGCTTACTTGTCCTTTATGGACGTGAATTAAACAACCTGAGGCAATATGAAGAAACTGTGTGAGATAACCCCAAAAAATCCCCTAACATTTCCAGATTTAGTAAGGTAGTTTTTGATAAGAGCTTTTGAGCTAGCTGTATACAAACAAGCAGCAAATATTGCCTCCAGCACTACATAATTGTTCTGACTAGCTGTACGTCTACTCATTCCTCACAACTCCAGGGCCTTCTTTTATATGTGAAATTTAATACAACAAGAATTAATGCTGTTTAGCATTTAGGAATTAAGGAGCAAACTTTCCTAATGAAGGAATTATGCTTCCAAATTGAGGACAAGAGACTATGGGAGGACTACAAATGAACAAAACTTTACTGATATCATGAAGAATGTGAAGTACTCTGGCTGATTGGGCATGGAAGCCAGAAATCAAGGATTTTATAAGAATCCCAACCACCCTCCAATACCAGATTATAATTTAACATGAATGAGGTAAAATATCTCATAAGAACAGTGATATCAAAATCATTTCACCATATCAGCACAATTGTCTCAGTTGCATGACCCTTCCATGTTTTTTCCTTAAAACACTGGTGTGGAGATTGCTCTAAAAAAATAGATTAAATAATCACATCCTCCCTAAACTTTTTATATTCAGTATTAGCAACATCCCACAGTAATTAAAAAGGTGAAAACTAGAGTATGATCTATTTTTTTAGAAGTCTGCTTATGTCATAGTACCACATGAAGTGTTGAGGTCCCTAAGCAGCAGAGACCAAAGCACTACCTGGAATCTCCCTGTGTGAACTCCCCATCTCATATCTGAAGCAATGTGCCTGCCTCTGGGCAAGGCTTTCTCCCTCAAGCATACCACCACTGTCATTTTTAGCTTCTGGTGTTTCACTTCTGAATATTTCTGTTAGTACAAATGAAAACAATTCATATCTGTCTGTAGTTGAAGTCTGTATCTAAATGTAAATATGTCGTTCAGCTAGCTGGGATCCATAGAGATTAAAAGCAGAAGGAACTGTTTAGTCAGCTAGTTTGGTAAACTCTTGTATTTCATACAGTTACCTTTTGCATATTTGAGGGATAATAGGTAGCCCACACTGTCATGAAACACAGTACAACTAAAGTGATTATGTGCATACCTGTCTGCAGTTATAGGCAGTGGAAACAGATGGAAACAGAAGAACTGGGTAGTGGGGTTTAAAAATCCCTTTTTTTCCTTAACTCTGATACGGGTTTGTATAAAATTTTGGTATAAAATTTCATTAAAATTTTTATTTCTCATGCATATGAAAATATGGTAGGTCATGTATTCTTCTGGTGACAATCATCATTAAAAGCCTAGAACTTTTGGTCTGATTGGCAAAACATTTACACAGCCTCCAAGGGAAGCAGAATACAGTAGGGGACCCTAATGTTTTTATTGTTCCTAAACACATTTTTTGCTCAATCTCTTTCCTGCTAAAAGAGACACAGTTTAAACCAGTTTGAGCACTTCAATTATCTGTAGGGTTTATGTTTTTTCTATTACTGGTATATTAATCATAGCATCCTGTGTCTTATAATCAAGATTATTTTGTGAATTTTCTTTAGATTCATATAATTCCAGAATAATTCTTTTCACTGGACAGAAAAATCTCCAGTTATTTTTCCATCTAACTGAAAATAAAACATTAAAAATCTGTAAGGACAAATGTAGCTTGCTTCCCTCTAATTTACACAGAGGAATTCATCAAAGGCAGGCCAGGTGCTTCTTGTGTTGATCAAGAATTTTTTCTTGATCAACACAAGATCAGATTCTTTTTTGTGTGTGTGTGGGACTCGGGATTCAGGGGTGACTTTAATGGAAATGTTTCACATCTTTAGTCAGTAATGTGCACTTTTAGGGATCTTAGGAAAATATTAAATCAGTGGAATTATTTCACTTAGAAAAGCACCTGCTATGCCAAAAAAAAAAAAAAAAAAAAAAAATCTAATATTTAATGTAGTACCGAAGCATTGCAGTCCTGTTGCCATGATACCTTATGGTGGCTCTACTGGCTCATGCACTGGTTACAGCTTCGCATGTCAGAATTGTTCACACTAGGGAACACCTATGGAGGTTCCATCATGGAAGAAAACGGCCTGGGCAGATGCTATGGGGATTTTTAATGGGCTATAGTTCTTCTGCCATCCATACATACTGTGTTTATAAACCAGCCCAAAGTGACAACCACAGAAAGGTGTTGCCACCTACTGACTGCTGAGTAGGGAGCAAACAAAGAATTTGGTCTGCCCAGGGCAGTTCCGGCTGTATGGCCACCTCTGTGTCAGGCAGAAATCAGAGCATCCTTTGCCACCTGCAGCCGTGTCCAAAAGGCCAAGATCTGCACGGCAGGCTGGGGTCACCCCAGAACAGGCAGCACAGCAGCAGCCTGTTAGAATGTCCATACCAGGGCTGCTAAAGCTGATCTCCCCAATGCCACAGCAAAATTTCCCCGCCTATCTTCCTGAGTGTTGATCAGCAGTCACATCAGGAGGGACAGAAGAAAAGAAAGGGAAGAGAAAACAATAATTACTGACAGAAAAGAAGGCGTAACATTTAAAGTTTGCTGAGAAAACAAAATCAAGAAGTGCCAGGACACAGTCCCAGGCACCACAACTTAATTTATCTCAGCAGTTAAATATCTTGGACAGACTCTGGAATACTTCTGGCTGGTTGGAAGGAGCTTTCTCTCAATAGGCATTGTTCATGTGCTAGCATCATCCGGAGCTCACAACAGTTTGGATATGAACACCTGATTTTAGGTTCTGAGGTAGTATTTATTGATATTGACACATGTAACCTGTTTTTTTGGTGTAAGGGCAAGAATGAGCCATAGTACTCTCTAACCTTGGAGGTCAGTAATAACTTTCTAATCTCCATATATATTAGCACTGACATAATCAATATCTGCAGCAAATTAGTGTAAACTTATTTACATTCTGTTCTGTCCATCACACATAATGTTATACAGAGTAAAGGTTTCAAATGTGTTATAATGTGTGATAATAACAGTTCTGGAGGTGTTTGGCTGACCTTCTTGATAAAACATATGTGTTTCAAAAGCTTTCAAAATATCATTGCTAGCCAAGTTGTTAAAAAAAAGTTACCTAGAAAGAAATTATCATATTTCATGTGATAATTTTCCATTTTTCTGAATATTTACTTTATACACATGCTCACATAAAATAAATTTCAAAAACTCATTAATGATGAAATTTGAAAGTTAATTCTTCATGAATTTCTACAGAGGAGTGCCTGCATACTTATCTCATACAGAGAAAGGTACATAGGGCCTAATTATTGAATAATCTTCCACATGGTGGAAAGAATAAATAGAGTTTAAAAATATAAGGGGGGGGAATCTGAAAAAAAGGTCACAGAACAAATATGTATTCATGGATATCTCACAGGATTCTAATATCAGAAAAAAAAGTGTAATCTTAAATTATTTGATTCACTGCACATTACTGCCCTGTCTATAACAAGTTGTACCTAAATGTTTATTGTGTATGACTTCAGTTCCTATAGTTCTTTGAGAGGTTTTTGTGCAGTATTCTTTTTTAAATAAATATAACAGAAAAGGAAATCATCTGAGGAAAAAAGAGTTTATTTTTGCTGATACTAACTACCAAAAGCATTCAGTTCTGAATATCCACATTGAATTTAACTTGAATACGTAAGTACTGGGTTAGTTAAATAGAGAGAACATGCTGAAATTACCAGGCATGCACCTTTGCTCACTTCAGGAAATGGAGCTTAATCATTGTGACTAATTAAGACCTTGGTGTTTTGCATACACCGCATGATGGAATTTTCTTTCCAACTGCAATTTGAAAATAAACATTATCCCCGTAAAAGTGATCTCATCTTTAGTTTGGAAAGAAGCATAGGAACACTGGCTTGTGATGTAAGACCTTGCAGTCCCCAGAGAAACAGGCATTATCAGAGACAAATTTACCTTAAGATGGAATGACTTTTAATAAATGTTGAACTGTCTACTATCTCTCTCCATCCCATCACAGAAGCAGAGACACCTAGGGCTATCTTCACTTACTTAATGTAAACATCTAGAGTGCAAATCAATTGCTCACTCACATCTCGTAACTACTGCAATTGCACTGCCAGTGTCCTCTTTGATCCAGTCTTGGACTGCTCCTCAGGAAGGGCACAGATATGCCACATATGGTCTGTAACAGCCCTGCAATGATATCCTAGAGATCCACACTCATTTTTGGATGACACTAGAAATTGGTGTGTACACAAAGACCTACTCACTTCAGCTGACCAAATGGGAGTTTACTTTAGGATGAGCTGAAAAGATTTCTGGATCCAAAAACTGGGTTGATCATGGACTGCCTTCACTTCCCTAAATATAGACTGGAAAAACAAACAAAATTTACTAGACGCAGCATATTAATGAAGTATCTTGGGATTTCACACAGTTCATCATGTAAAATAATAATAATTGGGTTTTCATCACTATTATTTTTTTAAAGTAGTTCGAGCTTAAAGCTTTGCAACTTTTTAGTTTTTAATTTTAATTTTTTTTTTCCTAGGCATGATGACCTGGCAGATACATGTACTAACACATCTGCTCTGATCTACATGCTAGAGCTCCCTCTAAGGATCAGGCCTCTCCTGACACCATCACTGCCTTTGCAGTATAGTCCTTCTGCCTAGAATGTTGCATAAAATGTAACAACTCATCCAGCTGGAGTGGTATCAGCTCACATCCATGCAGCTAAACACTTCCAGCTTCCCAGGAAAAGCTGTCTGTGTACAGCTTGCTTAATGAGAACAACCCTGGCCCAAGCTTAACCTCAGTAGCCTGTAGCTAACAGTACAGATTTTTTAGTCCTACAACCTGGGTACCAGACCCTGGTACTGTTTAATTTACTGGGACAGCTATATTCAGAGAACCAGTGGGAACTGAAATAAGAAGTGCCTTGCTGCATCAGAGTGGTCCATGAGGCCAGTACTACTTCTCCAGCAGTAAGGGCAGAAGATATTAAAGTACAGCCTTGACCACTTTCTATATCCCAAATCCCTCATATTCTCCAGTATCAAAAAGTGTTTTATTAGCTTTTATTACCACTTTGGAGCAGATTCTAGACTGTTTGCAGACATCTTCCTTTTCAGAAGACTTTATGTTGCTGTTTTGTTTTTATTTATTCCCTCATTTTTATGTAGTTCTATGTCTTAAATATTCAATAATCGTGTCAGTATTTCTATGCTACATTTATTTGGTCCACTGTCCTAAGACAATGTTCAATCAAATTCTTTAGTGATCACTACTAAGGAGCAGCTCTCCCATTTATTCTTCTTGAAGCAGGTCCCGTGTCCCAGGATACAGAACTGCACCTTTTCTTGTGGGGTCTGAATAAAGATTTTCCAGGAAGCAGTGAATTATTGCATTCATCTATTCCTGATGAGGCTCTGACCCAGTCAATTCACAGGTAGTTTAAATCACTGACTATCAGCACCTATGCTAAAGCTGCAGCTACTCTAATGTTATTTAACATATCCTGATGTCTGTCAAGCTACTGTACAAAAAGAGCACCACGTTTTTACTGTTGGAGTACAGGATTTCCATCTGCCAGTAATTTCCCCTATCCCCACAATATTTTATGCTGCAACACCTTGTACTATCTTTTGTGTACTGTGTCTGTATATCTCAGTCTGTCATGCCTGGAAAGTTAGCATCAGCATCTCCTACAGAGTTCCACAAGGTCCCTGAGATATTTAAATCAGTACAGTCATTTGATGCCAAGCACTCATTTCCTCATCTTATTCTTAGGATTCCAGATTGGTGTAGAAGCACTTAGAAGTTTTGCCCTTGCACTGTCACTCAATACCACATGTGCCAGTCAACTGGCACTGTAGGAGGTGTCATTTGCCTTCCATATTTATTATGATTGTGCTGTTTATTTCCCTCCTGGTCCTTTCAGAGATACACGGAACACTAATCTTGACACCCCCCTCCTCTCTGTTTTACTGAAATAGAAACAGAAAAATAAACAATCTTCACCTTGAACTATGTATTTCTACATAGACTTTTCTGTGCTGAATTTAAAGAATTTGTACCCAGGAAATTCATTGAAATGAAAGTATGAAGGCATCCTGAATAAACCAATTTATAAATCAAAACAATATAGTCCTCAGAGATATTTAAAAAGAAATTTTCAGGTTTTAGTTTGTGAAAAAATGTCCTTTTCTTTAGGAGGTTACAGATGAAGAGTAAGGCTTTTTCCTGCTGCTTTCAAAGATAGTACAACCTATTTTTATTTAACATGGGCATTATTTTAAAATCCTTCATAAAAACTTTCACATAAAGCATGTTAGTTCAATGTTACTTTTACATTTTGAATTAATTGTGTTTTGTTTTTTTCAAAAAAAGAAAACTCTTTTTGTTCAGCCTCATTTGAATTTGAATAACAAGAACAGCAAGAGTGACTGAGGCCTGAATTTTGTGCCACTCCTGTTGAATGCAGTTTTCTATTTCTTACTCATATTTAAATCAGTGGGTCTACTCCCCCCGCCAAAAAAAATACACTTCAAATTACATATATGTATATACATATATTTGTAATCTCGTTACAAATAGAAAAGTCTGAAAAATATGAGCTGAAAAGTGACATTTTCAATCACAGCTGCACAATTCTATGAAAGACAGTAGAGTTCATCTACCAGAATCCCTCTCTTTTTAAAAACTCTTTCCTTAGCCCTCCAGCATATTAAGAACATTGGTTTTAGAACCTGTTAAAATTTTGAGTACTGATCTCTGCTAAGTGCTGTGATTGGAGTTGAAACTGAATGAATGATTTCATGTTCAAAGACCTGAGAGAATTGACATGGATGAACATTAGTTCTTGCACTCACACAGTTACAATTTCTTTGTTTTCACTGTTTTCCATTCTGACAGATACTTAGCCCTTGGGTCCACTATCATGTGCAGAGTGAATGGTTTACTTTTGTTTCCATTAGTATGAGAGACAAGAGAGTGACACTGTGCAGAAAAGAAAGGCAATACTGAGGTGGATGTTCAAAACAAACGCAATTTCAAAAGCCTGTGGTGCTGAAATGGAAAAGCCTGTGTGTGTGTTTGTGTATATGTGTGTGTGGTGGTAAATTTGTGTTCCATTGCAATATGAGGTGAAAGATATTTCAAGTGCTCCCTGAATGACAATGAAGTATTGGAAAGCAATGACATTCTAATCATTGCTGCAAATGTCAGTGCAAGAAGCCTGTGGGTTGTGGGTCCCCAGTGCACAAGTTAACAGCTTTACAGTAAAATCACCAGGGATCAATTAAAAGAAAACTGTTTATAACCTTCATGCACTCTATTGCTGAAATGCCTGAGAAAAAAAGGTCTAATTATAGTCCTAACCTTTCCCAGTGGGCCACGAATGAGCCTCCCAACGGTCTATGAATGAGCTTCCAAATACGGCATGGAATAAAAGAAGGTAAAAAAAGCTATGGTGTGTTATTTTCACATGTTTAGGGTTTCTTATGCAAGGCACTCAATAACACAGCCGGTGACCAAGCCAGCTGAGCTGAAATGAATGAACACACTGTAATGCTAACTACTGAGTTAGTAAGAGTTAGTGAAAAAAAAAAGAAAAAAAAAAAAAGAAACCAAAAACAAAGTGTGATAGGAATTCAAGTTTGTTAAGAGACAGAAATCAACCTGAAAAGTATGAACAAGAATCAGTTGTAAAAGCATAAATTGCATAGAACTATTGTGCTAATAACTTTTGTGGAACTTTCTGCATATTAATTTTACTTAGTATCATGCTTCATTTTAGCAGCCTTTCAAGCCAATGTGAAAAAAGGAGAGAAGTGATTGAAGATTTTTCTAGCAAAGGAACATATTACAAGTTTTTTACCCGGTAGCTGTATGAGATGGAAAAAAAACCCAACCTAATTTGCTTTCAGCCATTTACAACTTCAAAAATCATTTTGCAGTCAGGATGTATCACAGAAAAGGAGAGCCCTAGTGAGGACAGATTCTTCATTTGGCCAAGTATGGCAATGTCTTCGAGCTGATTTTCATGCAGACAAAATCCAGAGGGAGAAATGTGCCTGGATCTATCAGCCTTGCAAAACCAAGCACAAACAGACTTATGAAAAATAGACACAGTAATGAAATTCACAATGACAATAAACCACTGCATGCAATTCAAGTAGGTCTTGTATGGTAACTCAATGCCATACCTTTGGGAATGTCTCTCTCCTGGCTTTGGCCATCCTCTGGGGTATCTCTCTTCCACCCGAGGAGCAAGCAGAGCTAATAGTGACAAGAGGGACACTTTTCTAATTCTCTGGTCCAGGAAGACAGAGTTCAGAAGAGCAGTTTCCCATATGTAGGTTTGAGCTCCAGTCTTTCTCTATTAACATCATGAGACAATGCGCAATTCTGAGATGGAACAAAAAAAAACAAAAACACCACTGTATCCTCTCGGGACCTCAAAGACTTTTACCTCAGGTGCTGGCACATTGACTTGTTTTGTGAAGCTATGAGCTTATTCTTAAACAGTATCGACAGGAAACAGCAGATGGCCAAATTGCTTGCAAATGCTTTTATATTATGGTTTATATTCACCAAGACACTTCCACACTGACATGAGCAATGTAATTTTCTAGTAATGTTTGGAATTAGTCCCTTGGGTCACCAATTCCCAGGCATTACCAGATGATAACTCTAAAACTGTGATTACTTAAATATTTTCAAATCCTGAAGTACACTTATAAGGATACAATTTGCAGCCATGGGAGCCTTGTTACAGTGTTGCTATCCATACAAATATCACTAGAGTAGTGTTTCAAGTCTCCATCATATACCCCCTGGTAAAAGAATGGATAACTGGAAAGGAAAAATTTCTTTTGGCTGAAGCATGTTTTATAAGATCTTCATCAAATGTGGTTTCTCATTTGCCTTTAAAAGAAAAAGACAGTTATTTTTAAAAGAAACCAGTTATATTTAAACTAAAGCAGATGAGTTTGAATTTCTTATAAAGTGTCTTAGAATACTTTTGACCTTAGAAAAGAGAATAATACACCTTTTGACACTACACAAGTATCAAAATATGCATAAGGGAATTAGATATTCAAAACCTGCTAACATTCAATTGTCTCCAGCTCCTCCATAAAACTTCACTGCTGTTAGTTCTACAGATTTTATAGATTCATGCTGAGTATTTTATTTGCAGATCACATTTCACTCGTCTTCCTATGTAACTCTTAACCATATCTAAATATTACCCTATTCATACTTGTCTGAAAATATATAATATAATATCTGAGATAACATACAACTGAAAACTCACAAGTATATATTTATTGGTAACATTTTGCCTTGAACTTTTTATATCAGTAATAGCATTTTCCAGTATTAATTCTACCATTTTGGTGCATTTAGTAGTTTAGATAATTTTTTAATAAGTGTGATCATGTTTTAATCTATTAGAAGGAAAAATATATTAGATGAAAGAATATTTACCTCTCTTCTATATACAATTTATTAAGACAATATAAAAAATTCGAGTCAACTACATTTTAAGAGGATTTTATCTTTAGCATTGATCTTGATACCTATTCAGTAAATTTCTGAAAATATGAATGACTTCAGTGCTTTAGACTTATATGTCTAGAGTAATGCATTACAGAATCATGGCCCAAATCAGAATGTTTCAAATAAACAGAAGAAAGAGAAGTATGTAAGAAGAAAAAGAATCATACATTAAGTAAGTTGCTTAAATCATTAATAGCATGAGCAGTGATATCAGAATTTGTGATAGAGTACATAGGACAGCTAAAATTCAAAGTCTGAACATGGATGATATCCACAAACAAAAATTTAAATAATTAAAATCTCATACAATACACCTTCATTAAACAAAATTTTAAAAAATTACAAGCCAGATTGTGTAGCATCACTGAAAGAGGTATGAAAAATATTCCTAACTTCCTGCTAATAAAATTCTGAAGATAATGTCAACCGCTATATCAATAAACCAGCCGTGATATATTGAATAATATCTAGATTATAATATGAAGCAGTCATTCATCACATCTGTAGGAATGCCAGTGCTGATACATCTGAAAAGGTTGTAGTTTCAAATGTTAATGACATTCTTCTGAGAGTTTATCAGAGTAATTCCAAATTTTTGCCACAACACCTCTTTTTACCAAAGCTGAAACACTGTGTTGAACATATATTTTAAAAAATCATTTCACTATGAGGGATTTTTTTAGAATTCTGATACCAATATTTTATTTAGCATGCATGTTGGTTTGGCTTGGGGTGGGTTTTTTTGGTTGGTTGGTTGGTTGGTTAGGGGGGATTTTCCTTTACAAGACCTGGGATGTCTTGGCATTTCTTTCAAGCTCCGGAAAACAGAAGCAACATGTGGAAGTATCATCTCCCAGAGAGGTCTGGCTCCTGTTTCCAAAATTGTATTTGAAAGGTGGACTTGAGAAGGCTTTTTCAAAAACCCAGTCTGAATTAAAAATATCTAGATATCACAAAATAATATTGTTTCTATAAGTGGCAGCTCAAATCGCTTCAAGCTGAAAGTTCAAAGTTTTCTTGTCTTGATGACCACCTAAAGGACAGTGTTCTATTCTACAATACCCTTTGTCCCCTCCAGGGAGCTGAGGCCCTTTAAACATTTTATTTTTGATTCTGTCATCCATGGTGAGTGTACTAACATGCCTCACCTGTGCTTTGTATCATCTTTCTGCACCAGCCTCTGTACCACAGTACAACATAAACAAACTGTAAGCTGTGGGGAAGGATTTAGCTAAATGTCATTAAACTTAGAAGAAATTTCACTGTAACTCCCTCCTGATATAGGATGTCCTTGACTGTATTTATCTGTTCCGGAAATGAGCAGTACAGAAAATAATTCATTAAAAAGTGATAAACTGCATTATCCTTCAGCAGTTGATAAATGCCATGACTCCCAGCTGATTGTAGCATATCCATAATGGAGTGTGGGGGTGTGGGCTGTGAATATCTTCGTTATTCATTCTGAGGTTTATAAAATGCCTACAGCCACAATAGTGAAGCTTTATATGCAAAATTAAAGGCATAAATTTCATACACAGTCCACGGTGGGATGTGATACCTAAAATGACTGCTGCTGCTGTAGCTAGAAATTCATTGACAATCCAAGCAGGGGTGTAATGTAAGATGGAAAGGGACCAATTGAGTGAAAAACAGAATCAAGTATCTAAATTTTCTCTCAAAAGGATTATCCATGGTAGCATAGTTTTGATTCTGTACCAGGCTCAGGAGCTAGCTGAGCTGAAGTCCTAGATTAGAATGACAGAAATAGATTAGGGTGACTAAATGTTGCTCAATGTTCTTTGCACGGGAGGTTTATACTAATCATACTCCACAACTGATTAACTGCTGCATCACTTGAAACACTACTTTATTTTCTCAAGTTTCTACCATCAAGGAATAGACCAGACACACATGGAGGTCTCAGGCACTGGAGAGTCAGGAAGGAAAATGGGACAGCCAGGAGTACAAAATGTTAGGAGCGACAAGAACATCCATAAAAAGAGAACCTTGTAAAGTGTGTGGGAGAAGTGAGGCAGGACACAATGAGTGACAAATAAAATATAGAAGAAAGACAGATGGGATATGGGTGGCATATCTGCCGAGGAGTCAAATTTGGGATATGCAGAGTCAAAAACACATGTAATGGAAGAAGAGGATGGTAATGGAGAGACATTAAAATGAATCTATAAGATATCCTGTGGATATAATGAGTGGAGTAGGGGGAGAAGTAGATATTAAAAAGAGGAATTTCCCACTACCTTTGACAGTAAAGGAAGTATGACCTCTAGAATCTATTATATATAAAGACCTAACATTCCATAGATGCCTCATGAATAGTATTCAGGGCTATTCATCTCTGTAGTTTTATTTTAAATTCTTATCTTTTAAATTTAAATTCTTATATTTTGAGGACTCCACTGGCAGCTTCAGCCAACTAATAACGTAATCTGAGAAACTGAATATGCTTATGGGCAACAGACAAGTACAGAGACTCCAAAGAAATCTGGTGCAGTGCTGAAAACAATTTAATCTTCCTTAGATAACACCTGAAAGTATTCATTCATTCACTCTTGCACATAATTTATTTAGGAGATTTACCTTACCAGAAGCCTTTACGGGATCTACCCAAAGCCTCTTGGATTCAAGCTAAGCTATACGGTCTTGATGCTAAAGAGTAAATGGAGATTAGAGTGGCAGACCTAGGCATGAGCTCTCAGCAACAATTAATTCTATAACAAGAGTAATATGTCTGCTGTATTCCCACCTGCCTGTCATCAGAGTCAAAGTGAGCAACGGACAGTACTCCTTCTAAACAGAAAGTAACATTTAAAGCTAAAGAATTCACATGCTTCTTTAAAGAAAATAAATGACTTATTGACCATCCAAAATTAAATACATTACAACATGCATTATCTGTGAACCAAGGAATCAATCAAACCATACTTCTAACTGATCTGTGTCTCACATCTATTCCTTATTGTAATACCACATCCTATGTTAACACCCTTAGTGCATTACTTCCAGATGCTTCTCATATCAACAGACAATATATATATATATATATTGTTTGTTTGTTTGTTTCCTGTGCCTCTCAGAACTTCTTTCCCTGTTTTCTTCCATGTGCATTACCTATGTTTTGTCTTCTATCTGGACAAGAGAGAAGATTCACTACAGCTAATCAGGTGCTGTGTGCATCCCAAATGATCAGCTAATGTATACATGTTAACTGACAAGGGATTTGCTGAGCTGTAATGGATAATGATTGAATTCACCCTGTCATTCCCACAGGGAGGTACAATAAAAGAACATAACATTTTTTCAGATACCTAACACAGGTTTCAGTGTCATAAAAAAAATCTAAATTTAGATATTCATATTTAGGTATCTAAGGATATATGATATTTCTCAGGTCCAATTTTATTGAATGGAGATCTTGTCTAACTAGTCAGCTGAGCCTAGGGAATGATCCAGCTGACAAATCTGCATCTGAGGACACCAATCCTCTCCCTGGACTTTGTTAGCTGAAGTGCCTCAGATCATAATTCTGCGTTCAGGAGTCCACCACTATTTGAGAAGCTTGGTCACCACATGGGTTAGGCACAGGACCTAGGAGAGACAATTCTTTGGTGGCAGGAGGAAACCAGGTTGGGTGTATGTAAATTTACACCAAAAGGCATGGAACAGTTGTGCAATTGAATTGAGACTAGATCTCCACCAATTGTGGAGGAATTTAGACACCTATTCTCTGTAGGTACCAACCATCCTAACACACTTATATTTATATAGTTAACCTCTAACTGAATGTCTCCTTTAATGTCCTTGAAAATTTTCCAGGTTTGGCTGGATTGATGAAAGAGTCCCTGTAGAGAATGTCTGATGGCATAAAACCAGTGTAAAGCTTTGGTTCCAAGGTCTGCAAAACAATCTGCATAGAAAGCACTCAAAATAAGAAAATGTCAGAATTCGAGTTGCCTTAATCTGTCTCCCTCATGTGAATACATGATGGTATATTTTTTAATTACATAGTCACATATTTTTTCCCAGAGGACTTCTACTTCATTCAGTGTGCAGATGAAACATTGCTCATTTAATGAGCAGCAGTTCAGTATTTTGTTTTCTCCTTATTCTTCACTGTGCAGCTCTAGGCCTTATTTATTGCACACAATTATAATACTGCTCAGAAGACAGAGTTATTAATTTCCTCATGGGCTTTTCTGTGTAACTCATCTCTATAATGCATTCATTTTCACAGCACCCTTTCAAAACACTTCCTCTATTCACAACTGAGATGCTACGCTTGGAGAGATTAAAGTCCACAGTATCCACAGATACGAAGTGGCCAATTTGAGTCACTAGCAAATCGTTTTTTCAAGGACTTAACATTGCTTCACATTTATAAGCTCTGTACACACCCCTGTTGGTAACATCCTTGCACAGAGTGCTCATCATTTCTGCAAATCAGATGCCAGGAATTAGCTAAGTACTTGCAAATAAAATAAAATCAGTAAACCATCATAAAAAAAATTGGCTTGTGTCCCTTGATTAGCATTATAGGCCTCTTGACAAATCTACCTCAATTTTCCATTGATCTTCTTCACCAGCGTGTTTATTCTCTGTCCCACTTTCCTCACTGACTTATCTTAGTTTTCCTTCTGACTTTCCATTCAAATTCAGTCTCTTAAAGGAAACAGACAGCAGCAGAAGTCACTAAAGACTTCTCAAAGCCTTAGTAAAACTTAATTTTTTCTTTAATGCCTAAAAAAAGCTGTTGTGGCAGAACTTGGACACAGACATGAAAATTCTCAGAGAGACAGGGTTTCTAGTGCTATCTCTGGCATGCTGAAGGGGCATGTGTGTGAGTGAGAGGATATGTGTATATAGACATGAAGTACTATTACTTTTTGTCTCATCTTTAGCACTTCACCCTAGTAGGTGCCATAGGAATTTGGCAAAGCAAGGATGACAATGACTGCTTGGCTGCCTCCAGCTATCTAATTCCCTGAACAAATGTGAATTTTGTCTATGCATGTAGATGTTCTTGAGAAGCCCAATCCAGTCTTTCATTTCTTCAGGTCTCCCTCTACTTTTTGTCTTTTCCACCTGTGATGGTTTAGCACAGGTAGTTTTTTTGTTTTTTA
>JBBMKD010000145.1:75768206-75796250 GCA_037834095.1 Argya squamiceps
CTTTTTCTCCCGAAAATCCTATCTCCCAGAGAATAAACCACTACACTTGATTTGGCGAACGTGAAACCACGACACCACCCTCCTCACTTACAGAAGAATGGCTTTATTGCTGTCACCAAGGCAACCAAACACAAGACTGGACTCTGTTCAGCACACTCTACATCTATCATGCGCCTCCCATGACATTTCAACTGAGAGATATTTAAACCATGCTAAGAAATCAAGAACCATTTGGTGTCATTCCCATGAAGCTAGTGTAAGAGGATATTGATTTTGCAATTTGATACTGATAACCCTCAGCACTTTCCATCCCTACCAGCCGTGGATATCTGCCCCACATCTCAAACAGCTGCCTCTTGTTTCAGGCTCCTTCACAAAGAACTGTCTGTTTCCTTTGGCACCATCCTTTCTGCAGCTTTGGCAAGATCCATTAAATATGGAGCTTAACATTATGAACATAATATCAAATGGCAGCTCACTTAGGCCTCTTCCAAAAAACAGATATGCTCAAAAAAATACAAATCCTGAGAGTCTTCTATGGAGTATCTCCAGAGCCACTTTCAAATAGTGGAGCAATGGACATACTTTCTTCAAGAAAAAAAAAAAAAGTTCTCCATATAAAGAGAATCCCAGGATTGCAAACATAGCATTTTAGCATAGCAATCTTTGCTGTAATGTAGAAAATATTGTAAATGCAGAATAGAAATGAGATTATATTAGAAGTGAGAGTGATCAACAGTTTCCATGACTCTATGCTAACTAAAGCCTGGTAGATAAAGTCTCAGAAATAAAAACCCTCAAACTGAGAGGATGTTGAAAGGAAACTATAAGCAGCAGCTTCCCACAGTGAATATAAATAATGAATGCTGATTAATGAATGTGCAAAAAAATAATGAGCAAAGGTACAAGAAGACATCAGTTATATCAAAGATGATGAGAAACATTTAATTTAGCTGTTCAGAGGCTTATGCAATCAGTACAAAAGATTCCAGACTGAGAGTTAAACAAAAGCTCTGGAAGAACAAATATCTATTGACACAAGAGTTACTGAGTTCATTTTGTCCTGGTGGTGTTAATTTCATTCTGCTGGTGTTGATCTCTGTTAATACTTTGTGAGAACAGATTACTTGTTAGTTTTTGCTGGAAAATGAGAAAAGCCTGATTGAGTAAATAACTGAAAGATAATGTGTCTGTTCTTTAAAAAAAAAAATGGGGGAGAGGTAGGGAAAAGGGAAAGGAAGGGGAAGGGGGGAAAGAAGGGAAAGAAGGGAAAAAAGGGAAGAAGAAAATAGGAAAAAGAAGGAGGGAAAAAGAAAATAGGGGGTAAAGTGGCTCGTTTGCTTTCTCCAGCTAGCTGATCCCCAAGACAATTTATAGCAGTTTGTGGGTTCTCCAAGTAGCTCGCTGAGGCATGGATTCAGGCTTGGATGAAGGAAGCGTGCTCTCTCTTTGGTTAATAAGGATGTTTATTCAGTGCAGCCCATGCAGCTAGAGCTTTGCCAGAGCCCCTCTGTCCACATGGAGGGAAGGTGGAGAGGAGAGCCAGAGAGAAGGAGGGGCTCGTGCATTCCCTTTTTCCCCAGGTCCTGGCCTGGGCGGGGAAAAACTTTGCCCAATGGGGAAGGAAAGGGGTGGGGTTACATCAGGAAGAATCCAGGTACAGGGATAGGAATGGGGGGTAAAAGGAACATAGCAAGTACACATAACAAAATACAGATACAAATTCAAAAAACCTGAAACTTGCGCTACTACAAGGGGGGGAAAGGGAAAAAAGAAGAAAAAGGAAAAACCTAAACAGGAAGCGAAAGAGAAAAGTGAAAAGAAAGGGAAAGAAGGAAAAAAAAGTCAACAATCAAATTGTATTTTGCAAAGAAAAACATTGTGACAACAAAAGCAACAAAGTCCAGTCCAGTAATCATTTAAATCAGGAGAGAAACTTCCTTATTTTGTCACAGACTTTGAATCTGGGCTGAGGAGAGCAGCTAAAAGAGCTACAAAACACCAGAAATACAGGTCCTGTGGAAGGGAACTAAAAGGCAACTGAATTGCATTTGGTGGAACATGACTTCTAAAGCATGTCCCAGTTGGTTGTCCACTATTTATTTAAAGGATTGAGATTCCATAAGTGAAATTTTGCAGTCAAGGAATCAAATCCTCTGGACCTTGTGACCAAACATGTCCCAAACCTGAACCATCATAGGTCTGTTTCCTCACTTAGCTGTGCAAAGACTTCCAGTTCTGATTACACCAGCTCAGCCTTTTGTGGGATGCAGGGAATGTTTCCTAATTGGTCTGCACCAACTTTTCAAAATGGCCAGCAGTCAGTGAATTTCCCATTACAACTGAATAAAGGAAGTTTGAAGCCTTCAACAAATTGCTTTATACAATGTGAAAAATATTGACACTGAAACTGAATCATTTGGCCAGCTACCAAGCATCCTCACTGTTGATAACAGCAAAGATATGGTTACCTTCTCTATGCTTTATTTTGCCTGCTCTTTTTAAGTATTCTGACATTGATTGATCCTCCGCTGCTATTGGAAAAAGGTGCTCCAGTTTGATCATTAATCTCATAATGCAAACTGTTGAGTAGCACTGAAATTATTTGATAATTTGCATAATGTTTTTAGTCTGCTGGTGAAAGAAGGTAACTTATGAGGGCACATTTGAAAACACCAATGCTGTGCCCAGCTGCCATATAATGCATCAGCTTATCAAGCAAGTCAGGGTGCAGTTGGCCGTTCTGTTTGTTATCAAATATAATTATGGTGCCATTGATAGTATACATGGCAGCACAAAACTCTTAAGGAGAGGCAGATCAAGCTTGGCAAGCTTGTCTGCTACTTGCACCTTTGAACCTGGAAAGTGACAAAATTATAGTGGACAAAAAGACAAATCAAATAATTTTGTTTCACCATAACTAACATATTCTGCTGGAAAACTGAAAGGAACACTGGATGGACATAATAATGTCCAATAAAAATAATACCTCATACCTCGTATGACTTCTGTTGTGCCTGAAGATATTCAGCAGCTCCAGGGTTCTCAGACTCCACAGTGTATCTGGGCATATAATAATTTCATATATCTGATTAAAATATTGGTCATTTATCACTAAAATTCATGCCCTCTGTAATTGGAAAACACAAATTAGCCAAGTATGACCTGACCCACAGTCTTAGCAACAAAGGTGAAGATGTCCTGTGTTCTGACATGGATTCTTGGTGTGGTCTTGGAAACTTCATTTTCTTATGACTCCTCATGATCACATTTTCATGATTTAAGGAAAATAACATTTAATCAGCTATGTCTCCAGGGTATGTTAATGCTTAACCAATCAACTATGAAGCACAATATTTTCCAGAGCTCTTGGAAATATGCTTATTATCCTGCTGATGAAGAACCTCTGTCCTCATGATACTGTGAATCTTTAGCCTTTTCACAACCAATTTTAAAGGGAAAAAGACATGGGACTGTTGCAAATTCAGTCATCCCATCTGAGTGTACCTGATCTTATCTTGAAGTTAAGTACTCAAGGGCCAGTTTAGCAGTCAGATGAGAGACACTCAGGAATCCCACAGGCACGAGTCAATGAGCCATGTTAAATTACAGAAACTGAATTAGTTCAAAGACTCTATTAGGTTCTGCCTTCATGACTGAGTATTTAAAAAACAAGAGGAGGAGGGTGGTTGGATAGCTAAATGTAATGTCTGCCTTTGAAAAACTACCAATATTAAAATCCTTTTCTGCCCCATTTTTTTTTCCTTTTCTATTCTTTCCACCAGTTATTAGCTGATTTTCTGGCCTGTGAAGACCTACTTGTCCTGTGAGAAGGGGCAGGAGGGAATCAGCAGAAATTTGTGTCTCTGCCACAGATCAGGGAGGAGAGTAGAAAGGAGCTCCTACTGCCTTGCTCTTCAGTCCAGTGAAATGTTCCCAAGCCTGTAATATTATCAAGCAAGCTGGAAATTTTTAAAAGTCAGGCAGGTTAGCATAAGGAGCCCCTGGGAAGAAAAAAGAAGATAAATGGTGGCTTCCTGTCTACATTTTCTTGCTTCCTAGCTGCTAACATAGTAAGCATTAGTTTTCTTTACGGGCATTTCTTCAAATCTCACTTTAATATCATGTTTAAATGTTCCAGTAAAATTCTTAGTCTTTCAACAGTTCCCTCACATGATACCATATTACTGATGGATTTTGGCAGTGACAAATGACAAAGCATGCCTGTCTCTGAAACGATTCTCATTTGTATTCTTTCCAGTTCCTTATCTGTCCCATGGGAATAAAAAATTAAAAGATAGTATTTCTGAGAATAATATTTAAGTAACATAAACTGTAGCAGTGTTTGCATGACATTAAATTTAGTACAAAGTACTTTCTGATCCCTCTGGATAGAAAGATATCTGGTTTAGACATAGCTGAATGTGTTTTTTATTAAAACCATTTCTTTCTCTGAAGAAATTATTTTTTAAGACAAATTTTTTGCCTAGAAAATATGAAAACAGCCGATGAAGTTTTCATTAAATTTTTGCTTGGTTTTACTGGTTTAGTGGTTTTGAAACAAAAGTAAAAATTGCAGTATTTTATAGGAAAAAAATGTAATAGCCATTTAATGAAACTCTTAAGCATGTTTCAGTCAAACTCTTCCATCGAGCATTGGAACATTCTTAAGGGTTTTCTTGATTTACCAAGTTGAGGCCTGCTTTTGGTTTTGAAATACCCATATGAGAGGTAAAGTAGCAAGAAATTACTCTTTTTAGAGGTTTGACATAGGAACATTGTATCAAAAGACTTTCCTTCTTTCTTGGACATTTAATTACGTACAAGATACTAGTAATGATATTTATGCAGCAGAAATTGCACATTTCTTGCTCATTTTTCAAGAATAAAGCATTTTCTCATTTCATGTCATTCAAATATTTTCTCAAATTCCTTTTTTGAGTAGCTTCTACCTGACTCACTGTTGTTCTTAACAGACTCTTTTAAGGCTCTTCTCTTTGGTCTTTCTGTGATGCCCTGCTAGTGCATACATGGTGACTCCTATGCCTGTATTTGTGAACTGAAACCAGGCATAAGTAGGACACTGGGCATGGCAAATGGCTTAGGAAAGACTAATCAAAACCCTGGTTAAACAAAGAAGAACAGAGTGGTGCTGCTGACACACCTAAAGGAGAGGATGGTATCCAGAGGGACCTGGACAAGTTAAAGGAGTGGGCCCATGGGAATATCACACAGTTTAACAAGACCAAATGAAAAGCTGGGTCGGAACTGTCCCCAGGCTCCACACAGTCTGGGGCATGAACAGATTGAGAAGGAGAGGAGAATAAAAAGAAAAGTCCTCAGGGTCACCTATCTGCAGCCTTCCAGTACCTGATGGGGGCCTACAAGAAAGATGGAGAGAGCCTTTTTACAGGGGCGTGTAGTGACAGGTCAAGGAGGAATGCCTTTAAACTGACAGAGAGAGAGTAGCTTTGGATCAGATATTAGTAAGAAATTCTTTACCATTAAGGTGGTGAGGCATTGGAACAGGTTGCCCAGAAGTTGTGCATGCCCCATCCCTTGAAGTGTTCAAGGCAGGTCAGAGGGGTCTCTGGGCAACATAATCTAGTAAAGGTGTCCCTGGCAAGGAGGTTAGAACTGTTCCTTGAGGCCCCTACCAACCCAAGCCATTCTATTATTCTATGATGATTCTATGAAATGTTTTTTGAATTGTTTGTGCAGAGTGATCAATAAAGAAAGCAAGAGAAATGATGAAGATGGTCTTTCCAAGGATAAAATTCAAATAAAATCTGGAGTTACATGGTAAGTTTTGGACAGGACCTCATTGGCAAGGGCTGGGAGCTGCACAAGGAGTTTAAGATTAATACATGTGCAAGATAAATGTTTTCTAAGGCAAGGTGTATTGGTATTGTAGAAATCTTGAAAAAAAATGAACAGAGCTCTAGGAGCATAGACTATAGGAACATAGCTATAGTTGCAGTAATTAAGAGAAGACTGTTGGGACAAAGGCTTTTGCTAGCAAAAATGAAGAGAGAGCAGAATAGTTCAAGGTCGTTATGTGAGAAAAAGAACACAGCACTGACTACCGTCATCAGAGAACAGGCAATGGAAAAAAAGTGGTGATATGGAGAAGAATTGAAAGTGCACAAGGGGGCTGAATCTATGTAATTTTGTTAGGCATGAAACAGGGAGTTATAATGAAATGCAGTGAAATATGGGAAAGGAGAAGATGTAATTACTAGTACTAGTTGCACTGCAACAAAAGACCTCAGATACCAGGGTGTCAAAGCTGAAGTGAAATATATTCTAGACTGGAAATCACTGTCAATGAGAGCAGACTGTGAAAAGAATGAGGGTGAAGAAGACATTTAAGTTGGCTGAGGAACATAAGTGGTGATTTTGCAAGGGCAGATCAGGGATGCAGCAGATATGTTAACAATAAGAGGTAAGGAAAAGACAAAGAAACTGGTGAATATAGCAAGCTTGTATTCTCTAGGAAAGGTCATTTTAGACAGAAATAATCTACCTTTTTTTAAAATTATTTTCTAGATTCGAGAATTCTCACATTTCCTTTGATAAGGGTACTTTAAGTGGAAAAGTACCCTTTTAACAGGTACACATGTGAGAGAATAGAAGGTTTTTATATGTTTTACACGTTCTATAGCAATTGTCTGTTATTTTATTCTGAACAACAAAACCCATATAGTAGAGACACCATCAAGTAAGAATGTCTGATTTCAAATATTTCTAAAAGAAAGTAACTTAAGGGTCATGGAAATGCATTATGCAGAGAGATATGCAAATGAAAAAGAAAACAAGACATCCTCCTATCAACAGTAAGCTATATTAAACTGTGGAAAAGTCTTCTAAAGGAAGTGCAGAAGCCCTGTCCTTCAATATTTTAAAACTAAGTGGAATAAAACAGTAGAAAACTATAGAGTGTGATATAATCCTGCAGTTCTAGTCGGATAATCTAATTGATCTCTTCCAGCTATAATTTTTATAATTCAAAATCCATGGCTTTTGTGTTTTGCTGCCTCAGCTCACTGTGGGTATACAGTGATTGTGGGTTTGAAAGAGTGGTCAGCAGGAAAAGAGAAAAAGAGTTAATGAAAGCAAAAAAAAAAGTGCCTCCCACTAGAGACGTAACTGGCAGCGCTAACAAATATCTCAGCAAGTCTGATTTCCCATGAGACTACCTCTGATAGCTAGACCCAGGCAGCCAAACCTGAATGGAAGGCAATAATAATTAGATTCTGATGAGTGAAGAAATCACAGGAGGACCAACTTTGCAGGAGTTAATGAAAGGAGAAGGAAATATCCAAATTTTCCAAAATATCTAGAAGGTAATTTTATTATGGAATAGTCTTTTAAGTGGTTAGATGTTTCTTGCTAACCTAAGGATGTGTATTTATGTAAGGAAACACAGATGCAGAGAAAAAGGTTGATACCTTAACAAAACTGATCACAGCTGGGGGTGTGACTATGTGTGCATTTCCAGCACAGTAGCATTCAGGGTGACCCATAGCTGTTATTCAAAGTCAGTATCAGACCATTTAATTTTCTGCTTCACTTCCTTTTCTCTTCCTCTCTTCAACCTAAGTGTTATGACCATTCAGCATCTTCTCTTATGCTATTCTTCCTCCTCATTTGCTTTTGCTCTCAATGGTGTTTTAGGAGAATAAAGTCCCTCAGTGCAATATCCATCTTCCTGAACTAATCTGAACTTGGAGCAAGTGCTAATAGCTCAATAAACATTTTCTGACCTGTCTTCATGAACAAAACTTGAACCACAGACGTGAATATATTCACTGCTCAAAGTCACTGCACACTGAACAGGATTAATATTTGTGCTACTGGTGTAGTGTCTCTTTGTTTTGGAACTAAGTCACCAAATGAACATTTTTAAGGGAGGAAAAATATCAAGTTACTATTAAGCTATCTTCCAGAAACTGCAATTTTTTTCTGGAAAGCTGCTCATCCACTGGAATGAAATGGTTCACTTATTTAGGAATACTCATTTTCAGTCCATGTAATTTCTTTCTTTACTTCTTTGTATCACCAAGCTTTTATAAAACAATTTCATGATAAAATTGCAAAATAAAAAGTTGTATTTTATTCATACCTGCAACCTACTTTCTCTCATATTTTAATTTCTGAGTGTCAGTTTGTCTCCAGGCTCTGCCTGTGCATCCACAGGTATGGGTGCCACACTAATCAGCATTGGTCCAGTAAGCCAGTGCTATGCTTCTGTACACATTACTTCTGCTCCTGGAAATAACAACAGGCTGATACTTCCTTTGACCTAGGAAGGGTGGTTTGTCTCTCTGAGAAGCAGAGATTATAGATTTGGACAGTGAAGGTAATATTAAGAAGATGATAAAGTTGCTACCGCAATATGCAGAATATATTTTAAATTAAAAATTGCCTTCACCAACTGAATATCCTTTAGTTTACCAAGTAAAACTATTTGTGTACTTTTTTAGCACCGCACTGCATGAGATCAGAACCAGGAAGGTTGATAAATCAGTTGCACACATGATAGTTGCAGTAATAGATTTACAATTCTGGAAAATAAGGCTCCACACTAATACTTAATGTGGCATTTCTGGTTTTTGATGATGGAACATTTTTCATGTAACAGAAACTATGTATTGGAATATGCCAACATGCTGACTCCAAACATTAAAGCAAGTTTTTATCACAAGTTCACACAAACAGAGTAGAATTATGTGTTGTGGCATCTGAGTCACAATTACCTTACAACCTACTGTACCACTGACGATATTCCTGTCTGCTCATCCTCTTCCCTTCTTTCACAATGCCCATTTTCTGCTATTTGAGTACAGGGAATTCAGTCTCTTGATAGACAAACTAGCTACCAACTCTTAATGTTATATTCCACTGTAGAGGGTACTAAATGAACTAGTACTTGAAACTTGAACTATCCTTGAAAACAGAATTGGGCTGGTACCCTGTGCTTTTAAGGGCTGGTTCTGAAATCTTTTCACAGATTCCCCAGAATAACCCCTCTGCTATGTTTCAAATCTAGTTTATCCTCCTTCCCCATATGAGCTTTGCTGCCCATCTTACCCTCTATATGATTTGATGCAGACTTTCAGCTCTTATTGTAACTCATACACTGTCAGCCCTTGTGCTGATCAGTCCACAAATAAGACAAGTGGCTTTGTTTCTTTTATGATGAAGTTGAACACTTTTCAAAAGCTTCTGTGATGTATAGAATGGGCCATTAGGTCTTAAAAATCTGATTTCACTTGTGAGTTATTTTATTTACACACAAATAGTGAGGTAACAGAATGTCAGACATCATTCATACCTGTAGGATAAAATACTTTTCACAGACTTATACAACAACATACTAAAATCTGTATAATTTATGATGCATTTACAACGCTGTAAAGGCCATATTTGTTCTTCATATGTCATAATTCTCATTTGTTAGCTCCCAGGACTGTGAAGGGATTTATTGTGTCATTTCAAGTGTACTTTCCTAGGAAGAATGAACAGTTTAGGCCACTAGATTTACAATTTACATCTATCCTGTGTGGAGGTGCTATACAAACTGTAATATCACACTGGGATTGACAGGATACTACAACAAGCTGCTATTTTCTATATGGTAAAAACATTTTCACTGTCTTTACTATAAATTTATCTTAAAAGCATAAAACATGATTTAGATCTTGGAGTGGCTAGGCATAGGTCAACAGAAACATTGAAATGAAGGGCAGGAAATCTTCATTTAAAAAGGTAAAATGAGCTCTTTTCCATGGTAGGAGAGAACATATTTTGATCCATATTGTCTTCATGTGATTGAATGTTCAAGTTTTCCCACTGGGATTTAAGAATTTTCTCCCATGCAATTTTTACACTCATATTGAATAGCTTTTAAATGGAAGAGTACTGTTTCAAGGTTCTTAGCAACATTACTTATGATAAAAAATAAGAACTTTGGAAATATCCCTCATCAGAATTAGTTGTGTCATTGTACAAGTGCCTGAAGCAGGAAATAAAGGCTAGAAATAAGAAAACTCTTTTAAATTGTTTGAGAGTGCTAATAATTTTTTGCATATAATTTATAAGACAGAATCAGATTCATGCCATCACAATGTAGACATCTAAAATTTAAGGATGGGATTCAGCTGCAAAAGGATGAATTATTAAATGTCCTAGAATATCTACCCTGATCTCCAGTTGTGCAAGTTTCATATGTCCTCGGGCAGTTCTGGTGTCAGTACTTACATATCTTCTGGTAGCAAAATACCACCTCAAAGTCTGTAGCCTAGGAAAGTCCTCTAAGTTCTCTCTGTCATCAGCGATGAAAGACAAAAATGTCCAAGGAGTTATTTACTTCAACAAACTTTAAAGTTATAACATTTACTGAAGATAAGTCTTCTGAAGATACTTACCCGTTCATGCATCAGAGGGAGTTTAAACAAGAAATTAGATTAGATATGAAACAAAAGGTAGCTAGGATAAGACTCAGTGTGAGATCGAGACAGCTGGTACTCATTTCTTCATGACTATACACTGGATAGAAAGACTCGGGAGTCCTTCTTACCTGCTAAGAGGATCCTTTGCAGTCATGTTATATTCATAACTGTATGAATAACAGAGGAGACTGACAGAATAAGACTGTATTTTTCTAAAAGGAACCCTCCCAAAACACACATGAATAATTTAAAAGTTTAGCCTAAGTCTGAAGACCTAAGTCTAATCTAAAAGTCTAACCTACAGTCTTCCCCACGTACATATATGAATGAGTACATTATTCTCTCAAACAGGGTTTGCAGATTTTCTCAAAAATCTTATCAAATTCTAAGGGCATTTTTCCTCTGTGGTTTAGGTTTTTCCTAAACAGTTACTTACACAATTATGATGTTGCTTTGAACCCCTGCCAGTATAAGAATTATAGCTACTTACAAAGCTTAGCTATGTACAGTTTCTTTCAATCAGTGTAATATTTCAGTAGGTCTGAAATATCTGCAATGTCAAAACCAGACAATATTAGGTGTGAGAGATTTGAGTCTTGAATACTTGGTTCCCATTTATAAGAGACAAGTGGAAGGAAGGCACAAATCAAATGGCAGCAAACTTAACTCTTAGCATGTCTGCAGAATGCTACATGACAAGACCAGAATATTAAGACTACTGTAATTTTCACTTTAATGATACATAAAATGTTTTGGTTTTGTCTCTACAAGGCAGCTGGTAGAAGAGTTTACAGGTGGTGACGAGCTTATAAATTCATAATGTACTAGAAATATCATAATTAATTCAATAAATTTTTTTATTAAGTACTTTCTGAAGAAAGTGCTAAATTAAATGGGCCCCAAAAGTACAATAGAGTTAGTAATATCATTTATACCAGAAAGGAGGAATATAAATCTTGTAGCAGTTTACAGATGTTTTTATTTAATATCTCTCATCCAAAAGATCTGACAAGATGAGGCCACCCACCCCAGTGTTCTTCGATGGCAAAGCCCCTAGGGCTTCTACACTTTGCAACAAGTAGGAAATCCTTATAAATCTTTTTAGCATATGTTGTAATGACACTTATCATGATGTTCCAGTATTAATTCAGATGTCATATATAATTCCACAAGAATCCCACTGAAATTTGAACAGAGCAAACCTCATCTAATTGAAGCGGGAAACATAAAATAACTCAGTGTTCAAATTTTACTAAAAATAACTAATCACAACTCATTTCTAAAGCCTAGCCAAGTTAAGTGAATCTGTTAGCCTTTGGAATAGCATTGAGTGTATTTAGCTTATTTGTGGAAGTCACATTTATTTGGGCTATATTTTGCCTTTCAATTCAGCGCCTGGCAATAGATTCTATGAAATAAAGTGTCTGAGTATTTAAACATTACTTCAGACTTGTTATTTTTTATACCAGATTTTATGTCATTATGCATTATGTTTACTGCATGTGTAATTTGCTTAATGCATACTCAACAACAATTTCACAAAGCCTGTTTACACTTGAATCTGCATGGGAGTGTTTCAACTCTACTTTGGAGGAGAACTCTGCAGAACCTTAGAGATAGCTCCCATCTTATTTTGTGGGTGAGGAATTTTGTTTGTTTTTGTTGTTTGCTTTTTTTAAGTTGCAAAACACGGTAAAGAAACCTTTCCATGTATTACTTATAGAGAAAGATAATATACCTCTAGGGTATATTATATACCTCTAGGGTACAGCAAAGAATTCAAAAGTTTGATTTTGAAATATACATGTTCACTTCAGCACACCTACTAATAGTAAGATGTTCAGTCTATACCTTAATTGAGCTATCAGTGGCTAGAGGTGGGAGAAATAGGTAATCATCCTTTTGTTTCTGTTTAGTAACAAGCTGACAGCTTTGCCAAGGAAAGAGAACCATGGCAACCACCAAGAGTAATGAGTCTTGTTCCAGAGAACAGGAATTTTTCAGTGAGAAAGAAACAAGGGAAGATTTGTTCTTACTTAACACTCAGGGCACAATATAGCTTTTATAGCCTGATCATGAACTGCTGGCCTCAAATCAAAACATTGTCATTTTGCTTCGGTAGATGCAGATCAGATCACTAATTGGGTATAGAGACTGGAATAGACCAGAACTCTTTCTTGCAAGAGAAAATTACTAAAATATATTTGTTTTGTAACATAAGACCATGTATTCTGCTATTTGAAAATAGCACTTAATGGGTCTGAACATTTTAGTAGGACATTTAACATAATAAATTTGCTTTTTATTCATATAACAAGAAAAGAATGTTAGGCAAATTATTAGGTTCAGTGGGTTTTCCACTCTACTGTCAACTTTGCTTGTAATCTTGGGTGAACAGTTTATGACTACATGCTTTGAGATATTTAATGCATTAGAGTGCAGAGCATAAGGGTTTATCACTGGGGATTTTACTGTTGCAGACTGGAGAGTGCCCCAAACATAACCATTGTAGAATAGCTCTTTGGAAACTAACTAACTGAGGTTGAAGAAAAAAAAACAACAGGAAAATATTAATGAAAAAGAGATGGGAATTATATCTATAAGTAGGGATCTGATCATACTCAGGTTCTCTGGCAAGAAAGTAATCTCTCTACTTCAGAAAATTCTGATATGCTCCTCATACTGGCATTAGGAGAATGATTCTTCTCATTTCTCTCAAAAAGAGGAAAGACAGACTGTCTCATTAAAAAGGAAGATTTACTCAATCCATAGCATTTAATCTGTCAGCAGCACCCCAGGAAAGCCGAGACTCTTGCACCTAACTAGTCTGTGAGAATCCCATTAGGGGGACCCTTCCCTGAGCAGTCCTGCTGGATTGGTGGGTGGTTCAACTGACTTATTCAGGGAAATACACCAATAGCATAAGGGAGACCCCTCAGTGGGTGTTCTTCTTTATTTGAGTATGTTCCCTGCTGCCAGCAACTGCCAGAACCCATGAAGGACTCGGACTTACAGTTTATGGGATAACACCCGTTGTTAGTATAAAATTGTGACAGATTAAGGTCTGAGGATAGTCAGTGATAGCATCTGACTGGAAAAATATATTTAAAGACATATAGAGACAAGCTCTAATCCCCAGTAAAAGTATTTTTACTTTTAAGAGTGGATAGAGTGTGGTTCTTACCCAACAGGCAGGAGAGAAGACAGGTTCAGCCTGTCAACAGATACATGCAGTTACAACCGAGCCTTCCCTAACTTTTGCCTTATTCTCAATTTTATAGTATTTCTTTATGTTTAGGTGGAGTTTGAGTGACTCTACTCATAAATTACTCAGTGTTACAGACTGATGCAAAATTCCCTCACCTTGTTTTTAAAGATACATTCAAAAAACTATAGAGCACATGCCTGGTGAGGGGTGGCCATACCCCGTAACTTTGGGATGGAGGTGTGGGTTAGCATTACAATTAGGCTGTAATGAACCAAGTTAATCTGAGGACACTGATTTCACCACAGCTGTTGGCTCAGCAGCAGGGCATATTCCCTTCTCTCCCCTGGCTGACAGGTGTTATACAGTTTCTCAGCTGCAAGGTACCATCGAGTTCCCCTCCCTGCAAGGATTTCCACAGAAATTTCCTGCCCACGGTGCCTCCACTCTGCTCTACCCTCCATTCCATCCTCCTTAGCAGGTGCTATGCCTGCAGACTGTGAGTGTGAGAAATCACCATGGAACAGCCTCCAAAGATGCCAACCACATTCCATCCAGCAAGTAGCAACTGTATTTTACCCTATAACTTCTATACCATTATAACCTCCATTAGGATCTGAATAAAACTTCTCAGTTTCCTCTGATTTTATCCCAGCCATCTATCAACACAGACATACACCGTAATAATCAGGGAAGCCTTCTCACTTCAGACAAAATTAGAGCACTGATCTCTAGCATAGAGAGCTCATGCTTATATTTCTGCTCTCCTTACTTCAGCACAAGGCAAGGCTGCCCTTCCTTGAGTGAGTTAAGTAGACCAGACTCCAATGTAGTGCACTGTCTTCTGTGAATTGTCAACCTACCCAGCAAGAGATATTCTATTTTGCACTCAAAATTAAATATTCTTTAAGTCAGTGAAAAAGATTGATTATAAAGGCCTCTTTTCATTATGTCATGTGGGTGTGGGAAAATGAGGTATCACCTCATCACCACTGTCTGTGGTGCTTGGTTATTTATACAACATATACAACCTGCTATAGAGGAAGATAGAGAGAATCACACACAAATATTCCATAATTACTGGGCAGGCCCAATGTTTATGCTCTGAGAAACTCTCTTTCTTCCTTTAAACCAAGCTCAGAAAATTAGTCTAAGTCCCTAAAATCTCGCAAGTAGCTACCTCTTGCTTGGATGAGTATGCAGGAATACATTTCATTTCATGTGCTTCAAGCTTTCAGATTGGCTGAATTTGTTAATCTGAAGGTCCAGAAAAAGACTCATTTTTGAGACACGTTAGAACTTTCTCTGCATTATTAAAGGTGTATGATCATCAAATTTCCTTGGTTTTATTTTTTACAGATGAAAGGTCTATGTGTCTGACTTCCAAGAACTCCATCCTTTCCTAAACATTTTGGTGGAGGTATATTTCTGTTTTCAAAGAGAATAGCTGTTAGCTATTTGTATAGCTTCTAGGATGCCTGGAGAAATTTTAAAAAACACAAGTCAAAAACAAACAAACAAAAAAGCAAGCAAACAAAGAAACAAAGCCAACAAAAATGAAACAACAAGAAAAAATGTACAGAAAAAAAGAACTTTCAATAAAGTAGCCTTGCTTCCTTCCTTCCTTCATATCTGAGGAAAACGATTGTTAATAAGAAAAATGACAGACTCTTTCAGCCCAAAGAGACCCTCCATTTCTATAGCAGCAGCTATGACATGAAATCATGGATAAAGCCATCTTATAATTATATCATCAGTCCTACTTTGCACTAATACACCTAATATTAAGGTTTCTTGGGTAAACTAGTGGATTTTAGAGCGTTAGAAATAAAACAAGTGTAAGCATATGGGGGTTTCATACAGGTACAAGGTAATTTTGTAGTTCCTTCCATAATGGTACTCACATGGATATAGACCAGGCACCTAATGATAGATAAGTGAAAAGCCTGCTGCAAGTTCTCAGGTTCAGGTTTTCTTTGCTCAAGATTCAGGTGGTGGGTTGGATGGTTTGCGTGAGGTTTTTTTGCCCTCTGAAGGCTTTTGAGTTGGCATGAGAATGAAGCGGAGTCTCCAGGTCTTGCTGTTTCTTGGTTTCTCGCGTGTTTATTATTTCTTAGCTTATAATTTCTCTGTGCCCAGCCAAGGTGTTCACAGCAGCTCGGACACAGGTGACTCCCCCCGTGATGGGAGGTCGCTACTTATACAGATAGTTACGTGTGCCTTATTTACAATTCTGTGCCAATGCCTATTACCTATACTAAAAGAGTCATCTCTACTGTAACCCAATCTCCTTAGAACTACTTTGTGCCACGGTCACTGCAGAAAATGGACGCCAAGAGAGAACAAGAAGAACCCAGGGCACCGCCCTAAAATCTCCATCTTGTTCCCCATTCACCTCCATTCTAAGAATCCCAAAACTCCCAAATTTTCCACCCTGTGCTGTGCTAAACCACTGGCCTCACACCTTTGTGACCTGCAAGACCTCTCTCAATGTTAGAAGCCTTTTCCATGGACTAAAATCAAAGCCTGTGTCTTCCTGGGCTCTGTGCCAGGCAACCCGCCTGGACAGACCCCCCTGTCCAGGATTCAAACCCTCTTTCTCGGGTCTGCCGAGGTCTGTGACCTTCCAGGGCAACCAAAGGGATGCCCTGGACTCCAACACAAGTGACTTAGTAACACTGAAAGACACAGAATTCCAAGCATCTGGCTATCCTGTTGAAACCTCCTTTGTCCGTCCACAAAATTTTCTTGTCCAGGCTTGTCCTGTACCTTCACGTCTACCCTATCTTCTTCCCTTATGTAACTGTCACATTATATCATTCTTTGCTCCAAGCTTGATGGTATAGAAAATTTCAGGCAAAACACTTACTGCAGCACAAGGTTTACACAACTTAACATGTAACATTGACAGTGCTTCAAATCTTATGTGTAAAATATACACTTTCAAAGATTTGAATAATTTAAGAAAAATTGCAGGAAGACCAATATGATTTCAGTCTGCTTCTCACTTATTAGGAAAGATTTTCCTGTCTTTTTTCATAGTTGATCAGTCTGATGCAGAGCTGCTGAGGGGCGCTGGCAGGTATAAATTTGGCCTGCTAATGTCATATCATTGCTGAGGTCTTTTGCTACTTCGGGTTGTCATGCAAACACTCAGTTGAGTTTTCAGGTGCCTACCACTCAGCATTTATGTCCTGATTTACAGAATTGTCAATCTCCCACAGTTCATTCTGTCTTCTTATGGTTAATGGCAGTAGTAGCAGTGCAGTATGAATCACTTCACAATCATCAGATGAAAAACTCTTGGGAGCCAACTTCGCATTTGCACTAAGAGCCTTTACACTGCTGTGGAAATATGAGGGAGATTTAATGTGGGTGTAAATGACATTTCTGCTTAACTGCAAATCTCTTTTTCATTATCACTGTCCTGTGTAAATGAAAAATATTTGTACATGTAGAATAACACCTCTTTTTATTTGTGCACAGTGTCCTTTGTATAATTGCGCTATTCCTATTGAATAACCTTTCTCAGTTCATTTCTTGTTCATGGAGAAAGCCTGTGATAATCACAGATCATAGGCACAATGACATCTTAAACAGAATTATTAAAGCAACCACATTCCTCAGAATGATTTTTTCTTTTTCTCTCTCTCATTATGAAGCGTATTGAGTAGGAGGTATTTCCACCTAGTTCATACAACTGAAAATCCAGGTGACTGGATTAGCCTTTTTTCCTCACCAATCCACAGAAAGCAGAAGGATAATTCCAAAAGGAGTATCATCTGATTGTGTTGAGATAGTTGGGATAAATTTCTTCCTAGAAATTTCTAGCCTAGACAACTAGATAAAAGTGCTGCTTAAATTTAACAGCACAGGCTACTGATCTGCAACTCACACAATGTGGACAGAAAGGTATTTTTGGAGACAGACAGTGACAACATTCTTTTCTATATTTTTACAGATTTAATGAACTAGCTTCAGGGGGAAAAAAAAGACATTTTTTTCTTAAAAACTTGGAGAAATACTGTTCTTCGCTTTACAAGAAAACTTAGCTATCTTCCTATGCAGCCAAGTTTCTGTGTCACAGTTATGACAGTAAAGACAGGTGAGTGAAACTAGTTGTAGCCTTTACCAAGAAAACTTCAGTTTGAGCATTGTGAGACTGAAAGTTTACAAATCCTTTAATTAGTAGGAAAGAAATCATGATAAAAAAATTACCTTCTTCTTCATTCCAATAAATAGAAAAGGTGGAAAAGATTAAAACTGACAAGTATAAAATCTTTAAATACCACAAAGAATTCTATCAGAGAATTTCCTTACATAGATTATACAGTGACAGTTATAAATGGAAACTGAAGAACAACAGATCAGAACAAACCATTTTTCATGCAGAAAATGTATGAAGGAAGATTGCTGCTGCAAGCATACTGACTTGACTAAAGAAGCGAATTCCACTCTAAATCAGGAGCAGTGATATGTTTGTATAATTTTGATGTGCTACTGACTCAGAGACTAGGCTGAGCATCTAAATGAAAATTAGTTTCTCAAAAAAGTTTACTCTCTGGCTAACAAAACTAGAAATTTCATCACCTTCAACGAGTCTAGAACATTTTTGAAAATAATGCTGTTTTCAAGTTCATAAACTTTATAGAAGCCTTACAGATTCCTTTTCTGAATCTAAATTCTCAGAAATTTATTTTCCACTCTGTTGGTTGCAAACAGTTCAAAGGGCAAAAATTGAAAAAAATTATAGATACATCAAAAAGAACTTTTTTAAAACAGCAGTTGCTCATGACTGCTTTGCCCATGTTATTCATTACAAATATGGCTACATGGCATTTTGTTATTTCGTATTTAACAGTTTGACAAAAGCAATCATGGGAACTCAGAAACATAATGCATCAGAGCTGGGGATGCTATGAAGTTGGAATTTCCTATAATAAGAGTTTCTGAGATTCTTCCAGGACTTGAGAAAGTCTCCTGTATAATCATTTCTATCATTTCCCATGAAACAAGATCTAAGCACATATATTTCTCACTGAGTCAGTAAACTGTTTGGTACTCTGTTGATAGGCAATAGTCTAACTCAAGGGGGTTTCAAACTAGTGGATTGTGTCTTACAGATGTCATTTTGCAGTCCTCTGCACCTTAAGCCTGTCACTTCACCGATTTCATGCTTTTAAAATAAAGCACTATTAAGGAACAGAATGAGCAATCAGCAACTAACACATAATTTACAAGAGGGATAAAGCAGTGCATTGCAATTTACATGTACTTTCTCTTTGGAGCAGTAGATATATACCTTCTTGCTGTAACGCATTCTCACACCAAGCAGGTGTTTCTATATAATGAAAAAGTTTCAGTTTGCCTTTAAACATGTAAAGAAGTTAAACTAGAATTTTCCATAGTTGTCTCATTGTAATTGGCCCAGTGCCAGCACAGGAGTACTGATTGAGCTTACTAAATGTATCTCAAAGCCTGTTGCCAATTTCATTGGGCCAGGTGCCAAATAGCCCGGCTAAACCGTCAAGTACTAAAAAGACTGCACAGAGGGGCTCCATTGCTTTTTTGGACTGCCATAGCCAGTGTAAGATGCATTCTGTTCAATCATATTTCTTTTGCTCTATGATGTTTATTATTTTTGCCATTATTAAAACCTTTTGTTTTACAAAGGACGTCTGGAGAGGTTGTCTCACTATTATTAAGCCACTCTGAGAAGTTGCAGGTCAACCCCCAGACTTGATACATCTTCACATTGCTTATTACACACTGGCCATGTGCAAGACTGAATCTTGCATATGAATCAATCCTTCTTACAGGAAAAATTGTTTAATGCAGCTCTGTACACTCTGTCCTGTACACGGCACACCTGAAATAGAAGTGCTTCACAGTTTATGTTACAATTCACAAAGCAATTTATTTTGCATATGAAATGCTATGTGCAATCATCCAAAGACTGTGCTTCTAATTAATTCATTTTTTATCATGATCTTAGCAAAATCAGGTGAAGAGTAAAGGAAGGAGAAGGGAATATTCACATTGTTAATTTCAGACAATTAGTAGCATGGGAAATGAGGAACCTGTATTCTGTAAACAGTCAGTGGGGAGTGATAGGAGGCCTGATTTTAGGCTATGTTGGACAGTTAGACTGTTCATGTCCTGTGGACTCTCAATGTCCTTTACAATTCTGTAAGGAGCAGTTGTTTCCAAGTTTGTGAAATATTAAATGGAACAGCTTATTCAGCCTTACTTTGCATATGCACTTTGGTGGAACATCAAGACTATATTTCAATTGTAAAGTATTTCCCCAGAAACTCAAAAAAGTAATTTAGTAATTTTCTTTAAGACTCTCTAGACCTTTTGGTGTGAGATAGCATAATGGCTGAGTGAACTTTAATTTGTACTCTCTTAGCACCCTGAGTGCTTGATCCATATTGTCATGTAAAATGCTTGGCATTCTTCAGGAAACATGATTTCTTGATTGTTCCAGTTTTGGAGGGATTTTCCACACAATCAGCAACTGGGAAATTGTTATAAGGCTTAAGACAAATTCTTAATGATCACTAGCTAATAAAATAAAATTTATCTTTTGTTCTCTTTTTCATCTCTCTCTCTTTTGGGGAGGATGGTTGAATCCTTATACTCGTAGCACCAGGTGTACATGCCATAACAGGGTGAGCAAATACTCTATGGATGATTATCAGTAGCAGCATCATTTAGTGGGCAATGACTACCTGCTTTTCAGGAATGGTGTGGAATGGAATAAGAGCTTTGAAAGCAAAATAAACACTTGAGGAAACCAGAGTATGTGGAAGAAAGATCTGGCTGTACAATGAGCAGTGAAGAGAAAACTTGCATAATAAAAGACTGAATGGAAATAAAGAAGAATCAGGAAAGAGAATTAAGACAAACACTGTTAAAAAAATTAATTATGAAAAATTCCAAGAAGAGAGTGAGATTTATTTGTTTCCATGTTTCCAGATTCTTTTTTTTTTCTGATTATCAAGAGACATAAAGTACCTGTTAGTGATAAATTTCCAGGGTGCTTTTTTCGTTGAAGATGAACTAGAGCAAAAATATTGCATCCAAACAAAAGCCTGGGTTACAAAAATGTTCCCTGTAACTCATCTGACCTGCATGAATAGATCAGTATATTGGATACAGTAATTTCATAACCCAATGCAGTTTTCAAATTTGCTCTAGGCTTTGAAAATCTCACAAAGCTTTCGTTATACCTTTAAGTCCCGAAGTATTACAGAAAAAATAAACAGTACTTTTGCCTTTGACAGGTCTATGCTACCAAAATTATTCTTCTTTTGATGTAACTACTGCTTAGTCAGTTCTAAATTTCAAACAAAAGTTGAGACTTACAATGCTCCTCACAGACATAAGGTCACTGTATAACCTCTTGAGAGTAACCTATTCTATTTACCGGTCAATCACACTATGACATAACAAATACAGCACTTCAGTTCTGTCATGTTTTTCTTTTTTTCAAAGCACAGAGAATTGTCTTAATTTTAAATTCCTTGCACCAGAACTTCAACTGATAGAATTTAGGTGGGGAATTTACTGAAGTGGCACTAATTTCCTCTACCTCAGGACCCCAAGCAGATGTTTTTTAGATGTTTCAATCCACTCAGTGGCATTAATTTAACAAAACCTGGGTTTGACTTGTCTGTAAAGTTCAGTGGATTGCAGAAAATAATTTGTTTTAGGATTTATTACAGTGTATAGAAAAATCATTTATAATAAACTACTATATCAAATATATCTATATTCAAACATAAAGACATACCAGACAAGCACACAGACACATGCAAACACACACATATATATAAAAATCATAAAAATTTCCTCTTTGAATAAGACATAAATATACACGCTACCATTTCATCTCTTTTGGATGAATTATTGTTTAGAATGCTGATCTATTGCATAAAATTGCTCTTATTTCTGATTACAAGGCCTGTTAAATGGCTTCTAGATGAGTGAAAGAGAGACATATGTCATAAAGAAAAGCTTGGGATTCATTTTTCTTGCTTGTATGAGGTTTCCAGGTTCAAACTAGGTGAAGTGTGTTTTAAATAATTTGCCTTAAGCACTAGCATATGAGCTGGCATGAAAGATTACCGTCCAAAAGGCAAATTCATTTATTACTAGCCCTGGTAGTATTTGTCACTTTATTCACTTGGGTAGCAAATATGTCACCCAGACTTGTATGGGGAATTAAACTATTGTGCAACCTGACAAAAGAAGAATATTTTTAGGAACCATGACAGGTATCTGGTACTGCTGTGTCTACACATTCTTAGTCACAATTCCCTTAATGGGTATTCTGAAGATAATCCCTTGGTACACCTCTATCAGACCTTCTTGCTGCTTGATGGACAAACAGTTCTAGGCAGTGAGAGTTGCACACCTCTCTACTGTCCCTGTTATGCCACTATAGCATGACAGCAAATTGCTACAGAAAATTGTTTTAATAACTTGCCATAATCTTAATAACTTGCAGTAATCTACTCATACAGGGACAAACTGTAGTGTACTGTGCTGTGTGGTTCATTCCATATCTGAAAGAAAATTTTGAAACCTCCTGGTCAAATATAATTCATGGAAGAGGATTTTCTGTCATCATGAGGATGGAGGACCTACATATTCAATAACTGCCTAATTTTGGATTATAAGTAATACAAGTGAAGGGAAAATCTGCAAGTGATATTCATTCTGTATTTCTTTTTCCCAGAGTACAAATTTGAATTTCTCAGGATCAGTAGTGCAAATTAATAAAACTTCAGTTTTTATGAGTTAAAACAAAAGTAAAGTAACTTCTAGTATTTTAAAATCTGGGCCAAGTAAAGCCAGAAACATTACCTTAAAAATGAAAACTTTTTCATGTAACAAAAATATTTTAAAAGTAATTTACATTTCATTTTTTCAGATGCATCTTTCATAAAGAATATTTTCTGCCATATTGACCATTACCTTCATGCAACATGAGGTGAAATTTTATCATTTGTTTCTCTTATACACCTGCCAGAGCATCCTCAAGTTTTGGCTGGGACTCTAGAGAGGTTTACCTATACCGCACCTTGTGATTTGGGGTATATATGCCACAGAGATGGTGTGAACAGCAGCTTTCGCCTATTCCTCTTGCAATGTCACTTGACAAGTGCTGAGCAGGCAGAACAGTCAGAAACACATCTTGGAATAGCTTTCCAGATGTCTTAAATTGAGGCTAAAAAACAGGAGTTCAAGCAGCCTACAAAGCAAGCACATAGGTCTTTTGGGAACTAAGGGTTTCAGGACACTCTTGGGATCTGAGAATCCCAATAAGCGAGCAGAGAAGCTTGAAACATTCCCAAGCAAATGCATAAGTATTAATGAAGACCCAAAATAGGAGACAGAAAGGCACATGCCAATCATAGATTGCAGAGACATCTGCCAAAGGAAGGGGGCAAAGATCTTAGGAACCTTCCAGCAGGGACTTATTAAGTAAATATTTTGGTTTCCTCGAGGCAAAAAGAACTGAGCTAAAGTTAAAGGTCTCTAATTTTAGTGATATCCTAAGGCTAGAAGTGTCAATGTCACCTAATGATCCAGAAATATTGACACGGATACGTGTTACCTTTCACAGAGGATCAGAGCAATTAGTACAGTGCCTACATCAAATTCAGAACACTGTAAAATCAAAATTGCCTCTGGACTTCAGGCAATTTGAAAAGTGCATTACAGATCTCTTCTCAGTGACCCTCAATCAGAAGGGTTACTACACCCTTTGAGGTCTAAGACCCTGAGTGTCAATTGATGCACATAGATTTTAAACCCTCACAAAGCTAAGCTTTTTTGAGAAAAAAATACAATGCTTCTTTTCCCTTCTATCCACAAGTTCTGTAGCACTCTGAATAAACTGATGAAATATGAAATACCACAACACTCATACAAGAGAGGAATACACTATCTCTTCCAGAATTTCTACTACAAGAGTGTGGGGAAGGCAGCCGTTAAGGGGATTGTTGACTATTTCCTCAAGATAGCTGGCCTTGCTAAAGCAGTACAGAGTTCAGGGCAGACTAACATGTAATATTTACCCCAGCTTTGCAGAAGGATTTTGCAGCCCATAGTAAATTCCAGGCTGTTGCCAACACACTGTTGCCAGCAAAAAGAGAAAGTTACAGTAACATGATCTGTACCTACACCTTGATCTATGCTGCAGGTGCATCACGGGGCTCCTAGACTCAAAACCTGGTGTCAGAAATGTCAATAGGCTTTTTTACTTCAGAGGTCATTTTTGATGGCTTAAGATTTCACCATCAGAATCCAAATCCAGCTGACTTCAAGGAGACTAAAGTTCCTACAGGAGGTTCTTAACTTTCGATGCATAGAAGTTCATCTGTAGCCAGCCAGCCAGATGTGTAGAAGTTCATCTGCAGCCAGTTCATCTCAGCCAGTCACTTCAATCAATAAGGTGTGTCTAGTTTGCAAAAGGAATTGACTTCTTCCTACGCCTGTTTAATGGACATTAAAAAAACAAAAATAAAAATAAAAAATAATTTTAAAAAAAGTTCTAAGGTTATCAGCTTAGGTTTAAAAAACCATTTAAATGGTTTTGTGAAATTGAGTTAAATTAATTCTGACAGGTACAGGTGCTTAAGGAGGATTTAAGGCATATGTGTCTGGATCAAGTAGATTGCTCAAAACCAGTATGTCACACATCTCTGGCATCAGCATTTTTGGGACAAGAATACAAGATCACTGAAGAAATAACAATATCTCAGGGAAGTCAGTCATGATAGTCCCATGTTAGCTGGAAGCTCTTCATTAATCTCAGCAGGCTTCACAAGTTGCACTGGCCGAGGCAGCCATCTCCAGAAACTGAAAATTTCTGTGAAACTTTTCAGTGCACAGAAATTTGTGAAAAAGAGACAAGTAGGCACTTATCTCCTCCTGCATCTTATAGACCATGGTTTGAATGGAAACGTACACATCAGCAAACTAAATTTTTCAATTCATAAAGTTTCCTTTGCATATTTAGCTTTTGACACTAATATCACTTTTGAACACGGATACTAACTCATGAGTAACAGTGATCCTTTAGAAATCCAGATGTTTTTAAGGACTGTACTTAGAGTGAGAAGGAAGTATGGTCGACTAGATATGTGAGGCATTAAGTATCGTCTGTATTCATAAGTATTATAAGCTGTATAATATCCATAAAAACTGATGAGGCATGTATACATGAGGAATACCTATGCTTGCAAGATGAAGGTGACATTTTCTAAACTAAACTACTGTAATAAATTAGTGTTCACAGAATTTATAAAATTACTTCCAAATGGAGTATGGACATCTCCTGTCAAGATATTGGCCTTGTTCAAGGAAACAGTAGGTTTATGCACTGTGCTTGTGACTCCGCTGTGGTAAGCTGGCATAATACCATCAGAAAATTAGATCTTGACATTCCCCTTCAAAACAGACCTGATTATTTTCGCTGATGGATTTGTAGCTAAGTGCTCAAATTGTGCTGCCTGAATTGTGCCCAGCCTAGGACTTCATTTTGAGTAGATTTTGAATAACTGTTATTAACACCCCCCTATCCTATATAATATACCATTTGGGGTTTTTGAACACAGGGGGTTTTTTTCAGGTATGAAAAAATTGACTAAGTCTGCCAAGAAATCAAGCCTTTTTTTAGTGTATGCCAGTGTTCTGCCTTTTGCCTCACTTCCATTTGGGAGAGGTCAGAGGTCCCAATGTCAAGGAATTTTTCTATCTACAATTGCTCTTAAACTATAGACACAGGCTTGTTTTAATTTGTTGTTAGTTCTCCTTTGTAGTTCCATAAATGTTAAAATCTGACCATATTTTTCATGGTAAACACAGACAGTTAATTGACACAAACACACAGCTTTGAATGAACATTTTGCAATGCTTATTTGCTTTTTCAAACTCTGAAGATATACTGTCCTGTTGGAAAATATTAGTTTAACAGCAATGGACATAGCACAGTTCCTTTAGAAAGAAAATTATATAAGCAGCAACCACAAAATGGAATTGAAAAGCAAATAATTCCTAACTCATTTTAACAGATTAAGAGTATCTAGAGTATTTCTTAGAAAACCCCAACAATTGCAGAGCTATATTTACACAAAGCAACTTCTTCTTTGAGCAATAAAGGTTGGGATATCATTATCAGATAACATTCTGCTAAATACTAAGTAACATATGCATAATTTTCTGAAATTTTGATTCAGTTACTGTGTGGTGATATTTACACATTCTTAAAGGATCCATACAAATATCTACTGCACCTCTGAATATGAAGTGTGTGTGTGGCTACTCTGAGAATCACGAGCACAAAGCAAAATACATATTCATGTTCAGTCCTACTGTTTACTTTAGTAAAACTAGTTATTTTTATGTGGACAAAGTTTTCATTTCCACAAATTAAACTCCAAGATATCACTTAATGTAAAGGGTTTAACACAGTAATTGGACAATACAGGAGGCATGTTAAAGTAGTCTGCCCAGTAAAGAAGGCATGGATACAGCAAGCAAAATTTTTATGTCTTGATTTCAACATCCATGTTGTTTCCATAGAAGATCTGACATGTTAACTCTAAAATTTAATTTTGCTTTCATAATTTTTGATACCATGTGTATCTATCCAACTTCTAGGTCCTTCTGGAATTGTTAAAAAATGTTCCAGGTTATTCCTGCATTTTACAAGGACCTCTTTTTTACTTTGCTTTTTAGTAGGCAACAGAAATGTGACAGAGTGAGAAAACAAACAAACAAAAAACCCCAAACAACAAAAAACCCTCCAATCTTCTAATGGCATAATTTAAGGTTTTATTGAGAAAGTATTGCCAAAAGGCTATGGCACTCTTTTCCACTATTATAGAGGTGTAATACAAAAACATAAGAACACCGTGTTCATGCGAAGATCAGAAAAAGCAACTGGAAAATGGAACAGTGACAAAAACAGCAGCAGCAGCCAAATAAACCAGAAATGCCAGCCAAATAAGGTAAACTCGCGCAATGACTTCACTTTGCAAGTGTTAAAAGACAGTCGACATTATTTTTCCTTAAGTGCTTCAAGAAAGGCAGCATACTTTTTTGTTCTCTTACCCATCATCCCTTGAAATCGGAAGAGTCCTGACCTAAAACACAGATTAAAATGTTTTCAGACCAAATCACCATCCCTACTAGGCATGTTTCACGACTCCTTAACTTGCTAGTACATTTCTGGAGTGACTTGGAACATCCTTTCATGTATCAATCTCCCTAAAGTAGTCCTTAGGGCTTAAAAGTGCCACCTAGGGCCAACTACAATGTGTTCAAGCAAGACTTGGTTAAAAAGAGTTTATTCAGAAAGTAAGAGAAAGCAGCAATTGAAATGAAATGTACCGAACAGCCGGCAGACTGCCAGATGTCAGTGCATAACAAAGCCTCCCCCTCCTTCCCAACTAAGGATAGAAAATGTAGTTAGACAGATCATTGTGATTGGTTGAAAAAGACACTAAAAAGTATTAATGTTCTATTTTTTCCATTGGCAATACATTTGTCCCGAAGTAGGGTCAGGGGGCTAAAGCTCACCTTACAAATTAAAAAAAGGAAAGGGGTTGTTTTGTTGTAAGTTTGAATAGTTTAGCCTGACCCTAGGTGAGACAGAAGGCAATTTTCACCTCTCCAAGAAGGTCAATTGCATTTGCCAAGGCACAGCAGATCGTGAATAGGACTTTAATTTTCATGCAGTATGACCTTCCCCCAGAACTGGGGAGAATCATCCTGTTTAAGCATATCTACAAAGACTAAAGACCAAAAATGTTACCTTTCAAGCACATCTTTGGCTGAAAAAGAACATTTGCAAGATTAATATTCTGCTTAATGATGTAGCATAAAATGATTCTAGAAACTAGGCTGAAAAACCCCAGGCTTGTGCAGTTTAGGGATTGCAAAATAATCCTACCACATCTAGTAGTCCAAATCAGCAATTCCCAGGGTTTCTTTAGTTCAAGGGATTTATTTTTTCTCATCATTCAGGTAGGAAAAAAGAGGGCATAAACTGAGTAGAAAACACCTAGAAGAAACATCTCTGACTGAATAAACATAGTGTTGATGTATCAGGTTCATATTACCCTTCATAATGGAGGGAAGAGGAATTTGTCAGGAAAAAAAGGGGAAGTTTGCCCAGAAGTCTCGGAATAGTTCAGAGGCTCTAGCTATTGTTAGCTGTGTATGGATCCCCAGCAGGGCTGTGACAACTGACTCAAAGGAAAGAAGCTGATGGTTGTTGGATTAGTCCTTGTAATGGTTTGAAAGCAAAACAAGTGAGAGGCTCCAAGTCAGAAATACAATTTAATAAGAAAAAGAAAAAAAAAT
>JBBMKD010000145.1:75804913-75845251 GCA_037834095.1 Argya squamiceps
AGGGAAAAGAGAGTAGACACTAAAACCACTACACTAAATTAGGCAAACCAGAATTCGGCGAACGTGAAACCACTACAATTACCTAAGGCAGTTTGTGAAATTTCCATCATGCAGGGCTTTAAAAAAAGTTTAAACAAATGGTAGCGTTTATTACTTCAGCTATAGTTTGCTGTTGCAGTGCATAATTGAGGTTTTCAAAGTTGTATATGTATTTTATTTATTTTGTGTTGGTATGTCCCTTTTAAAACCCGTTCACCTATTCCCAAACCCATATGGTATCTTCCAGAGGGGAGCCCCTTGTCAATCACCCTGATGGACTTGAGGGGAGGTCATCTCCCATTTGACCAGGTGCTCAAACACCTGCCTTTTCCAATTGTTGTGTTAAGTGCCCCTGTCCTGGACAACCCACCCCCCTTTCCCCATTGGCCCGAATTTTCCTCCTGGCCCAGGCTGTGCCCTTGGGTACAAAAAGGACAAGGACAGGCCAGACCTTGCTTTTTGCACATGGAGCTGCACTGAATAAACATCTTCCAAACCCACGGCAAGCCCGCTCTTGATTTCCAAGCCTTAACCACACTCAGCCAGCCATCTGAGGAACCCACACAAACTGTCTCGGTTGGTCTGGGATTTACTGCTTAGCTGGTAAGCAGCCCCCACAGGAGAAACCAACCGCAGTTTGCTCTCTTTTTGGCAAGGAGATGCAGCTTAATCTGATGCCTTGGGGCAGAGGAGTGGATTACCTCCCATCTGGATGGGCCTTTTCCCACAATGTATGCCACTATGAGGCCAGCAGAATACAGTGAAGTGAATTTTACTTGCCCCTAATCACTTAATGAACAGTTGCCAGAGGCATGAGGCTGGTTTGGAAGAAAGAATGGTCCACAAAACAGCTGTAACGAACACATCAGGTGAAAAAGTCCATTAAAAATGTCAAGTAAAGAATGATTTTTTTATCATGTGTGATAAAACAGATAGAACTTATGTTCATTATCAAAAAACCCTAACAGAAAATTTAATTCCTTCAATTAATTTATTGAATGAGTAGTGCTGAAGCCTGGGTCTCCAAAGAAGCTTGAATTACTGGAAGGGGAGACAAGAGGAACTTACAGATTTAACCTAAGACTGTACAGAACCTATATGATGATGTAAATTAACTACAATACTTCATTAATAAACATTACTCAAATTCTGTATCTTTGTAAGAACAAAAACCAAAATAATTTATGCATTTTAGTAATATCTGTCTTTTGATAAACAAGGTGAGTTTATCAAAACAAATAAGAATATAAAGAGGATTTAAAGGAATGTGAAAGTGTTAAATACTTTGTATGGGTGGGGACTGCTTAAAGCCACTGGGTTTGATGATTAGAGTAATTATACACTGCTTACAAAAAAAGAAGAATTTTTAAGAGGATAAAAAATGCTGACAGAAAAAAATGAGATGAACAAAGAAAACAATAGAATTTAAAACACAGCCTGTGGAAAACAGAAGTCTAAATAAGGAAAATAGGAAAAAAGAGGAGCATAAAATTAGGAAAGTTAAATTTAACACCAGCACACAACAGTCAAGGCAAAATAATGGGAAATTCCAGGCAGAGGCACAAAACTAATAATAAATATTTTTCTTAAATATGTTTAAAACAGAAAGCTTGTCAGTAAGATGACGGATGTGGTCAAGGTGCAAGGAGTCCCCAAGGAAAGCAAAGTTGTAGCAGAAATACTAAATAAATTCCTAGTACTTGTCTTCATATTGGACGGAAATCTATATTTGGGGGATACTATCTTGAACTTAAATGTCAGTAGGAGAAGTTTTAGAAGAGAGTGGTAAAATAAACAGTAACAAATTTCTGAGACCCAGCACCATGAAGCCAAGTTCTAAAAGAATACCATATTGGTGAATTATAAACTCTGCTTGTAAGTTAAAATTAAAACTGACTTTCTACCAAAGGGATAGAAAATGCCATAAGGATGAATGTGTGAATCTTCATACCATTCTGAATTCTTTAGTTAGCAAATTTGTTGAAATTAATATGAAGAATAAAATGAGTAGACATATGGATAAATGTGATATAATTGTGAACTAGGAGCACAACTCCTGCAGCAGTAAGCCATGCTTCACAAATTATTAATCACATTAAGAATGATTTCCCAATATTTCAGGACAGCATTGCCAGAGATCCAACCCTAAGTCACACAACCCTGAGGAAATGGCTGAGTTCAGCAGTGGGCGGAGACAGGAAGTTGCCTTTCAGAAGCACAAATGAGCCCACCCAAGTGCAGAGCCATGCTGATGCATCTCATGAGTCCTATAATGGGGTGAGAAGCTATTCTGCAAAAACTTGAGGTGCTCAGCCTCATATTTTATTTCCCATTGTAAACAAGATATCTGTGAAATCACGATGGCAGTGAGTAGATACACCAAAACACTATGAATAGCTATTGTTCTGGGACATATAAACAGCCAAAATGGTTCCCATACTTAGAAGTTGTGTAAAGTTCCATGAAAACCACACAAGCAATCTTAACCACTTGACTCAATCGCAGTGGCAGGATGTGGCCCTCAGAGAAACTTCTCAAGACATCCTTGCACAAAACATACTGTCATTACAGACAAGTGTGTCATGGGCTACGTCAGTCCTACCTGACTGAGCTAATGTAAGAAATTCAGGAGGTCAGAAGATTATCATGCTGGGAAGCCTTTAGAATAACAGCAGACAGCAAGGGTGAGTCCAGTGGCTCAGCTGTTCATCAAATAATAAACTGATTTGCTTTCCTACAGTCAAACTAATTTTCTACTTCTGTCATGAACAAAGGCAGGGCTGCTCAGCAGGGTGTGCAGAGACCCACCACACATCCCCAATACTTCTATGGACACCTCTTTATTCAGATCTAGAGGAAGTCTCATAAATTCACTTTATCTGGTGATTAAACAGCTCAGATTAAAAGGAAACATACCTGCTCCTTAAAAAAAAAAAAAAAAAAAAAAAAAAAAAAAAAGGAAAAATCTGCTTGGCTTCCATTTTGTTTGTTTGCTGTCTTCTGCAGTTTTTGGTAAACCTCTGTGCATTAAATTGACAAAGCAGAGAAAAATTGTGATGATACACCAGTGGTCAGCAAGCCATCCTTCAAAGAAAAACATTGCTGATAAGATAAACAACTTGTGATGTACTTAATTACAATATTTCATACTCATTTAGCCATCTCCACATCACAGCACTAACAAAGTGGATTTCAAACAGGAAGAAAGGCTCCTTCACACAAGCCCAGAGGGCTAATTATAAAATAGCAACCTACTTTTTTTTTGGTAGCATTTTTTTTTCCAGTAGAATTTATTGAGCTCATTACCAAGCTGCTTATGAAGTGATTTGAAATGAGGCAACATTAAAGCATTCTGAAAATCCCTTGTACTTAGTCATCTTGACACTTTGTTTGAACTTGAAGCATTAATATGAAATAACTGCAGCAGCCCCATACTCCTGATTCTATTGTTTGACAGTGCGTTTAAAAGCTAAAAGATGATATGATCGAGGACTTTTAATCAGCACAGTAATTTGTAGGAGTGTCTCAAGTATTCATAACTTTGAAAAGACCAAAGGGACATGAATGTGAGAAACAAGACAGGTACAGGACATGTCAGACTAGAATAACACAGCAATGTGAAACCAGGAGTATGAGCATTGCTGGAACTGAGGGGGTTTTTATTGCTTTTTACAGGCAAGACTGAAAATTGAAAGATACACATCAAAGCCACTAAAGAACTCCACACATTGTACCTTATTAGCCTGATTTTACCTTCTGTAATCACATTACATAATATGCATCACCAGATTAACCTGCTTGAGGTCAGCAGAAGGGCCATCATAAATATATTTGAAGTGAAGCCTGTGAAGGTTTTCAAAGTGGTAAAAAAATTTATAGAGAAGAGTAGTAAAATCCATGGAAATCTATAGCATATTAAAGTGAAATCTGTGAATAGCTTGCTTTTCATCGTTCCCCCCACACACCCCCACGCATTAGTGTTTGAACTAATAATTAGAGCCAATGGAAATGCTTCTGCTGAAAGAAAGAGTTTAAGATCATCCTTCACTCTAACTGCATTCTAATGTTCTGCCTGCCTTATTAAAAAGCCTTTAAAGGAAAGGGGAAATAATTTGTAAGAAAAAAAGGGGCACGAATAGTACACTGAATGTATCACATTGTGGTCTCTCCTACAAAAGGGGAAGAATCCCCAAATGTGGTTTACAACAAAGGAGGAGCAGATTCCAGACAAATGTATGCAACAAGGGTACAAGAAGCTCCCTCCTCCCTCCAGTATTTTTGGGTGTCAGAGAGAGAGTGATTCAAACCCTTGGTGGGGTGTGCTCTGCAATGAGATCTCAGCAGAACAGCTTGGAACCTGCAATCCTCAGCAGCTCTCTTAGCATGCTTGATGGCTTCTTATGCACAGCCTTAAACTAATAAGGAAACACTGAGATAGATGTGTTGGTCTGTAAGCTGGAAAGAATTCATTAGCTAAGCAAGATCTAGCTGAGTCATTACTTAGGAGACCCCCCCAAGGAATTCCCATGCAGTTTATAGAAATGGTGTAAAGGCCCTGTTTTTCAAACCTGCACAGTTCTGTTAATAAAAGTGATGCCTGGGGGGGAAAAGGCACAGTCCCTAAAAAAACAATATATTGGAGAAAAAGAGAAAAAGAGACAAAAGGGGAAAAAAGTAAAGTGGAAAGGAATAGGAAATAAATATAAATGCAATGGCTGGCCAGCTTGCCTCAACATTGGCATCTCCTCACCTGTTTAGCTGCTCTCTGGGTGGAGAATTCAGCACTTGATCTGGAAGGTGACTTGAGAAAGGATTTCAGGAATAATGAGGTGATTTTTTTCATCATAATTCCAAGTTCTGTGGATGTTTTCACCAACCAGGACATCAGCTTCCCCCTTTAGATTTCTTACAGTAAAGGCGCACTATCATTTAGAACAATTTACAATGGCATTTGCTATCTTAATGAGGATTTAAATGAAACTCTGAAACATTGATGAGATGTCAGAGTAGGGGTTGCATTTTTGAAATTTTTTCCTGCTTCCTTGAGAGAAGAAATAAAAGATTTCTATGTAGTGTTAAAGAAACAAGCATAAAAAATAAAGAGAGGTACCAGAGGATTTAAAGAAAATGTGTATTTTGTGTTGCACATTAATTATTTGTGACAGCAGATAGCATAAAGGTGACAAACTCATACCTTTTCACTCTTGATCCTTTAATTTGCATCCATGTGGACTTCCACGTGAATGTGATTAAAGGCTGTGACCATCTTTAGTTTAGTAGCTGGAATGAGAACACTTTTGCCAGTTTTTTTCTTGTATCAGTTCTAGAATGGTGGTACAATATTAGAAGATCTACACTGTTGCAAATTATGCCATTTTGTAGTAAGGAAAAACAAAGATAATCATAAATATTTTGTTGTCAGTTCAGCATTTTATGTTTTTCTAAACAGTATTTAAAGATATGGAATTTTATTTCATAATTCAGGAAAACACAATCTTAACTTTTGCCCTCAAAGCAAATATATGCTTGTTTAGTAATCAACATGACTCATTTTTATATGTGTTTTCTGCTTTTAAAGCAAAAACTGTAAACAGGAATAAAGTTACCTATTATACATCTACTTACATGAAAGGTTAAAATAATGCCACAACTTACACAACACAAAGAAATATTTTTATCTTATGGCATAGTTTTAATTGGCTATTTTCCTTTGTGAAAGTTACAGTTGGTTTCATTTGTACTCCTTTGTGTGTTTTCCACACTTCAACATTATATTTAGGACATATTTAGCTCTTTGATTTCACTTCTTAAGGGGAGAGCTAGAGTACTACTCATCACTCACAGATTCCATGGAGGAACATGAATTAAATAAAGGGTTATCTTCTAGATATGAGGTGTTATGTCTCCTGATTTTAAAAGGGAAGTTGCTGTTTCAATGTGTTATCCACAGTTATCTACAACACTGCTGTTGCTGAAAACCCTTTTCTTTTTTCCAAATGAGATGTTGCCCAGGTCTAACTAAGTGAGGGAATACTTATGCCTCTTTTAATGCTTATTTGGTATAGCAAAACCTTAAGTTTCCCATTGATCTGGTTACTAAGTTTAACTTCCTGAACTGGTTGAAAACATTATGATGGAGTTAATATATAAAGGTGAAGTGACAGTGAGTTCCCTGGAAGTGTAGCATAATAATTCTCTGGAGTGCAAAGTACCAGCAGGAGCAGAGCTAGAGACAGCATGGACCAGGTTTGCTCTCACTCCAGTTTTCCCTTGACAGATATGTTAAAAGGGGGTAAAAGCACATCCTCAGCTGCTGCCAGTCAAGATAAGGAGTTGCTAGTGAGGAGCCGTACCTGAAAAGTTCATATTCTCAAAAAAATATTGGAGGTTGTGGCAGTTGGAAAGATTGCAAATGTGGCCAACAGGTGAGTGAGGAGGGGAGTCAGAGATTCACTATGGTTGAAGATAAAAGTATTATCCCGAATAGCTAATGTATGAGAATATATAATAACCTGTACTGTCTTTTCATTTTTCAGATCAATGACACCTAGCAGTTTTTCCCCAGCCTCACGATCATGTGTTTTCAATTCTGACTTTTATGAACTATGGCTCAGACATTTTAATGAAATTTAGTCATGGCTTTGCTCACCCTTCAACAACTGACTGACCAGGAGAGCCAAGACTCGTATTTTAAGAGCGTCATCTCAAGCTGAGGCCAAAAGTAAAACTGGGTCTCCCGCCTCCTAAGTAAATGTTCCAGATGTAGAGATCCTGAATAAAAGCCGGTCAACAGCACCACCAGCAGCCTGGGAAGTTTGGGCAGACGTGAATACTGTTAGTGGGCATTTAGTGCCTGGCAGAGGCCTTCAAAGGCAGCCCTAGAGCACACCTATCCTGAGGCACATAATCCCGAGATATGCACCCAAATGCCCTGCTAAACAGTCGCACACCTCCCCATGCAAAATAATAATATTTCTGTCACTTAATCTAGCTTTCGACTCAAGTGTCACTGCCTACAGCTTTGCAAATGCAGGAGTAGATGGCATAGGTTTTTACAAGCATTCTCTCTGTCTCATATGTCCATCTTCAACATTCAGGGAAGTGCATTTTTACACTATCACTCAAGATGCTTTGGAAAGTCCCTAGATGAATATCTCTCCCCAAATGCAATTTAAAACCTTAATCACAGTTCACGTGGTTCAGTCTGAGACATCTAAGATATTTACTGTATTCATTTGTTTTTAATAATCTGGACCTTGAAAACGTTTTTTTTATATTTAAAGGATTTTACCAACAAAAAAGTATCAGCATATTACACCACTGATGTGATGACCAAATGGGAAAAGATGAACTTTTTATTGAAATAATTAAAGCATTAATGAAGGTAAAAAGCACTATATTGGCACAATAGCTTCTAATTTTAGATTGTTTCCTTTAAATTTTGAGTCTGTGTTGGCACTGTATCCTCTTTCTTGCATATCTTCATCCCTGCAGAAGCACATGTCTATGTATTCTAGCATAAGATATTTACACTGGCGATGCGGAGTCCTTGTCAAGAAGTCAACTACGTGTTACTACATCTACTGGAAAAACTTTTAAATACCCTTAACAATCTCAGCCTAGGCATCTGAGCACAATAGTGACTATAACCAGAGCAACCTGAGTGGCATGCATCCCTGGAACCAGGATGCCAAGGTTAATTTAGTTTCAGAAGCAGCAGAGCTACATAGGAGAGTTTTGAAGGAGCAATGGAAGGCACAGCAAGTCTGGTTCATTTAAAATCATCTGATCTTCTTTCTAGTTAAACATTGTGTGAAAACTTTCTCAGCTCAGAAAAAAAAAGGCTCAAGAAAATAACTCTCCAGCTGGTTTTTGCTGATAACTAGAAGTACTAGGAGAAAGCTGTAACTGCATTCTCCAGGAATTCCTGACTACTAGCCAAAGCAGCACTCTATATTATATGGCTGTAACCAGACTCTTCTTAATAATATTGTAATTCATGCATGAAGACATTCTCATATATGTTTCAGAGCTAACCTTGCTTGAAATGCATATCTGTTTTGCAACTCTTAGAGATACCTGATATGAATCTAGAGAAGTACATAATCTTCCATTTAAGCCACCGAAGGGGCAGGTATTCAGAACAGATGAAAGCAAGTAAAATTATATTACATCTTCCTCAATCCCTCTTAGTACAACAGATTGGAAAAATTAGAATGGGGCTAAAAGACTGAAGATTTTGTCCAAGAGTTGCTACACAAACTTGTGTACAGAAATAATCTTTGAAGGCATGTTTGCACATAAGTTAAGTTGTGTCATATTCATCTAGTTGACCATGCTTTCAGACTATTGCCTACTGCTCCCTCCTTCCCCTAAGAGAAGAGACTTTGCGATATAACCAATTGGTAAGACAAAGATGAATAGCATAGCATAGAATAAAATAGACTAGAATAGAATAGAATAGAAAATTTCATTTGGAAGAGACTTTCAATGATTATCTAAGTCCAACTGCCTTGCCAATTCAAGACTGACAAAATTTTAAAGCAAGTTATTAAGGACCTTGTCCAAATGTCACTTTAACACTGACAGCTTTGAGGTACTGACCACCTCTCTAGGAAGCCTGTTCCAGTGTTTGCATATCCTCTTGGTAAAGAAATTACTACTAATATCCAGTCTGAACCCTCCCCGGCACAGCTTAGGACCATTCCCATGCATTCTATTACTGGGTGCCAGGGATAAGAGATCATCAACTCCCTTTTTGTTTCTCCTTCTCAGGAAACTGTAGAGAGATTTTTTTTCCCCCTCAGACTCTTTTTCTCCAAACTAGACAAGCCCAAAGTCCTTAGTTACTCTTTATAGGACATTGCTTCCAGTCCTTGCAGCCCCTTCGTTGCCCTCCTCTGGCCACATTCAAGGACCTTAACATCCTTTTTAACTTGGGGGGCCCAGAACTGCACACAGCACTCAGGTGAGGCTGCACCAGTGCTGAATACAGTGGATTCACCACCTCTTTTGACCAGCTGGTGTTGCTGTGTTTGATTTATTGATGCACCCCAGGATGGGGATTGCTCTCTGGACTGCCAGGGCTCAGTGTTCACTCACACAGAGCCTGCTGTGGGCCAGCATCCCAGATCCCTTTGCAGGGCTGCTCTCCAGCCACTCAAGCCCAGTGTTACTCTGTCCTAGGTGCAGGATCCAGCATTTGAACCTGTTAAATTTCATGCCCTAAATCACAGTCCAGTGTTCCAATCTATCTGGATCCCTCTGCAAAGGCCTCTTGTCCCTCAGCACCTCCCAGTTTGTATCAGCAAACTTGCTAACAGTGCATTCAACTCCTGCATCCAGATTGCTGATAAATACATTGACCTGGCCCTAGAATTGAACCCCAAGGAACAGCACTGAGGACTGTTGTGGGCTACCTAATCTAGCCCCCCTTATTGTAGTAAAAACCCCTTTGAGCTCTGCCTTTCAGTCAATTCCACATAGTCAACCCACAGCCACGATTGCAAGGAAATCCCTAGACTTCTTTGACAAAGTATTCATTACCAATCACTTGATTGGATCTGATAGTTACCTTGATCTCGTGATTTTAAAAATCACATCCAAGTTGTCAAAAAACCCAAAATCATTCTAAATAATGAAGGTAATTTTTCTGTCTGCTGCGTAATGGCTCATAACTTGTGCATTTTGTAATCAGTAATCATTTGTATAATGAGTACAACTCTGTTTGTAGGTCACATAACACCTGCTCATCTGAGGAAATATACCAGAGGACTGTGTCTTAACTGCTGATATTTCACTGTACTTTACAACTCAGCTACTGTTTTTCTTGTATCTTTGTGAACCAATTTCTATTTCAAAGCCATTTCTCCAACTGTTTAATTAGCAACCAGGTAGATTTAATTAATTAGCTAGTTAGATGTGAGCCATCAGGGGAAGCTGAAATGCAAAAAGCTTCTGCTACTTCTTCACTTTCAAAAGGAGAAAACCTGCTTTGCAAAAAATCTTTCAATTATCTTTTTACTTCCTATGGAAGGGTCTATGTGCACTGATGAAGCTAAGGATCTACGAACTTTTCCATTATAAACTCATTTTCAAGCTCCTGTGGCTTCTAGGTACTGAAATAATCCACCTCAAGCTGAAACAGCTTGCAAGGTCTCAGCTCAAAGGAATTTTTTTTCCTCAGAGGACAGAGCAGTTGAAAACAAATACTTCTGTAGGTATGGCAGAGTGGGTTTCTCTTTTTATCTTACCATTCTATATAACTCAAAGCCACTCATATTGTTTTTTTCAAAGATGACATTTTACCACCCAATAACATATAGGAACTTCGCATCTTGTGCTTCAGTTTAAAAAAAAAATGCAGTGGCTGTGCAGCTGGTGACACACCTTGAAATTCAATAATTCTTTGTGAGCAGTAAGTGTTCCTTTGCACATTTTATTGCACTGAAGAGCCTTTGGGATCCATGAAGCACACACTGCAGCAGTGGGTAACACTAAGGCAGTTTTCCTGAGATAATATATTTCAAGCACAGATCAAAACAAATGAATACTGTAGTCATACTAAACTGTTCATCACACAGTAGCTTCTACAACTGATGCTGGGTTTTTTTTGAAAACTAGTAAATAAAATGAAAATGTTTTCGTGAGGAAGCACTTGGGTAACGAAAAAGTGATCCATGAAGTGTAAGCAATTCGGCTTAAAACAGTCTGAACTTCCCTCCACCAATTTATGGTTCCAGTTCAGACAAGCCTGGAATTGTAAGTATATTTGTTATTCTTTACAGCTATTCACTCTATAAATACTCTTTCATGTCCCAGTGATTTTTCTTCTGGTTCAACAAAATTCTGTTGCATTTCAGTCCTCTCTACTTTTTTTTTCTCTTCTGTATATTCATGACCTTCCTTACATCTGGTTAGTCCCCTTTAATTCACCGAAAGAGGAAGAAAAGGTCACACAGTCATTTTAGGAGTTAGACTCCAAGTATGAGTTTTCTGAAACAGTTTTGGTTTGTCTCAGTGTCAAGTTTAGTCTTTCAAAAAATTTAAGTGTGTAATTTTTTAGTTATCATGTAAAGATATATTCTCTGCCTTGTTGCCCCCTTTTCCCACAAGAGCAGACAGAAAGTTGGTTGATATCTCAGAATGAGACGAGGGAGCAGAGTGTATCAGCATATCCCAGGAAACAGTTTTTAGAAGCATTTCTGTCTTACTGTTGCCTTGCATGTGCTCCAGGGCAGATCATTTGCTCACTCAAAAGTTTGGGTTTTTCTCACAAGGACAATATTCTCATTTCTGATAAAGAATTTCAAGAGCTCTAGGGCAATGTTCTGTGTTATTATAAAATGTTGCTCTTTCTACTCAACTGGGTATATATTTAAAGTGTTTTTGAAGCATTTGTACATGATAAGGAAACATTAAGAATGTGAAACATTTGGCTGCAGATGTGCTACTTTATTGTTGCTTTTTCTGGATACATTCCTGTTTCCTGTCCAGTGTTTCATACGCAGGGATGAAAATTAGCCTTACAAATGGTGTCATGGAGAGGAGGAATCAAGCAGTTCATACAATCAATCAGAGTTACCAGGTGTCACACAGGAAGAGAATTTCAGAATTCAGTGTTTGATCTCACTAAGGATAGTATGCATCCTTTTATTTCACTAGTCACACCAGGATTACACTTAGGCAAAATAGCATTTGATAGTAGAATTTGAACACTCCATAGGCAAAAAAAAAAGTATTATTTAGATGTATGAGCTCTCATAAGAATGGGAGCTTACATGCCCTCATGGGTGTGACTTTTGCAGATCTGACCCTATTCCCTCTCCCGACAGCCAGATGTAGAAGAAAATGCAAGAATGAGGTTGCATACTTCCACCTTGCACATATAAAATCTTCTGTAAGGATCAAGCACACTTGCAATTCATCTGGTAGAGGATTACAGAAATCATAGAATCATTTAGATGTAAAAGATTCTTAAGCTCATTGAGCACTTCAGAGTCTTATCTCTAAACTATGTCCCTAAGTGACACATCTATATGTCTTTTGAATACCTGCAGGGAGGATAGTTCCACCACTTCCCTGGACAGTCTGTTCCAATGCCTGACAACTCTTGGTGAAGACATTTTTCATTTCAGGTAGTTGCAGAGATCAATAGGTCTCCTCTCGGCCTCATTTTCTCCAGACTAACCAAAACCAGCTCTTCATCAGACTTGTGCACCAGACCCTTCACCAGCTTCATTGTCCTCCTCTGGACATGTTCCAATGCCTTAATGTCCTTCTTGTGGTGAGGAGTCCAAAACTGAACACAGGATTTGAGATGCAGGCTCACCAGTGCAGAGTACAGGGCAATGATGTCTTCCCTGGTCCTGCTGTCCACACTATTGCTGATAAAATCCAGGATGCCCCTGGACTGCTTGGCCACCTGGGCACACTCCTGGCTCATGTCCAGCTGGGTGTTGACCAGAACCCGCAGTCTTTTCCTACCAGGAATCTTTCCAGCCACTCTGCCCCATGCCTGTAGCACTGCATGAGGTTGCTGTGACCCAAGTACAGGATCTAGCATTTTGCCTTGTTGGACCTCAAACAATTGGCCTCAGTCCATTGATCCAGCCTGTCCAGATCCCTCAGTAAAGCCTTCCCACCCTCCAGCAGATCAACATGCCCACCCAAATTGGTGTCATCTGTAAACTGACTGAGGGTACATTCAATCCCTTCATCCAGATCATTGACAAAGATATAAAACAAGATTGACCCCAATATTGAAACCTTCAGGACACCATTTGTGACCAGCTGCCAACTGAATTTACCTCCATTCACCACCACTCTCTGGCCCCAGCCATCCAGAGAGATTTTAACCAATGAACAATGCACCCAACCAAGCCATGAGCAGCCACTTTCTGCAGGAGAAGGCTGTGGGAAATGGTGCCAAAGTCCTTACTGAAGTCCTAGTAGACACCAGCTGCTGTGGTTTCTCTCATGGGGGGGCTGCTACCGGCAAGCAGCAAATCCCCAGACCACAGAAACAGTTTGTGTGGGTTCCTCAGCTCAGCTGGCTGTGCATGGGTTCAGGCTTGGAAGAAGGAATTGTGCTCTCTCTCTTGGGTTAGGAAAGATGTTTATTGCAGTGCAGGTCCATGTAGAAGAGGCTGTCTCAGAGCCTTTGTCTCAGCATGGAGAGAGAGAGTGACTGGGCCTGTGTGTCCCCTTTTCCAGGTCGGGGCCTGGGCGGGGAACACTTTGGACCAAGTGGGAAAAGGGAAGGGGATGGGGTTACATCAGGAGGAAACCAGGAACCAGGTGTGTTCAGGGATAGGAATGGGGTGGGGGGGGGGAGGGTTGTGAAAGAAAATAACAAATTACAAATACAAATTCAAAACCTGAAACTCGCACTGCTACAATCAGCCACAGCCCTTTCCTCATCCATCTACTGGGTCGAGATCAGGTTGCTTCAGCAGGACTTGCCTTTCCTAACCCCCTGCTGGCTGATTTTGATCCCTTGGTTGTCCTGTAGGTGCTGCATGATGGCACTCAAGATGATCTGCCCCCAGCACCAAGATCAGGCTGACAGGCCTATAGTTCTCCAGATCTTTTTTCCAGTACTTCTTGTATATGGGTGCCACACTTGCAAACCTCCAGCCCACTGGAAACTCCTTGGTGAGACAAGACTTCTGCTAAATGATTGAAAGCACCTTGGTGAGCACCTCCACCAATTCTGTCAGTACCCTTGAGTGGATGCCATCTCATTCCATGGACCTGTGTGTGTCTGAGAGCAACAAATCGCCAGATCATTTCTGTTGGGTTAGGGGAGCTTAATTCTGCTCCCTGTCCCTGTCTCCCACCTGAGGGGCTGCACACCTAAAGAACAGCTGCTGTTACTATTAAAGACTGAGGTGGAGAAATACTGCAACCTTTCCCTCATCTTTTGTCACTATGTTTCTCCCTGCATCCAATAGAGTGGAGATTCTTCTTTTATTCCTGATGTATTTCTAGACCCATTTCTATTGTCTTTTAAGTTCTGCTTGGACCTTAGTGCTTTTAATATCCCCTGAATAACCTCATGACATCTCTGTAGTCCCTCTGAATTGCTGCCCGTTCTTTCAAAGCTCATAAATTCTCCTTTATTTCCTGAGTTCCAGCCAAAGATCTCAGTTCAGCCAGGCTGGTCTTCTTCCACAGCACCCTATCTTTCAGCCTGCTCCTATGCCTGTAAGATTTCTTTCTTGAAGAATGTCCAGCCTTCCTGGACTCCTCTTTGCACTTCAGTACTGCCTCACAAGGGATTCTCCCAACTAGTCTCCCAAACAGGTCAAACTCTCCTCTCGAGCAGTCCAAAGTAACTCTTTTGCTACTACTTCTTCTTATCATTTTTTGATTTCTGTGCCCAGGATGTCTTCCAAGACTCACATCACTCACCTGTCCTTCTTGGTTCAAAATCAATGGGCCCAGTAGGGCTCCTTCCTTAGCTGAGTCACTTACCACTGATGTACACACACTCCAGGAATCTCCTAGACTGTTTCTTCTCTGTTGTGTTGCATTTCCATCAGTTAAGTTGAAGTTTCTCACGAGAACAAGGTTAGTAATTTTAACTCTACCCAGTAACTTTACCCAGCTGCTTACAGAGTATTTCATCTGCTTCTTCATCCTGGTAGAGTTGTCTATAACACTCTCACCATGACATTTTGCTTGTTGGCCTTTCCCCTGATTCTTACCCATACTCAATGCTATTGACACCATCATTAAGCTCTAGACAATCAAAAGCTTCCCTAACATACGGGATTTTCCTACTTGCCTATCCCTACTGAAGAGTTCATAGCCATCCATTAGAACATTATAGTTGTGCAAGTCATCCCACCATATTTCTGTGATGGCAACTGTGTCACAGCTCTGTTGTTGCACAGAGGTTTCCTGCTCGTTGCCGTGCATTGGTGTAGATAAACTTCAGCTGAGTTATGGATTCCACTGCCTTTTTGGGGGAAGAAGCACTAATTCCAGCATAACCATTCTCTCTACGCTAATTAGCAAGTAGATTGCACCCAACTAGATAACTCTCAGATCCATTTTTGCAGTAAATTAGACCTTTTCTATTATCTTTCAAGTGCATGTGCTTAGTGTTACAATGCAAAAAAGTAGCTTCATTTCCCACTCACCAGCTCAGAGCCTGGATTGTTAAATGCATGCTGCAATAGAGCTGTGTGGTGGTTCATCCCACATTCGAATTAGAGTTGTCTTTGAGTCAGCTGTCTTCAACAGCTGATACTAAAAAAAATATTAAAACACAATTTCTATTCAGCCAATGCTTTTTTTTTCTCGTGGAAATTGGACAGTTTTCCTAAGAGGTTTTTAGACTACATACAGTAACTTTTAGCTGTCTTTAAGGGAGGAAAAATCTTGAAAGCTACTCCAACTAGTTTTCTACACTAATTCTTGAAGACATTTGCTACAACCTCAACAAGTAGATTCTCCTGGCATTTGAGAACTGTGGTAAATGAGAAATTTACATGGTAAAACTTCATAAATTCTGTCAAAACAACTCAATATCAGTAAGTGCACACACTCAGCCTGTTGGAAATTCCTGCTGGAATTTGGCTTACCATAAACCTCCATATAAAAGACAGTAATTTTCAAGGCCCTTAGTTTCTGTCCAAGGTAGAAAAAGATACAGCCCATTAGGGTCCCTTGCTTTCATGCTTGATTTTTGTTTTGCTTTTTTTTTTGCCCCACAAGAACATAATTTAAAACAAAACATTTTCTCTTCTCCTTTATTCCCATTAAATGAAAAGCAGAGAAATTCACTTTCAGCTAAAATTGTATTTAATTCATAGTTCTGTGTCTAAAGTAACACAGCCAAGCAGGAAAAGGTTCTCAAGTCTTCACACAAGGTGCCCTTGGGATGCTGCCCAGACTACAGCTGTGTGATTATACCCTTTCCACATACATGAACCCTAGGGAAGCAAGAACTGAACTTTTGGTTCATTACAAAATAAATAAATATAACCACTGAAGTTTTACCATTGGAAATGAAGAACTCATGCTGGATACAAAAGAAGATTGGAATTGGAAACTCATCACAGATAAGAAAGTAGAATATGGTAATCTCCATGTTTTGTCTCTTGAGAGCTTGTCAAAATAAATATATTCAGAGACCACATGCAGATGCTCTCATCATTTTAGGCATTGTGCACAACCATATGGAAAAGGGATTAGCACAACAGAAATAAACAGGCCTTTTCTTAGTTCTGTCAAAGACATAGTGGAAGGAAGGAGAAGAATCTCCCTCCTAATTAGAAGGAAAACAAATGAAAAAAATTACTGGGCTAGAAAAAAATAAAAGAATCAAAAGCAGAAAGAACATTCAAACTTTTTACTGAACTTTTACAAAGAAATCAAAATGAGGGGATTGTAGTAGATATTCTCAGAGATAAATCCAATTTTTCTTCACTCAAAGAACAATTTTTTTCTGTGTCCATGCCAGCATCAATACTGACATCAGATATATTTTCAAGGTATCATTCCTTTTTTATTCTAAGATAAAGAACTTTCCTATTACTATATTTGACTGATGTTCATGTGTTATTTTGAGGAAAGAGAATAATTTCTAAGGATACGTAAGGTATCTCCCCCCTTTTACAACCTTTTATAAACACAATATCTGTGTTTCTTGTGTCTTGACACTACTAGCAGTACATATTGCCATACTGTAACCCAATTTAACTATCAAAAAACATCATGCTTCATACTTTTGAAGTAGTTATTTTTTTGCTTTTTGTTCCTTTGCCTATGAAAAGAATTTGTGAGACATAGTGACAGGTCCCGCCAAATGCTGATTCCTGACCTTCATGGTGCCTAAGCAGAGGACAGCAGTGTCCTTTGCCCAGCATTGAAAGAAAGGGTGACAGCAACTTCACCATCACTTGTTCTGTGTTGCTGCACTTCCAGAGCCATCCTGCCTTTCCTGCAATGGAGCAATGAGAGTTCCCTAGGAACTACTGTAATTCCTGTTTGTGAACTATGGTGGAGATGGTGAGTTCCTCAGCTTTCCAAATTATGCAGCCCATATATATCACTTTCGCTGATGTGAGGTTCTTGGCTAAATGGCTCACAGAGTCAGGGACTTCACTGGACTTCTGATATACACTATTTTAAAATAGCCTATAGGAGAGAATATTTGTATAATGTTACATCTGAAGTTTTCCGAATCACATAGGTGCCCCCATAACTCTGGTCTATGTTCACAGAACCGTGGAATATTCTGTTTTGGAAGAGTCCCACAAGAATCCTCTGTCCAGCTCATAAATGAATGGTCCCTACAGGGATCAAACCCAAAACTGGTGTTACTAGAGCCATCCTCTGACAAACTGAGCTAAGGCAGCTCTTCCACAAACCTTTTAGAAGTTTGCAGTCTTTTAAGAGTAGCAGAAGAAGCATTCCTTAACATCTTTGTAAATCCAGGCCCTAACTCACATCAAATTTTATTTAGCTGCAGGATCCTCTCTTTCTAAGGACTATTTTCATAGCCATGACAGTTTTTCATAGCACCAGACATGATCATAAAACAGGGTCCTGTTATTAGAGTATAAAACCTATTTTATAACCTTAATTCATGAAGGCCTATTGAAATCAATAGAATACCTCTAAAATTCATGCTTCACCATTTATTGTAATTTTGCTTATATGTAAGAGATAAATACAACTGGATTTCTTGTAGAACACTAAATTTAAAACAGATACTCTTGCCTTTGCCCTTACTGAGTTCTGCTTGACTGAAACACACCTTCTGGTAAGACATTTGTCCTTGAGATGAGACCATGAAGAACCTAATACTTTCTTTAACAGTATGTTGTATTGCTCAATATCCGTCCTACGAATATTCTTCAATATTTTTTCCTTTACATATTTGGTTTCAGCTTTCATAAATTGATTGTGTCTTCTCCTATAGTACACCCTTTTGATGTCAGGTTTTGATTTTTTGTTGTTTGTTTTATTTTTTTTTTCAAATATTTCTAAGCTATCAATAGACACTGTAAGTTGCCTCACTGACAGCTATTTTATAAGTCAAACTGATTGAAGTCTTCAGGCAAACTTTGCAAACTTTGTAGTCTTCCTTGTAAACCATCATTTTTTGCTTCTTTTTCCTCCACATTCCAGTTTCCAACATCACCTTGAGGATCTGGAAACAACACAGACAACACTGTGAAAAACAGACATTAATCCATACCTCCAATTGTTTTAATTTTACTCACTGCTTAACCTGTTTTCACATCCAGAATCTCCTAAGGCTTTCTTTTTTCTCTCATAATATTAAACTCCCTCCAAAACGTTTCAGCAATGAGTTTCTCAAATTAAATACTCACATCCATATCCACTACTTCAGTCTGGTTTAACTGACACCATTTCAGCATGATCTGTGTTCAGAAGTTCTATATTCAATAAGTACTTATGAACATCTTGACTTATATGATTTCTTATTTTTCAGGGTCTCCCCTTTGATTAACTCCTGCATGTGCAACAGTGATGTGCAGAGATGTGCAACCTGCTTAACAACAGTGATTTCAGATGAGATGTCACTTAATGCAAAATGAAACTTAAATACTTCCAAACATCCTTGCACATATGTTAATGATGTTTAGTTTATTATTAATGTAGACTCCAGTGGGAGAAGCAAGATCAGTGCATAAACCCTAGTCTATTAATAAAATGGACCAAAAGGAGGTAATCTCTCTTCAGCGATGTGGCTCTCTAAGCTTCCCAGCATCCTGGATCCCATGGAAACTCAGGGCTAAACAAAAATACATGTCATGGGATAGGAAACGGTCCTGGGTTCTAATTAATGGTTTTAATAAGCTTGTGTTCAAAGTTTTGTCTGTGTCTACTGAAGTTCACAAGTTTTGCAGTGCCCAAAGCTCTCCATTTCTCAAGGAAGCCTGAACAAACTTGGAACAAACTCCCTTCCTTTGCTACAAGGAAAACATACATGGGCCCAGCCCCAAACAGACATCTCAAGGGCGTTGGTTAAAGCCATCAGCCTGTCTGGGCTTGCAGGATTGAGAGCTGAGGCTGCCTGTGTTGAGAAGCACATCAGCCACACTCAAAAGAGAAACCCCTGTTGAAGTTGTAGCTGAATGCCTTATCTCCCAAAAGAGGGTCAAGGAAGCACATTTACACAGACAGTGGAGCTGGTGCAAGGACCATCCAAGTAACTCATAGTAAAGTTCTAACACAAAACTGCTGGTAGAAGTGTCTGGGGAGCCCCTTCATACTCATGGGATTCAGTTCATAAGCCATCTCTCATCAGTGACAAAAGAGAGACATATTTAATAAGTGGGGTAGAAGAGAGAAAAACATCCTGAAAAATCCCCTGTAGTTTACCTTTTACAAGTACAGAAGTCCAGAGGCTAAAACTCAGTAGAAATAAACCAGAATTGAAGCATTTTATATAAATAGTCTGACTTCATGGCCCTTCATAAAATGCAACAACACCATGAAACACTGACTGTTTCCCCCCCTGCTCCCTCTGCCAGTGTTTTTCCAGGTTCCAGGGTCAGTGTGCCTGCCATGAAAACCCCTGACCCCTGACCAAAATGCTCCTTCACACAGTTACCTTTTACCTCTAAATATATTCATCTTATGCTTCGACCACACCTTACTAGATCAATAGAACTGAGCTTTTCTTCACTGGCAGATATGTTTGCCTTTATCTATGGCTGAAAGTTTTTTGAGTATTTCTAGGCTTATTTAGCTCTTCAGCTGAAAACAAAGTACCCTGTCAAAAAGGAGATAAACATTTGAAAGAAAACTGTACTTTCATCACAAACTTTCTTCTATAAGCTTCAAATTTAGTGAGAGACTTGTGGCTCCATAACTGTATACAAACAAGGAAAAACTTTTGACCTCTGTCCTTTCTCATAACTGCATTAAAATACAAAAAGTTTTTACTTTTTTTTTCCCATGAAGAAGATTTTCTTCCCTTTGAAGATACTCCGTCAAGATAATTTTTTTTTACATCAATATACTTTCACATAAATATACTTCATTTTGTTTTCATGTCAATCTAAAGGGAGTAAGAATGGAAAACTCCAAAGCTGATTTTAATAAATTAATAATAATGATGGTATCCTATTTAAGCTACTGCATGTGCTACTCAGTATAGAATAACCTCAAGCAAAGAGAGTCTTCAATGAAACCCTTCAAACAGGAACATGGATTTGAATTTAAGAATGAGAAACTTTATATTTACACCATGGCAGATGAAAGAGATGCTATCTGTAACATGAAAGCTTTAAAACCATTAAGTCCAAGATAAACAAAGAGAAGTACAAGCAGTGTTCAGCAACTACATTGGAATTTCCAGCAAGATGTCAGTAGTAAAAGGAACAGCCATTCAGGCTGGCTGAGGACTGTAACACCATGACACCTTCCATCTGCATTTGAAAATAGTTTTGGCCCTGAGATCCCAGGGGTCCTGTTCTGGTGAATTTTTCCTATGTGAAACCTGAGGGCAGAGATTTCTCTTTTTTCAAGTCAGGGAATGAGGAAAGAATGCACTTTATGAATCAAATTCCCTTTTCTTCCATCATCTGCTTCTGTGTAGAAAATCTGAGATGGTAAAATGAGTGAAAAACAGAGCTCGTAGGACCTAATGGTCGGCAAAATGATGGACAAGGGAGAAGCTTCCTTGTCCTTAAAAATGAGAAAGGAAATTTCAAAATAGATGATGCCTGGGTAGCATTAGCTAAGATTCAAAGGAAACCTGTCTATAAAGGCAAAATTACACCAAAATTACATGATAGTCAGGATCTAACCCCAATCTTGGCCAGAGCTTCTAGCACGCCTGAGGTTGGATTATAATGTCCATTTCCCTTGTGTTCCTTGAAACCACTTGTCCTAAAACAGACAATCTCAGAATTCTTAGAAGATGAGATATATGTGTTTGCTTGACTCAGTTAGAATATCTCCATGTTGAAGTTAGAATTGAGAAAGACCTCTGATATTTTTTACCCTTTGACCTCTGTGACAAGGATATTTTTTTTAGTGTTTTATGGGTGCTTTCTGCAGTAAGTGACATTGTTTCAGCCTTAATAGGCCATTGGGTTGGAGACCATTTTCCACACCTGCAAGGAAAAAAGCTAAAATTATACCTCACAAGGGCAATTCACTCAGTGAAGTTTTTTACTGCTCAACAGTGACACCTCTTGATATTCAGCAGAATATCACTGATAACCTTCAAAGATAATTTAATGCATTTTGCAGGACAGAGTACTGCAGGCAGTGCAGTTTCTCCCAGAGGAAAGGTTTTTCTTTCTTGGTTTATTCAGGAAAAGCAGCTCAGCATCCAATCTATTGTTCCAATGTGAGAGGCTCAGGAAATGAAAAAATTTATAGGGGAGCAGCTCAGAGCAGTGAATCTGTATCCCCAGAAAATGCCTTTGTCATGAAATTAGAAAGTTTTTAAAATGTCACAAAAGGAAAAATATTGGAAAAGACATTTTATCAGCTTTGAGCTTTTCTTCTGAAATGTTAATTTTTTAAAATACGATTGTTGAAATCAATATCTACATGGAAAATTTGTTATTCATTCAAACCCTACTTTATGTCAGAATTTTTTATTATCAGACTTTTCATATGTGTAGCTTCTACAAAGATCTACACCTAAAAGTCAGCAAAGAATCTGGCTACTTTCATATTCAGTTAAATAGAATTTGTAATAGCAACAATTGAATTTATTAACTCTTTAAAGCACTACTATAATGCAAATGAAAATTCAGATTTACAAAAGCCAAAGAACTGACAAAACAGAACTAAAAATAAACCGAGTCTAACAGGTATCCTTCCAGCCGGATATGGAATATGGCCTACCTTTCTGGTAGCTGCTTTAGCTGGCTCTGAGACTGTATTTGGGATCTAGCCATGAAAAGTTTAAATAATCATTCTTTTTAGGCCAAATGCTGAGTTTTAGAACAAGAAATTTTGGCTCACATTCATCTCTATAACAGATGTTGATTGGCCAGCTGAAATTTGTTCATGCATTTTATGAGCAAGTGCACCCTTTTGCCAATTCAACAGAAGCATTGTGAGAAATCCAAACATATCCATTCATGTTGGAGCTCTAGCTTTATTCTGCTCATGGTACAAGTTCATTAGTGAAATAGATGTAGATCTGCTGAAAATAGCTTGGCATTTAGGTATCCTCCACTGGCACCAATTAGCATTATGGAATAACAAGATCTATGAAGAAAATCTCTGGGGATTGCAGCATAGATAGTAAATGTGTGAACAAAGAGTTAATTCCTAGCTAATAAATTCTCAAGACATTGAGATGAATTAATTGTGAAAGGGTTTAACAATTTAGTGACAATAATAGACAGATTGTACATTGGAAGGTTTATTTCGACACTGGCAAAAACTGCACAGAGAGAGGGTAACAGTAAAAGAAAAAGTGCTAACCCAGAGGGAAGAAAATCTAAAAGCTGTAGGGAAGATTTAGGAGCAGCAATGGTTTTAAGGGCATACTCTTTATGTTTGTCATTATTTTTAAAGTGGAGATTTAAACTATACCTACCAGTAAAATATTGATACTTTATCATTTGTAAGGAATCTGCTACTTCATTGTTTGTAAGAAATCAGCTGTTACTTTTGTCTAGTAGTAGAATAATACTTGGTGCTAAAAATCTGGGACACATGCTATGCCTGCATACCATAACAAAACCCTGCTGTCCAAGCTTTGCAATATGTCTTAGAAGTAAACAAATGTGGAAAAGCACATCAGACGTGGAGAAAACAAAACCCCAGAGGTGAGACACATAACTGAAAATGCTCCTTATTTCTGGGCAGTGAAACTTGCCATTTTAATGATGACAGGGTTGTCTGTTGAAATATTTTGAGAAATGCTGTTTGAAAAGTCTTTTGGCCTCAACCTCTAGATATATACACATGGGGACATTGAAATAGAGCCAGGAATATTTTAATGCTGATTTTTGGAATCACATTATAGCACCCTACCTATTTGCAGTTAAGGAATTAGGAGAATAAAAGTATTTAATTTTGTGAGTTGAGTTCTTTATCTGGAAGTGGATATATTGCATTTCTCTGCAACTGAAATGGGAACACCTTCATATAATGAACGCTGTAAATGAGTAAATGGATCCACAGACTGGATTTTTTTGTTGTTTTTTTGGGAAGAGACTCTTCTCTCTGCTCAGTCCATATAGCTAGATTTAATTTTTCGAGCAGATTTCATCCTGTGAATACACACACGTATGAAAATTTGCATTCACATAGGAGAGACATACACAAAGGAAAGAAAAATAAATATAGCACAATATGATATTTGGAATCAAACTGACACAAAAGCAGACACTAAATAATCCAATACCAGTGGAAACTCAATGCATCTAAAAGCCAAGAATCCACCTTCACTAAGAATATTTTCCTTTCTTCTTTGGCGTCTGTTGAGCTATACATCTGATAACAAGAGATTATTCTTATTTCTTTTAGATTAGTCAGAAAAGCTCAATTTCTTGGCTATAAATTGTCTTATACAACACTCTATTAATTAAAATATCTCTTTAAACATTTATGCAAACACAGGGTTATACCAACCTAGTTTTCTAAAGGATTTTATTTTCCCTAACTTTAGAAAGCTAAATAAAAATTAAACATCTAGTCTAAGCTAGCCATCTGGGCTACAGTTATACCCAAAAGAGGGACAGACAGCCAGGCAGAGAGAAGGGCACCTCTAGAGTGTCTTTGCCTCACATCTCTTTTTGCTATCTGCCCTTGGATAAGATAGTTCTGGATAGCTTTGCCATGTCCCTCTTTCAGGCATCATTGAAGTGTAAATAACTGAACTACGGTTCCCTCTCATTTGGGTCAGCCCAGCTATGTAAGATGAATGCCTAACCTATGAGTTACACTTCCCCCATTACTTTTTGGCACCTTTATTCTTTGCTACATGCACAAATATATCATTATTTAAATAGCACAAATGGAAGAGCCAAATAAGGACTTTACTCAGCTACTATATCTCTCCCTTTTTTCTTCTAAACAAAATATGTGAGAGGCAAGCAAGATAAAATGAAGCATGGAGTTTCCTGCTTTGTGTGGTTTCTACTGCTCTGGATTTGCCATGAGAATTGTGTCACTTATATTCTCCCTTCAAAACAAATAATATGCTTTTAAATAAAATACAGTAAGGTCAATCCCTCATTTGGAAACTTGAAAAGTGCAGTTTTGTCCTAGATATGTATAATTATCAAAAGCACAGTTTGAAAAAAAAAAGAAGAAAAAAAGCAAAGAAATTCACCTTTTTCTTTATTTTAGACAGACCTTGAAGTTGTATAAGAACAACTGACCTGTTTCTGATGAACAAGATATAAAATAATAACATTAATACATTTTCTTGAAATCTTTAAAGTTTTATAAATTGCCCATGGAGGTTTGTGAACCAAGGTCACTCTGTGTCTTTTCATTCCTTTAATTATCTAGTTCCAGCCTGATACACTAGCCTTGCTAATTGGACACAGAGAAATCCCTTATCAGTGAAGTTAGAAAAGGACCTATGAAAAAAGTGTAGGAGACTGCTGTAAATCAAAGAAGAGGAACGGAACAGAAGGAAAGCCAATCAACTGTACCCCTCCGAGCTGTGAGTTTATAGGAAAAGCTCAGCCTCGCTGGATGGAGGAATAAGTGGCCAGCAGGTAGTTACACGTCATTGACCTCTCCCTGATAGATACTGTTGTGAGAAAAACCAAATGCAGATTCACACCTGCCCTTAGTTTCTTGGGGAAGGGAAGATTTTAAGCAGTAGCTTGTGCTTTGGGGTGTGTAGGTGCTAAATCCAATGTTATTAATTTCTATTCCCATATCCCCAAGAAGTTCATCCATACCCTTTCAAAGCCCAGTTAGGGAATTAATTGTCCTATCTGGTTTTTACCATTTTCATGCACATTTGACAGGTGTGATGCACACCAGAAAGTCTGTAGCTCGTTCAATCTCTATTTGGTAGAATAAGAAATGTGCTTATCTACGCTATCCTTGACTTTCTCATCCTTTTCCTCTCCCAGCACTTCTCCACATTCTTTGAGGTTGTTAGTGATTTTTCTTCTCTAAGTCATGGTTTGTCATTTGAACCACAGCTCCCTTCTGTCTCAGATCTTCCATTCTGAATTTGGATGGGCATTTTAAGCAATTCACTTTCCCCTCTTCTTCATTTTTTAGTATGAAACTTGTTTGTTCATCACCTGTTCCATTGCCCCTGTGTCTTAATGAGCCACTGCAGTGTATATGCCAGTGTCTAAGACTTGTTCTTCTACCTCTGCATTTTTTTCCCAGTGCTCAAATGTCAGCTGTCCACAGAGATATCCAAAACTATATCTGATTTTCACAAGCTGTATTTAGTCTACTGTCATAAGGGGTTTTCACCTAAAAAACCCATATGGCCAGCACCCTAATATAGTCCTTAATGTAGGAGGAGTGTATACACAAACTATTTCAGAAATACTGAACTCTTTATTCATCAGAATAAGGTATTACCTAAGCAAGGAAATCCCATTATAGCATGCAGAGTTCAAAAGAATCAGTCAGGCTTCCAGGGAAAACACAGGGGTATTGTAGAAGAAGAGACAAGAAGACATTATCTTGTCAATAGGAAAAATAAAATTACTGTTTCGTACATAGGAAATTTAACTGATTCTGTTTGGTTTTGAGACATGAAACTGAAAATTCTCAACATTTTAACTGTTAAAATATTCCATGGCATTTCCATGACATACAAAAGGCATAAGATTGCCTTGGCATGTTGGCAAAATGCTGATCAAAGTGCAAGGTGTAGATCAAACAGCATTCACCTGCAAAAATTGCTTTAACATGTTTGTTTGGCTAACTTTCTTCTGTAGCATACTATTTGTGACTTCATGGAACACTCTGGGGTTTGCAATCCAATGAACCCTTAGCTTCTCTCACATCCAGTGTTTTGAAGAAAAGAAGCCTGGACTTCTGCACATTTGGAACTATGAGGAAATTTACATGTATGTCCATTTTGGCACATAGCTTTCCTTGGTTGTTTAAATGTTATTGTCTGTAAAAGTATGAAAGAGTTACTGACTGCAAGATCTTCTTTTCCAGAAGCATCACTTCATGTCAAAACCCTGCTCATGATGGTAATGTGAAGTGGCTCTGTCACTGCTTACCAGCTAAGCAGTAGATACCACCATAGAAGGACAGTTTGTGGGTCCTTCCAGGCTTGGAAGGAAGAAGCGGACTCTGGTGTGAGTGGAGAAGGGTTTATTCTTGTGGCAGAGCCACATGCCAGAACAGCTCAACTGGGCCTCTGTGTCCCCTTTTCCCAGGTCGCAGCCTGGGCGGGGAACACTCTGGGCCCGTCGGGGAAGGAAAGGGGTGAGGTCCAGGACAGGGTGATATCCTGTTATCGGGGGTGTAGGGGTAGGGGTATTTTGGAATGGAACAAACCAAGTACAGACAAATAAACAAAATACAAATACAAATTCAAAAACCTAAATCACGCACCGCAACAGTAATGTATAGAAAAATATCAGGTGGCAAAAAGCAACAAGTTCCATGCTGGATACTGGCACCCAAATGTCTCTACCCTTTGAACACAGCATTGGGTCCAGCCACCAAGCACTGTACACACAAATAAAGAAATAAATCCAGCATTGGAGCTCACATCCAACAGGCAGGTTTTATGCAGCCGTTTGTTTTGTAGAGTAGGAGGGTGGCTATGTACAAAGACCTCTGTGCAACTGGCCTCTGTGTTATAGTCCCAGCACATTTAGCATCATCTTATGGTAATCCAAACAGCAGCTGAAATGAGCAGAGCTGACTCTATATATTTTATTCAGGATTTGGTGTATTTCTACATTTTAAAAATTTTAAATCCTGCCACCCCATAAATTCAAATGTACTCTAATTCAGTTAGTGAAACATACAAAAACATGAGACTAACGCAGCATTATGAGACACAATCAGAAAGCTTTCTGTCTTTTTTTCCCCAGAAGTGTAGCGCTATTTCAATTTTTTTCAATCTTAGATGCTTTCTTTTAAGAAGCAGTTAATAAATTGAGTACTTTTCTGCAAAAACTTTCCAGAAGGTTATTCTTCCTTATGTATTTCATTCACACTGCTTTGCAGACTTGTCAATATCTCTCATTTTGTTCTGTTTTCCTTCAGCACAGAGGAAACAAACAACATTAGACAGAATATTTTAAGGTGTTCAACTCCAGGATGAAACAATCATAACAAACTACATTTTAGAGGAAGCACTATCATGTCCCTCTCTTACCTCTTGTCTCCATTAAAAGGGGCCTCTCAATGAATTGGAAATTCCTTCTAGCAGAGATGCATCTCTTAACAGTAAAAGTGATATTTTGCCCATACAGTTTATGCTGACTACATGCATAAAAGTTGAAGCTATGAATAGAGTTGCTTATGTTGCTGGTTTTGTGAGTATAAAAATGTCACTAAACATCATATTGCCTAACTAGTATAGCCATAATGACAAAAATGCTAGCATAGATGTGGGGTTTCGTTTCCATTCTAGTGATAATAAAATGGTGCCCTAGTTAAGCTGCTGACAGAGTCCCGAGAGATTTGGAAGTTGCAACAGGTCCATGTCCATAGGTATCACAAGGAAGATTAATCATTAAACGCAGTTGTTTAGAGTGGTGTATCCTGCATGTCTCAGTCAGTGCAAGCTCTTTTTATCATGTAAAGAGCACATTTACACTTCTTGTGTTAACTTGCCACTAGTTTAGACTTAGTCTTACACATAACGCTAATAAAGGCTTTGTCTTCTAGACTGGTAAAAATTACAAGTAAAGTAGACCTCTAATATGTACTAGATAGCCTCAAATTAGTGATCTACAGTGCATGTGCCTAAAGGCTCCCTGTGTGCCTTAGATTTCTATTAAGTTTTATTCCATAGAAAATGAGGTATTTTGGCAGATACTCTAGCAGTTACCTAGTTAGTTTACAGCTTTTCCCATTTTCTTTACCATCACCTTCAAGAAAAACTTTTTAAAGCTGAAATTTAAGATCTACTGCCCCATCTATCCTCTATTCATTCAGTTTTGCTATTGTTGAAGATTTGGTGAAAACATAATAGTGAAAGGAAAAACCAGCAAACATACAGACAAAATTGGAGATGATTGTTAAACTATGTTTGATGGAAAGCAGCAAGGAGTGAACCTGAAAAAGATCATTTTAATCAAAATAAAAATATAATGTGGATGTTTATCTGAACACTTCCACTTCTCTTTCTTTAAGGAATAAGGTTTAGACACCCTTTGATCTCCTCAACACTGTTTGGCCTAAACTTTAAAACATTAAAAACTACCTCTTTTATGGTATTTCAGTGCTTGTAATCCCTGCAAAGAGGAAGAAAATACTTGTCAGGTTTATTTTTGGTTTTGGGCAAAGGTTGAGAACACTCTTAAAAACAGAAATTTAGACTCAATGGCTGAACAGTGACAATATCTTTCTGGCTGAGGCTTTCAGTTCCCAAGAGGAGATAATATCCCCCCTCAATTACAGTAGCCAAGAAGAATGAACAGAGGTTCCAGTAATAAATATAGACAGAGAGACGTCTGGTTTCTTTTCTGCCTCCGAAGCTATCAAGAAAATTTAATCAGGCTTTTCTTTCCCAGTCAATCCTCAGATTATTTTAATACTTTCACATTCAGTATTGAAATTCTGTCATCCTCATCAGTGTTTTTTTCCTGATGACTGCGTGCAGTCATTGCTAAACAATTTGTTAAAGTGTTACATTTTTAGAGAGGTCTTTTCGCTCACCATCTAATGGTAATACCATTTTGCAGGGGTCATAAGGAAAGAGCATATCTATGATGAGAAAAAGTCAAGCAAATGGTAAGACATGAGCATGTTCCTATCTCATTCCCTTTGCCTCCCTATCCTCTTCTAAGCAGAGAAAAAATAGCTCATACCAACCAGATTTCTACCGTATACCTAGCCTGGTGTTTTCTTCCCTACACTAAATTATGTAGTGCTTCTGCAGAAAGTGTGTACAAGAGCTGAATGTAAATCAGAAAAAGGATGCAATTGTGGAACTAAAAGGCAGTCACTTCTCTCTAAACCCATATTGCTATATGGCAGGCTAGTCTGCTCACCTTATAAAATCATGGGATTACTGTAGTACCTCAGGTATCTGTACATGACAACACCGAATTTAAAATGCATCCTGTCCTTCATATGAAATAACTGACACAGACCTGAGTGAATGGGAAGGAAAAAGGGGTGACTTTACTGCTAGAGAGACAAAGGTATCTTCTACATTAAAATTAGAATTAAAAATCAACTTTTAGTTTTCCCATGCAACTCAAACATAGAGCAAAATAACAATCTGTATGTTCTGCTTCAGTATGGCAGGGGGCTGAAGAGAGAAACATCCTTTATTTCTGAATTGAAACATAAATAGCAACAAAAGAGGAATACACTACATAAAATGTTGACAGCCTTGACTAATCATTCACTCTAGCTTACAGCTTCCGTCTCATGAACTTCTTTCATTGCTCCCTTTTTTATCATGTGCTTGTTAAAAAGAAAAAATCATTTGTTGAACTAATTGCCAGGTTTTAAATACAGCAATAGCTTTTACTGCCAATCTTTACTATCACTTCAATGGTGCACAATGCTTGCATTAGAGTATTTTACACCAAAAAAAACAAAGTACAAAGGCAGACAGAAAATCCTTTAGGCCACTCTGTACTGCTCATCATGACAAGATTAGAGCTATTTTAAAATTTATGTCAAAATAGCCAGTGTAATTTACATCTTAAACAATCCTTTCATGACCTTCTGAATCTATAGGTATTTATGGAGCCTGGAAGGAGCACTGTTAAAATTAAATTGTGTTTAGCTGATTCATATTTTTACATTGCACATTCACTAGAAATGGGGTTCCCACTGGAACATGGGGAGAGGAGAGTGTAACAAAAGTGTAAAGCACAGTCTCAGCTAATAATTTTAATGTTGTTTTACACCTCTGGTAAGAAAAGTCTAGCACAAACTCACACACGCACCACACAAGTTATTTCTGAGTCAACCACCGGTCTTTCAAAAAGTTCATGAGTATTAATTATTTCACTGCATCCTGCTGCTTTGACTAGATAGCTATTTGTAAGAAAAGCACTCAGCCTCCTTACTCACATCACTTATAAACAAAAACTGTTTTCTCCAGTTCATGGGAGAGTTGTCAAATGGAGTGAGCACCTTGTGCTGACCTTTGGTGAAAACTAACCTCTTCTGTTTGTTCTTAGCTATTTCTTTTTCTGTTTGCAGGCACGTGGAACCATCTTTTCAACTCCAGTTTCTAACAGACCTGAGATTTGTAAGAACAAATTATAGTCAAGCATTCTCAATGCAAATCTTGTAACTTTAGAACACCAAAGAGACCTCTGTCATCCCAGTGGTCTGAGCACGTCCTGTAAGGTAGAAGGTACCAGCTCTGGTGAAAGAAGGAAAATTTGTCAATACTGTGCACTGACAATGAACAACTCTTGAAGGGTCATTTGCAGCTACAGTTTTCTTTAGAAGCTAAAGCATCACATTCCCACATGGAAAACCAGACACATTCCAGTGGGTTTGGGATGTCAGTTCATATTTACAGCCATCACATTTAGCATCTAAGTTAAGAAGGCCAAGTTTGGATTTATCCTTCTAACATCAGCATGTCTGAATTAGAAGACTATTATCACCATTGAAATTGAAGGAAAAGACAGTCATCTCCAAGATCAGTCCCACCCACTTCTAGTGTTTCTCACCCCGTTTTTGTATTTACAATGTTTTCGAGGTTTAATGTCCACTGTAACCATGGGCTCTGTTGCTAAAATTAACAGAATTGAATAGATTTGATCCAGTAATGGAATAGCTGAATAGTCTTAAATGAAAGATTTTAATCCATGTTTTGAAGACACGACATTGTTTATGAAACTGCCAGTGGATGGAAATAAATGTTCTCAAGGCTTTTTGTTGCAGAAAAGCAATTGTTCTCCTAGTCATGCTCCCTCCAGGGATGTGTGTGTATGAGACTGATCCAGTGATTTCTTATACAACACAGCAGGAGCAGTGATCCATATAACCAATTATTCCTGTACCTTTACTGACATGGTGAATCATGTAAGTTTTTTTCTTCAGATGATAATTTCATTGCTCTTTTAGTTTGTGCATTTATTTCTTTATTGTTTCCCTTAGCTGAACCTTTTGTGGCATGAATTCATTAATGTTAGGTAATGAGGTGGAGATTCAGGCTTATAAAGAGGAATTAACACAGCCTAAATTGCAACTATATTATAGTATCACCATCTGTTTTACTCTTACAGAAAATTTACAGATTCTCATTTCAATTAAGTGTGATAGTCAAAATAATTGTAAAATCATTCTCTCTCAGACATTACAATAAATAAAGATAGCATTACTTCTCAGGGACTTAATAACACTTAGTGTAAAACATGCACTTCTATTCAAGTTTTATAACCTTATCTTTATCACCTTTTTTGATAAATATCACAGAATGAATAAGACAAATGGAACAGTTTCATTTTGCCATCTAGGATTAAGGTAATACATTTAAGACACAAATGGCCCACATAGTGTTGATTTAAGCAGGACTGAAAACTTTCCCCTTTTTTTCACTTGTCAAAGTCTTCAAGGCACTGCAAATTTTTCAGTCAAGCTTAGACAGAAAACTCAAAACTTCATCTGTGACTAGGAGTCAAAACTGAGGTTTATGGCCCAAGAAGAATTTTCCTTTCAGCTACTTCAAAATTATCCCATTTGAGTTTAGTTGGTTACATTTGCTCCAATTTGCTCATATTTTGAATGACATAAAAATTGAGATGCCAGACACCTTGCAAAACTGCCTAAAGGAAATGTGATCTTATGATCTTTTAAATGCTTTTCTTTTTTATGTACTAATTTCAATTTCATTTAGTTTGGTTCTCTTTTTTTTTTTTTTTTTTAATTTTCAAAAAACCAGCTCTTAAAAAAAATCCAAAACCCAGTTCACTGGAAAGCCTAACTTGAGGCTTAGGACTGCACTATCCATCCTTGATGGATACCTGTTTATTTTCTACCTTACTTTTACAAATAAAAACAGTAAACTTGTACTGCTTTTAGCTCCACTTTGAATATCCTGCATTTTGTGTTTCTTTCTTGCAATTCTCAGAAGCATTTCCAAAATTTTGGCTTATTTGGCTTTATAGTTTCCTTGGGCACAGCTTACTCATCTGGTCAAAAGTGTGTTTCCAGTATGCCTGCTGATTCCTGCAGCCACTGGATTAGGCCCATATATTATCTGGGTGTTTCTTTTTTGCCAGCAATTCTATAAGATTTACAGGGCTGCTTTAAAAGGTGCAAAAGTCTTTATTATGACAATCTGTTCCCATACCATACAGTCCTTTTGTTATAGTGGAAATGCAAATGAAGAAAATATCAATACTTTAAAACTAAAATTATTGGCTTAATCTGTTAAACCAGACAGTATTTTTTAATATCATGTACTTTGGGGTCTACAGAAAAAGAGGAAGAAGATAATAAACATCACTCAAGGCTTGGTCTTTAAATCAGAATTTAACTAGCAGTGAGGGGATCAATATTTTATTCATGCTTTTGTGATCATGTTCAGATGTCCTAATGCAGTTACTGAAACATCAGCAAAAAAATTTAATCCTGACCAATCATGCCCCAAAATATGAGTGGCATCTGTGAGGACTTAGAGAAGCACACCTAGCTGTCTCAAACACTCTCTAAGAAGGAAGATCCCACAAGGTAAGCCACCACAAGAGGAACTTAAGCACAGATGGCAAACAAAACCAGGCCTAAGTGGAGGTGAAGGTTTGGAATTAGTACACTGGACACAATTCCACTGTGTAGACTGTGGGAAAAGTGCAGACAGCAACAATGGGAAGATGCTGGACCTGGGGAGGCAGATCTAGGCAACCTACCTGGACAAAAATTCCCACCATGGCAAACTGAGAGAAAGGGAACAGCCTTATACACATGCCATCCCAAGTTGTGAAAACAACATATAGACCTCATGGATTCACAGTACTTGGATTCAATAAAAGTGGTATCTTCAGGACACTCAGGGGCACCCACCACAAAGCAGACCAGAGTGAAGAAGGACCAGCAGAACACAACAGGAATCCACATGGTGATATCTTTGTTTGTTTAATCTCTCCCTCTCTCTCCCTCTCTCTCTCCTGTCCTATTTATATTACCTCATATTTACTGTTAAATAAAATCTGTACTATTGACTTTGGTCTCATCCACACCTTTTTTTTTGGGCAGAGGCATTTCTTATAATCAGATCCTAACAGCATCCATGAGGCACTGCTCCTGGGGAATGCTTTTTTCGTTGCCTCAGATGTATCAGGGCATTACTTATTCACATTGACAGACAATTCTAAGAGTTCTAAATGAAACATCTAAACACCTGGTAAGTGTGGATGGCCTTGTAAACCCTCATCAGCTACATTTTGGAGATCTGAACAAAAAATAAGACTTAATTCTACCTCAAACTAACATAACTTCAAATCTCAGTCTTTTTAATAATTAAAAGAAAACTTTTATTAACTATAATGAGTTTCAGATCAAAAATTTGAAGACTTTCAGAAGATATATTTGTTGAATTTGACTGTAGGTGAATCGTACACTGCAAGACTTGCTCAAGAGTATTTCCTACACTTGCTTCATACTATTTTTCCACAGAACTTCCAACCCTTGGGATGACTAATAATGCACAGATCATCCTCACTTTTCCAGATTTTTGTGCATTTCATCATGAAATATAAAGTCAGTAATCTATCAATAAGACCAGTGATAAACACTGACTTCAGCTTTGCTGATTCATGCACTCTCTAGCAGGTTGTCCATCTAGAACTAATTGGAATATTCTGTTTCTATTGAACTGATGGAATGAACCTTCTTCTTTAGAAGATTTGAACTCGAAATTCAGGGTCTAAGGAATAAAAGACCCAAATCCACCTTTCTTCAAGACACTGTTTGTAAATAAATAAATGAACAAAGAGCTCTTAATCTTACTTTGAAGAATTTACATCAGACTCTAGAGAGAAACCAGGCAGTTTTCCAAAAGAATTTTTCACAGTCAGCAGCACACTGAAAGCGGTCTATCAGTAACAAAAGGGGAAAAGCAAATTCAGCTGAATTAAAACTGCTCTAGACAAAAAAGGGAGCAAAGACAACAGTGATGAATAAGAAAAAAAGGTGTGGCTATTAGTAACATTATTCTACTGCTAAAAAGTGCTAATCAGTCGCAAGAAATTAGCTCTAATACAACAACAACAAAAAAAATCCCACTGAAAGTAAGTGTTAGAGGGTATGTGCACCTGGGCTGCTGGAAGAGTAGTTGATAAGAATAGTTAACATATGCTAGAGGAATATACATTGTCACATCAGGAGTTTTACAAATTAAGGAATTGCTGGGGACTACACAAGAGAGGAGGATGGCAGGCAATAGTTTTGCCAAGAGGCTGGGGCAAAACTGACTTACCTGGGATCAATAAAATCTTCCAGAGGCATAAGGTATGGAGGTCTCCTGTGAAATTACACTACTCCAGAGTCCTTGAGGAGTTTTTTTTGAGGGCAATCCACTTCTGAAATGTATACTGTTTTTGGTAAATCACACTTCACTTAGATGAAGTTTCTCAAGACTTGTCCTCCTGAAGAGAAAAGGTTACAGGTTTCACATTATAAATGGAAAAAATCACAGAATTTTTACAAGTCCAGATTTTTACTTTTTCTTTTTATTAAGGGAGACTGCCTCTGAGTCTTCATTCCTCTTGTTGTATACTCATTCCTTCTCCTTAGAAGCACTGCTGTCACATGCAATCACACATAATTAAGGCCAGCAGATGAAAAAATAAAGGAAAACAAATGCAGAATCTGGTTTTCAGCAGGACAGCCTCTATTCTTATTGAAAACAGGCAGAATTTTAGCTTATTTTACTGAAAGCAACTCAGATATGTACTAAAAATCTCTATACCTTTACATGCACTCTATTTTCTGCCATCTCTGTAACCAAGAAAAGAAAATATGTTGACAATCCCCATTGCTTTCCTTTAGCCTGTGTGTTAAAGGAAACACACAGGCTAAAGGTGTTTTTTCTCTCATAAAAGCCAAGGAATTATGTACACAGGGATCATGGTCTGAGATGCTACAGGGCAGACTTGGCCAAAGAGGAGCCCTGCCTCTGGAGATATGTAGATTCAGTGATCTAGCAGGATATTTCATTGTCAGTTTTTGTGACTGAGTTCATGCTAGACATAACCCCTATCTATGTGCAAATGCTCCCCATTCCTCATTAAATAATCCATGAACATTCACTGGGCTCCTGTGGAAGGAAGAAAATCTCACACCACAACCACCACTCATAAAAAGACTGGGAGAATCTGTCCTGCTGATGTTTGGGAACCTTGTTATTCTCACCTGGTTTCCCTTTCTTCTTAGCTGTTGGTCTTAACTTAATTTATTGCACATAAATTAGTTTATGGATTACATTTTATTTTCTGGTCATCTCTAATCTTTTTGAAAGAATGTGGGAGATGGAGGGGAAATATCCATACATTTAATTAATACATCTGCTACACACAGAAAAGTTACAAAATATCAAAAGCAGTCACCATTCGTCTAGTTTTGGGTTTATGAATTGATACAATCAGTAAAAGTCTTACTGATTTCAGTGAGTTTGGGGCAATGCCAAGTCATTTTAAAAGTCCTGTTTTCCCTTTTAAAATGTGCTAAAATTTAAATTATATTGTAAACATGATCAACTTTACCTTTCACAGAGAGATGCTAGTCTTTATCACCTCCTTATATATTACATGGAAGTTGTTTTTTTTTTTAATCATAACACTACAAGAAATCTGTATTAGCAGAAAGAGGCACTTTTCTTATTTACATCTATAAATTTTTAAAAGTAAACATACTCAGACCAAGAACGGGTGAGGGAGTCTGGGCTACATTCCTGCAGAACTAGAACAGCTTCTTTGTCCTCTTTTGGCTGTACACATTTACAGAACTTGCATAGTTCTGTACAGGCCATGCAGCCTTTCTCAATTGATACTGCAGAACCAAAGAGAAAAAAAGTATCTAATATTGAGATGTGAGTCCAAAAGATCATTTGTTAAATTTACTTCTGCTAGCACTGATAAATTAACCAATTAAAAATAATAGTTTTTCGTCCAAAGGAATTTTGTAGCAAAGCAATAGAGAATAGCATGGAGTAATATATATTGAATTCCAAGTCACAATTGTAGCAACAAGTATACATTAGAGCTGGGGAAAAATTCAAGTCCACTAATTTTCTACCAGAAACCCTCGAAGGAAATTTCTTTGAAAAAATATCAAAAAACAGTGTGTTCTTTTTTCAATCAACTCTGCCAAAAAAAGTATAAAAATTGGAAGGACATGAAAAACTACTATAAATTTGTGTTGGGTAATTTTTTTAAAATTAAAATTCATCTATAAAATAGTCATGCTTTTCTACACTTACATTTAAGCAGACTCCCAAGACCAGTTATATTAATCTCAGTGACATAAACAGACTTATAGACAGAACAGGGTTTTTGTTGTCATGTCATGGCATTAAGCAGTTGGAGAAGGCTGGATATTTCTTGTACAGAGAATATTAGAAGTGCCTTGTTTAGTGGAACACAGGCAAGTGGTCCACAAATCAGGCAAATTCTCCCAAACATCTGTAGATAAATCTTTCCTGCTTTGTACTTCCTGCCACATGTTCCTACCCCTTTGCCTGCTCTGGCTCTCACTCAGCTACCCCATGGGCACTAAAGCCATGAATGTATACCTGCCAAGACTGCAGACTGGTTTTTTTTCAAGTAAATTAAAGCCTCAACACAATGTAAATGCTTCCAAAATAAGAAACTGTACCATAAAGAACTGTTTTAAGTGTCGTTTTTAAAGCCTTTATTAAAGAAAAGCATGGAAAACATAAATTCTGATGCTTCTTTCCATACAGGTACATTAGAAACAAGCAAGAAAACCTTCAGAAGGGGTTGACTTTGTCACTGCATGTACATTTACTGCAATACAAACCTGAATAAATTAGTGAGGACAATAGATTTCTCTGATCTTGGTAAGTTGATGATAGGAGACATCTGAGCTCTCATGTTTCAGGGGATGCTCAGTCCCTGATTGTTTTTTCCAAAGCAGCCAGGGGCCTGCAAGTTTGGCTTCATGTGACAGCTCAAGCACATATTCTTAACAAAGGATAGGCATGTGTTTTACAGAGAAACACACACACACAAAGACACAGACTCTTGAAAACAGACGAACAAAGGGGTTTTTAAGATACGGTAAATTAATTACTGTGCAATTCCAAGTTTAAAAGCAGTTGCTTAATACCGTCCAATAGATACAAATCATGGCACAGCCCTAGAGGTTAAACCACGCATGTGTGACCAGACAGTAATTTCAGCTGTGAACGACAGCCAAAATGTTCAGGTTCAGAATAGTGAGAGTTTTTGAAAAGTAAATAAAGTAGGTCAGGTTCTCACTAAGAAGAATGTGAAACACAAATGTCCTTACTGGAGAAAACTGTCACAACTCAGGTATCCCAATATTGTCATCAACCAAGGAAATCTTCATGTGGAGAAAGGTAGAAAAGTAATAAACATGGAGAGACATAGTAACAAAGTGTTCAGGAACACTCAGAGCCAGGGAGCTGGACAGAAACGTTATTGATGCCATACCATTTATATGCATATAGGCAAATATTAGAGTTTAATTTACCAGTACTTTTAGGTAATACTTTACAAATGCCATTTTTCACTGCTGTGTTTTATATGTCCCTGAAAACTGCAAATGCTCATGCATATTAAACTGTTATCTGTTGCAAAATATTAAAATGTTAGGTTAAAAAATACACTTGTTTCTCTATATGTGCCCTTCGAGCTAATTCTGTCTTCTAGCAAGAGTATCTCAAAGAAGCAAGATTAAGCATTCAAGATAATAGTTTTCTTTATGGATCTTCTTCTCTTAGCAGTGCAGCAGATGAAGTAACAAGGAATCTGCCCAGCAGGTGAATTTCTATTAATTTCTGTGTCTTGGCAGTGGCTCACAGCATTGACATTCTTTCACAAAACACTTTGTATCACAGAATCAGCATTTTTCTAGTGACAAGTCATTTAATAAAATTCCTGATGTCGTCCAAATACAGTGCCTAAATAACAGGGATGCAGTTAGGATGGTTTAAAAGGTGTGCTGAAATGTAAGTTTATTGCCATTTGTAAAAAAATCTGCAGTGCACACAAAGAAAGGATGGTGGCTCACTGGAGAAAACAAGAGGTTATTATCTTTTCAGCGTCACGATTTTGTTTTCCACCTCAACCTCTCATGAGGCAGAATGTTTCCTGCATGTTCCAGAATCACTCTTCTGAAATGGGAACCTCATGCTTTCTGAGCTAAACAGCTTGAGCCCTGGCTGACAGCAGTGCCTGCTTTTACCCTGTCATTAGTCAGCAGACTATCAGACCTGCCCTGTAAAAGCATGATCATATCAAACCACAGTTTCACACCAGTGGACACATCCAATACGCTCATGTGAAGAATGCATTTGTTTCACATCTGCCCCAACCTGCTCTTATATTCCTCACTGCTTAGCAAATAAAGCCTCCTGCAACACAAAGTGCACTCCAAGCTGATGCTCAACATATTACCTCTGTGGTGAAAAGACTTCACAGACTGTCAAATAAATTCTTCTTAAGACACCATCCTAAATTTCCATTAAGCTATAGGAAATAAAATATTTTATAATGTATTTCCAAACACATAGTCATTTGTCCTCTGGGTGCCCCAAAAGAATGTTTACAAACTGCTGTGCAGGCTGGATACTAAAGCAGTTCTGGTTAAAAGGTCAGTTTAAGAGTTTAGGGCAATAATGGCCCAGTTTATAGAAGTGAGGAAGAAGAGGCCATAGAAAGGTAAGGGCTGAAAATGAAGCATAATAAAAACTGCAATTTCAATCAGTTGTTCTACAGGAATGAACAACATCATCCACTCCTACTTTCTCCTGCTGCTAAGAAGGGCCCTGTTACAGCTGAAGTTTATAAGATCTATCACTTGAAGGTAGAAAATTTTCCTCTCTGTGGGCAAGTATGCAAACTACTCAGGTAAGTTTGGGCAATAAATAAACTGACCTGAATACTTCAGGAAAATTTAAAAAAAAAAAGTGTTGGAAAGAGAGGATCTTCAATTCATGAAGGGAAGACGGATTTTTTTATTGTTATTATTAAGTGAATAACAGAAATCTGAGACTTTCTGTTCCAGCTCTGTCACAGGCCCTTTTGTGACCCTGACCTGTGGTCTGAATGTATTTCTCTTGAAGTCAACATGAGTTTTATGACTGTCTTTACAAGAATCAGCATGATTTAAGAAATTTCAGCAGCACTTGTTGACCTCATATCCATCATGGAACAGCACGAGGCAGACACACACCACTGAAGCTGTGCTCATGGCATTCAGCTGGTGCAGCCAGGCCCCTTCCCATGCAGAGATCCCAGCTGTGGATGAAAATAGCGTTACCCAATACCATGCTGTGCCCATGCTAGTAATCTCTCCCTTTCAGCCTATCTACACAAGAGGCATCTTGACATTATGACAAAGAGACTAAATGAAAGACAGACACTTGACAATTGGACCTGGTAGCTAGCCATTCCAGTGCAATAAAAGACAGTGCAAACTCACACGTAATCTAAATCATCATTGCGGAAGTTTATCTCATTTTTCTTTCCTACTGTAGGAATTGCCCTTTTTTACTGTGAGAGTGAGAACACCCTTTGTTACTACTGTGAGTGTGGGAACACCAAAATCACCAATATTTTACCTAACCAACTAAATTTACATAGCTACACACTTGACCTGATTGATGTTAGAGCTGAACAGCTTTCCAACCTTCACTGCTGCCTTATTTAGCTTTGTTTTAGAAGGGATATCTTCCAAATTACAAAAAATATTTAGCTTAGGTCTAGTACAGCCTAGAACAAAGGTTTGAGCCCTGTCTCCATCATTTTTGCTGTTGTCCAAGCTGCTGGCCTACAACATCCTCCTGCTGGCAGCCCAGTGCTGGATGCTGTCCACCTTCTCCTTCACCTCTGTCCTGCCCCACACTGACTGTGTCTACCACACCGACATCAGCCAGTCCCTGCACACTGGAGTGTTGCCCTGATGCAAAAGCCTTTTGTTGTTTATACTCTTGAACTGGAGTTTCTCACGCAGCTTCACAAAAACAAT
>JBBMKD010000145.1:75845351-75890579 GCA_037834095.1 Argya squamiceps
GAGGTGGCAACCTGTGTAGCCAATCTCTTGACCTCTGTACAAATGTATATAAATAATGGAGTCAGATAATTAGAATACAATAAAAATCAGAAGCCTTCCCTTGACCTGCTGCGTGCCTGCATCTGTCTCATTCTTCTGGGGCCCTGAAACTGCCAGACTGGAGGCCAGAGTGGACAGCTTCCTTGACAGCCGGGGTGGGAAGGTGGGGTATGAGCTGAAGAAGGACGTTGAGCACAAGTTTGACAAGTGGCAGAGCCCGCCCCAGTCAAGCAGCTGAATCTGCTACCAGCACCGCTGGATGGGCAGAGGAAGAAGAGGGGGAGCTGGCAGTACCAGAAGATAGAGGGACACTTGGGGCTGATAGAGATCCACAAACAGGCCAACAGGATGAACTTTGGGGAGATTGAGGAGGACACCTACCATGAGGACCTTGGATTCAGCCTGGGCCACCTGGGCAATGCCGGCAGTGCACATGCGCTAGACTCAGATCAATGAGGTCACCAAGGCCCAGACCAGAAAAACCCTGCAGAGGACCCTGCAGAAGCAAAGTGTTGTCTACAGGGGCAAATCCATGATTCAGGAGCACAGCTCGGGCACAGCCTCAAGCATGGCCTTCAGCCACCTGCAGGGGCTCAAGTTCATGAACCTGCAGGCAGCCAGGAAGTGGCTGAGGCCAACAAGAAATATTTCTCCAGCATGGCCTAGTTCCTCAAGGTCAAGGGGGACAAAAGTGGGATCTGCATCCCCCCAGAGCCGCCTGGAACCCCCAAATCCTGCCCCAAATTCCCAGGGACCCCCAAAATCCCCCCCACCCTGTGTCACCCCTCCTTCCTTTTCCATCAGAATTTGGGTTTAGGGGGAGTTTCTGGGTAGTCCTCAAGATCAAAGAGGACAAAAGTGAGGTCCTGACCCCCAGATTCCGTCGGGACCCCCACATCCCACCCTGCAACCTTCTAATCCCCAGAGATTTCCCCTCAATATTACCTTCCCGAACTTTTTTATAAATATTGGAATTTGTGGTTGAAGTGTCTTGGGCACGTTGGGGGGGGGATTGAGGGAGGAATAGGGGGTTCTGGAGGTGCTGGATAGATTTTGGATGGTCCTGGATAGATTTTGGGGGGTCCTGAATAGATTTGGGGGGGTCCTGAATAGATTTTGGGAGTCCCAGGGGAAAAAAAATAAAAATCTATAGACATCAAAATGACCCTGGAATTTGCAGAAAATTTGTTCCAGAAGACATACTATGCACCATAGGGACCTCTGGCTTCAAGTAAGATGTCCAGCAAATCTGAAAAATATATTGCCCAATGTATCAAATGCATCTGAATATTCATTAGACAAGATCAGTGGGTATTTATCTGCTTCATTTATTCTGTTCAAATGACACTCCTGCTTTCAACAGCATTTACATGGTTGTATGATAATAAAGATCTGGGTCATGAAAACTTTACTGGAAACTAAAACATTGAATAAAAATATATCATGTTTATGAACGTTTTCCAAGATTTCATATTTGCTCCTGCTCCAGCAATAATGCTATTTTCTGTTTTGCAGGCCAAATGCTAGGAGGCCTTATCCCCAGCTTGTTTTTAATAATACTTTTTGTATGAGAGTTGAGTTCATGACCCTCTTGGCTAGTAGGAAGGGACTGTCCTGTCAACAGTCCTTCTCTTCCCACTCTGCCAGAGTGATGTGTATGAGAATGTGCTCCTCTCCCCTCCTGCCTGGGAACCAGAGCAGGGACCCAATCATCTCTCCATGTTCCTCCTGCCCCTTTCCTTCCCTCTCAAGAGAGCCTGAGACACTGTCTTCTCACATTTCAGCTGGGAGGGAGGAAAGGGTAGAGCTTCAGCAGCAAATAAAGACACAGGGGACTTAAAACATTGGAAGTTCTGGTTCCAAGTCTCTCTGACTAATGGGGCTGCCTGGCCCTTTCGTGGGAAGGCGAAATGTCCCATTAGACCAAGGCTGTGACACTGACAGCAGAAGGCAGGCCTTCTCCTTCCCTACATCCTCATGGCAAAAACCCTTCCCTTCATCCCCTCTGAAAACCTGCTCACAGAAACCACAGGCACAGTGACACTTGAATCCCGTGAATTACTCAGTTGCTCTCCATGATAGACAGGTCCTTGATGACTGACAGAAAATATGACAAGAAATGGCTTTTTGAGTTAGGAATTCTTCCCAACCACCCCCGTACAGCACGGCAAGTGCCACAGACCGGGAGTCATTTGTCGCTGTCACACTGTGTCCTGCCATTATTGCAACATTAAATTTGAATCATGGAGCTGCAAAAAGGTGGTGGGGTTTTGAAAGCATGAAGATAATCTTACACCGCCATACATTTACACAATTCCCAATTCTCTAGGTAAACACTGAAATGAAACTTTTTTGTTTGTTTCACAGCTACAGTCCTGAATTGTTTCGTGCTAAATAACAAAGCTACTAGCAAATATTTTCTGAGAAACCTTCAAAACCTTTCTAAAAAACCACAGCACTTCCCAACTGTATAGGGTATATTTAAAAAAACAGCAAGTCTCTGCAAAATGAGGACTTGAAATCAATCTATGGTCCTTCAAGAAGCTTAATGAAAAAAGATACTTTTTCTGTCACAGAAAACAGCTTTTAAAGAGGGCTTTGTTGGTTTGGTTTGGTCTGGTCTGGTCTGGTTCAGTTTGGTTGGATATTTTCCCTACTATTTACATTATTTTGTTAAGAAATCTGGAAATAATCTTTAAAAATTTTTTTTTAATTTATGAATTTGACACTGTGATTTGGGATATCTTGTATTTCATGAATACATTTTACTTTCATCAGATACTGACATTTTTCTTTATTTTTTTATTAAAGGGTAAGTGTTCTATAATTTCAAGGAAAAATTTGGTTCTGACTGTTTCTAAGCTTAAATTCCCCCCTGGAATTTTGACTGCCATTTGAAAAGAGTTACCATACTTGTAGTTATGTACAGCCACAAGAATTTCTAATAAGAAATGCTTTCTAAGAATTCACTAAAAAGTCATTCTCCAGGTAGAAAATGTGTCACAACTTATATTAAAATATTATAGCCTGACTTTACAATTTATGTATCGGATTTTTTCAAGAGAAACTCCGAGCTAAATAATCTATGCTTCAGAGAATAGAAGTCATCTGGCTGGCAATGGATTAGTGATAGCAGATAATTGATCTGACTAAGAAATTATAGATAATGATATTCACAATATTCAAAAATAATCCACAACAAAATAAAACACTGATATTTTAATGATAGGTAGTTAACACCCAGATCAAAGCTAATCAAATTTATTTTTACAAATTAATTATCTAAAAACTTTAGCAGTAAATTATCTATAGATACGCTGTGATATTGTCGTAGTGTTTAATGACTGCATTTTAGCCAGGGTTTTGTTCACCACAAACTGGTGAACAAGAACTCATTATTTATGACTGCCCCTGTGAATCACACAGGACAACTTCTGTTCCAGAACTGAGCAACCAGCACTCTATAAAAAAAAAAAGAAGAATCCCATTTTCCTACTGTGATATGGTTTGCAAAATCTCAAACTATGTTCAGTGAACATTACAGCACCAAAATAGAAAAGCCTTTTAAAAGAAAAAAATAGAAAAGGCTTTTATCCTGAGAGGACACTTTTGTACAAATATTTCTGTAACAAGTTACTTAATTTTCCTGATACTCCTGTTTTCGTATGTACTTATAAATAAAATCTCACAACCCAAAGTTGCCCAGGCACACAAATAAGATGCTAGAGGGCAATAAGCTTTATTGATGAGAATATTTACAAACATTATTTGGCAATAGTTATCCACAGCTGAGCCTTACACACCTCCTGAGCTGCCACACACACACCAAGGAAGTGCATGAAAACCATTTTACTGGCAGTTACAGCAGGAAGGAGGAGTAAGGAGAAAGATGTGTATGTATACATACAGAAAAAAAAAAAAAAACAAAAACTCTACAAAACCACTTCAAGATGACTTTCATACTTGCTGGAAAGAAAAGTCTCTCTTCAGACTGCAAGTTCAACATTTTGAAGTTCCATGGTGGTGGAAACTTAGGCCTGCAGGTAAATTCCTGGCACAATCTTCCAGTGGCAGGGAATTGTTTTTCTGACAAAAAGCAAGATGTGATGAAAGATGTTCTTAGGCCATGAATTAGCTTTCATTTCCTCACTACTATCAGATACTAAAATTAAAATAAAATGTTCCCAAGGTCTAGGAAAAAGGAAGAAGCAAAGATTTTCTGTAATAAAACTAAATATAGGAATTACATTTGTGTTTAACTCTTGTTTTTCATATGCCTAAACTAACATCCGCTTGGGCAAACCCATGGAATCATAGACTCATTAAGGGTAGAAAAGATGCTTAAAGTCATTGAGTCCACTATTGGCACTGTCAAGTCCACCTCCAAGCAATGTGTCTAAGCACCACCACAGTACTAACATGTAAAAAATTTACTCCATAGACAGCTGAGAAAAACCACTATTCTAAGTCTCAAAATCTTTGCAGAAGTTTCAGCTCCATTTCAAAAATCCTTGTCTCCAAACCCTCTTCTCCAAACTCTTCAAACTTTATCTGAATCTGTGCGAAAAGACAGCAAGATATTAACTAGGATTCCAGCAATAAACAGATGACTTCAAGGAATATCTACTTTAAATCAGTAACTAACATGATCTCTCAACACTCATGACTGCACAAAGCCAGCAGCTGTTTGGGCCATGGAGAAGACAGGAGAGAATGGAAGTCCACAAGGTGTTCTTTCCCTTATGTCTCTAGGATCACTAGATCATCACTGGGTAATCAAAATATTCAGGCTGGAAGGGACTGCAAGGGGTCTCTAACCCAGGTCAAAGCTGGATCACTGATCTCGACAGACCATAAACCAGCTCACAGCTGAGACTGTTTTGAGACCCTTATGTACTGCTGTCCCTAAGAAATAGCCTGATAGATTGTACCCCATCCTATCAGACTCTGACCTATCAGTCTGACCACAGTGACTCATGACTTTGTGGACGCCTGAAGAGATCAGATACATCTGAGGATTTCAGTGAGTGCCAAAAGCAATAATTCTACTTCCTTCAAAACTCCCCACGAGTCTATCACTCTGCATTCTCTTTGTTTAAAGGAGAAGACAGACACTAGCTACCCCAGAGCCATCCTTCTTCTCCATGCCTAGGGTTTTGTATAAAGGCAGTTTTGTACCGCAGTGCTGAGACTATTTATAAATTAAGGGATGTAGCACAGTTAGGTGCCAGTTCTGCACCTAGATTAGAAGAATTGTTGTCTTCTGAGACAAAACTAAGGCACTACTCCTCACAGAATTCTTTGTGCAAGTAATCATATCCAGCCATGTATACTCAAGCAAAACATAGGACAAAGAAAGTGAAAGCAAAATGAAAACACAAAACTGTACACTGATCATCTTGTGTCACTTGCTGACAGAAGAATAAACAAGAAATTGAAAAATTCATCAATTCATCTTGCAATATTGAAGAGGAGTTCATATAATCAAAGAACGTGGGAACATGCATAACACCACACCATCATTTTTACATTTTATTTGAAGAACAAAATCATACCTGACAATTTACTCTTGGCCTATTGTCACTCTTTTCCTGTATCCTCAATGTCCTCTGAATTGCGGACTGTATTTCTCAAGAGAAAATTGTATTTTTCTTCTCCCTTTGAAATCCTGTCACTGCTTTAAAACTGAGAACTACTGGAAAATATCAGCACACTCACTTAGAAAAGGCTGATGGTCTTCCAGGTGAGAGCACCAAATAAGGCATTCATGGATTTCAAATGACATAAGCAATTATGCTTTTGTTTTCTAGTTTAGTTTCTTCTGCTTCTTCTACTCCCTGTAAAAAACTGATATTTTTCTCTTGTGAACCAAATATTTTTCTGGCTGTCTCTGACACTTTCATACTTTTTGGAGAGACTTTCCCACCTGATGAAAACTTCACATAAAATTGAAGGGGGAGTTTACAAATAGCATCTGCAGTATGTAAGTCCCCAAAACACAGCGTGGAACTAGGGAGCAGGAAGACAAAAACACAAAGATAAAAGGGGTGGGTTTTTTCCGTTTTCTGTAAATTTATGACAGCTCTTTCAGGGCATCCCAACAACTGACAGAGGACCCCATAGACCTCAGCTACAAAGGACCTCTGTCTTACATTTCTTATGTAGAGGGCAAATGATCTGTCAGGTTATGCATACTCTCAAATTCTAGACAGAGTTGATCAGGGTCATATAAGAGAAAAATAACACTAACTCGCAGTGCTAGCTTGTGATTTAGGACAAGGGGAATGATTTTTTTCTCCATTGCAAACTTAACTGTACGATCTTCAGTAAGTTGCCTCACCTTCCTGTGCTTCCATTTCTCATCTGTAAAGTCAGGACAATAGCATTTTCCAGGTATACTGTGAGGAAAAAATACATTAAAGACTGGGAGATTGCCCTGGTAGTACAGTGGTTGGAACATAAAGGAGCCAAAATAGAGTTTTGCTATTGAAGATTGTCATTAAAATACTGAGTAGTGCTCCTTATTAGAGCTGGCTGGAACACTTCCCATCAAATACATACCGATTTCATCATTCAGCTTTCATCAGAGCCAAAAGCTTTTTAAAAAATCTCAGTTTTGACAATGTTTTTGAAGGAAAGGTTTCTTTGATGCAGGCTGGACACCTCAGTTATTTCCAGAGACAGGGGTCATGCTTTTCAAAGCATCTAAGAGGTTTATCTTTGACCCTATGAAGAAGAAAAGGTTGAAACCTAAAAGGCTACTATGCTACACAATCACCATTGTCCAGCCAGTCCTGCCACTCCTGACTCAGAACACACTGGGGAGAAGAACTCCTGCGCAAAGTAAAGAAAGTGCCTCTTCCAAAAAGGCCATGGAAATGAAACTGTTGGGCAGGGTTTTCAACAACTGCCAGCTAATCCATTCAGAGTTAGCCAAAGTGCTTGGTCTGACCTACCAACTTTGGCATAAGTATGAGCTGCAGCCTGATTATTCAAGCTATGACTATTTAAACCTGCATTTACAGGCCCATGCAGTTGCCTTCCATCTACATTTTCCTATTTTTTTTTGCCCCAATCCCACATCAAGGATATACAATTCCACTTACACAACATTGGGGCAGTTTGATCCAGTGGAAGTTCTGCAACTTTTTTGTTTCAGTTCCTATAAGCACACTTTGAACAAGTTTCCTTCATATCCAGCAGCTCAACAGTTCAAGCAATACCATTGCCTCTGCAAATTTTTCCTTTTTTTAAAGGAACTAGCACTAATTTAAGTGTAACCTGAAGTACATCTATACTGGTGCCAGCTGCATCAGAGAGCATACGGATGGATGTGATGGTTTACATTGTCTAATGTACAATGTAAATGTACATTGTACATTGTAATGTACAAGCTTAATGTACAACAGGCATTACTGCAGAATTAAAAAAATAAAAAAAATTTAAAAGAAATTTTTAAAAATCCCCAGAAAAACATCTCATGACCTTCCTACCCCCTACAAATGCCTTCAGCTTTTCTATGTAGCTGCCTCTTGCTTGGAGTGAGACAGGCAAAAACCCCTCTGAGCAGCGGGGGAAGGAGCACGAGTGCAGGACCGAAGCGTTCAGGCTCCACCTAGCGGGAGCAGCCTCCCTTCCCGTGTAAGAACCGCTCCTGGGTGGGCAGACGGTGCTCCCACACGCGGCTGAGGGCTGGCAATCACCCCCAGAAAGGACAGCTGGAAGGACAGATCCTGTTTAGAAGATGTGCTCCTCCCGGGCAGACCCGATGGCACAGCCCCTGCCCTGAGCATCCCCGTGATGCTCAGCATCCAGTGCTTTTCCTGCATCTCAGCTGATGAGCCGGTCGCTCACCACATTGGGCCAGTGGGCTCGAGGTAAATGGCACTATTTGACCCAAACAATTTGCTGGCACCGGCACATCTACCAAAGGACCAAAAATTACTCTCTACTTCCAAAGCATTTCAGGGCAGAATGATGCTTCATAAGCAAATGTGGACTTTCCCTCCAATGTTTAATCTCTGTCTCCTTTCTCCCTGAGGCAGTAACTCAAAGAAAATGACCCTCAAAGGGTATGATTTTCTGTTTCACACAAAGCTTGTTATCCTGGGGCTGCTTTTTCTGTTTCCTCTCTTCTATTCTCTTTCTCCCCTCCCCTCTCCAGAACAAAAAAGATCATACATCTCATCAGGATCTGTCTTCACGGGAGAGTCTTTTTTTTTCCTTCTTTTGACAACTTTCTTTTCATAAGGAGAAAAAGTGTATTTCTTTTTTTTCAATATAATTGTATTCTGCTTTGAGTACTTTGATATAGTAACGACTGTCATGAAGTAGATATGCTGCTTGCTGTTTTATGAAAAAGACATTTCATCTGAAGTACTAATCATTTAGTCTCATGACTTTCCCCATCTGTTACAAGCTTCTTATTTTTGGTGGGAGGGGGTTAATTCTGGACATTTATTTTGTGGATGAAGTTTCAGATTAATTATCTCCAGTGGAAAAAATTTGTGCCTAGTATGTTAAAAATAGCCCTTCCTCAATTCATTTTTCTTTTTAAGGAATTTTAAAGTCCTTCATTTTTGCCTCTGTAGAAAGTAATTTTTTGTAATTATGATCTAAGGATAGAAGAGAGTCAAAGATTCAGGGAGATCTAACATCTTTTATTGGACTGAAATAGATAGAAAGAAGAGCCAAGGCTTCACACACATGCACCTAACACCTGAAGGATGCCCTGCAGACCCCAGAGCAAGTCTTTTTTGCAGTGAAAATAATATAGATATTCTTTAGCTCCCATTGTATCTCCTCAAACAACTGACAGCATGACAAGGAGTGCCATCACAGATTTTCTGTCTTTCCAGCTAACAGTAAACAGGGATAAGTAATCAAAATCTGGATGCTCCAGATGTGTTTTCCACAGACCGTTGTTAGACTCCATTTTTAAATTTTAAGTTATGCAGTGATTTTTTTAAAAAAGCAGGTTTCATGCCCACATCCTGACAAAATTAAAGATCATTTCTAATGTTGCAGAGATCTAACAGTTCAACTGAGTATGTCGATAGAGTTTGGGCCCCACTCTGGCTTTCTTGCAACCAGAAATAAATTGCATCAGCTTTCAGATGAATAAGGGTTTATGTACAAATCCAGCAGAAGGGATCTAAAAAGGCAGGCAGATCTAGGAGATGTTTGGGCTTGGATACAAGGCTGTGCTGTAGATGCTTGGACACAAAAAGCTTTTTGCCTGCCTGTATGGACCTAGCATAGGAGAGATGCTCTGACCCTGCAGAAGAGGGATGCAGGACCAGGTAACCCAATTGCTGGCATGCAGGCATATATGAGCCATCAGCAATGACACTGTATGCTGCTAGCTGACTCACAAAGCATTCCAAGAGGGTTGCTATTTTCTCTCCTTGTCTTTTCAAGATTTGAGTTATGCTTTCTGTGTTGTTTTGTTAGTGGCATTCAGTTATGTTCATATTACTTACAGTGTTTGCTATTGCTTGACTACTTGCATGCAGTGCCTGTTTTTGCTAAGTAATGGGGAGCTGCTTGCTTCTGTGAAACCTGCTGCCTTAAGTAGCCTGTCTTTCATCTCCTCCATGCTTAAACAAAAGAAGCTTGAGCTGCTAGTCTAAGGATTTTGAGACCTTTAAGGCTTCATTTTCTCTCTACTCTGCTATCGTATCCCGTCACATTTGTCTCCTGCTAAAGAGGAGCAGGATCAGGGCCCATTGTAAGCTAGGAGAAAATAAAAATTTCCAATATAATTTGCACCTCTGCAGAGTAAAGGGGACTAGAAAGATGAATTTTGCATGGGAGGGAAAGCAAACAGTATAAGGTAGAATTGTGTCCATCAAATGAAAGCTTTGCTCAGAGAGCTGGTAGGTCTTGTGAGGGACAGCTTGCCCAGGAATCAGAAAACCAATTTTTCCTTCTTTGCTAGCTCACAAAATTTGAAGATAGCAGTAAGAAAGAGAAGCCACTCACACGAGATGGGTTATCTCTATCCTGAAGGCAGATAATGAGTTTGTTTCATGGGTTCCTCACAAGTTGTCTCTGTCACTCCTTCCTCCTCAGGGCAAAGACTTGTCTCATTCTTCCCCTTCTCCAAGGTGGGGACCTTCCCACAGGAGACAGTCCTCCATAAAGTTGACCAGCATGAGTCTTTCCCAGCGGCTGCAGTTCCTCATTAACTGTTCCAGTGTGGATCCCTCCCTTGAGGTGCAGTCCTTCAGGAGCAAGGTGCTCCAGTGTGGGTCCTCTGTGGGGTCACAACTCCTGCCAGCAAACATGCTCCAGTGCATACTTCTCTTTCCAATGGGTTGTAGATTCTGCCAGAATCCAGGACAGGCTTCCGACAGAGTCACAACGTCCCTTGGCTATCCACCTATTTGAGTATGGAGTTCTTAGTCTGGTTGATGTCTGCCTCATTGTGGATCTCCATGGTCTTCACCAGGGGCTGAAGTGGAATCTCAGCTCTGGCACTTGGAGCACATCCTCCTCCTCCTTCTTCACCAAGCGTGGTGTCTGCAGAGCTGCTTCTCACACTGTTCTCACTCCTCTCATGTTACAGGTTGTTGTGCAGATTTTCTTCCCTTCCCCTTCTTTACTCTGTTATTCCAGAGACACTACTACCATCACTGATCAGCTTTGCCCTGGCCACCAGCAGACCCATCTTGGAGCCAGCTGGCATTGGCTCTGCTGGACATAGAGAAACTGCTGGCAGTTTCTCACAGAAGCCACCTCCATAGCACCCCCCACTACCAAAAACCTTGCCAAGTGAACACAAGACAAGTAAATACAGTAATACTGTCTTTCAGGTATTGTATTTATTTATGTTTTGAAAATATTACAGACTTTCTGTGCTAATTTTATTTTTGTAAAAGGCCATTTCTCATTAAAAGAATAGGTGGAAAAAATGTCATCAGCTATTTCAAATACATAAAGTTCCACACCTGCATAAATGTCTGGAAGACCTAAGGAACAGCTTGTGGGTGGTTTTGTTCTGTGTGTTGGTTTGAATCTCCTAATAAAATAAATTTCCAACAAATATAAAGGTAGATGCAGAACATTATTACTGAACGTGTTCATACAGATGTTACAGCTGAGGTATATTAAATAGGCTACACCACCTGATGAATGGCTTGTGCATGTACAGACAGGAACCAGGTGAGTTAATGAAAAACAGCTATAATTAGGTAACCTTTTTGATGGTGCATGAAATATTGAAGTTTTGTTTGAATAGGTGAAGTTAAAAAAAGGTATATCTGTCAATTCCTAAAATAGATGTTCTCTTAATATATGGCACTCCTTATTGAAAGAAGCAAAGCTATTTCACAAGGACATAGTTCATCAAATATTGTCAGTGGGTACTTCTGATTTTTAAGGCCATTGCCACTTACATAAATAATTCTGATTTTTTAAACTATTTCTTTATATATCAGTGAGAGCCTTAAAATATTAGGGGTTTTTTTGTTAATTTTTATCCAATTACCAGTGTCTTCATATGGATAAAAACCAAGTCAGTAGCATGTGAGAAGTGCAAGAGGACTGAGCTCACCCAGGCTCTCTGCCTCCAATCCCCCAAGCCTTCTTCCCTCCATCTCCTCACACTGACTCTACTTCTGGTTTTCTGGTGTCCCACACAAATTACTTGAAGATTTATTCCCAAGGCACCAGTCTTTTAAATGGTGTGGGCTCGTGAACTGTCCATGTGAAAATGTAGGTGGTTCTCCCTGGGTTTCCAGTATTGCAGGCTGCAGGCTCTTCTATGAAGCATTCTGCAGCAGAATAGAAGTTTTCATTACATCATGCATGGAACAACTTTAATATTGATCTAACGTTTTATACAAGGAAATAGTGTAATACTGCCTTATAAAAATGACTTTCAAATGCTAAATGTCAGCATTTTTAAGAAACGTGAGAACAGCTGTACTTGGTCAGAGACAAGGTCAGTCTAATTTAGCATTCTGTCTCCAAGAGTACCCAATTCCCTAAGTGCTTTGTAAAAAGCGTAAGAGGAGGGCAAGCATAGCGAGATGCTCACCTAGGTTACTCTCTCAGCCTCCAGTAATCTGCAACTGAGGAGCTTTTGGCATCAGGCTTAATGAAAAATACCAGGAAAGCAATAACATGTCAAAGTAAATCATGCACAAGCCTATTGCTTTCTATATTCACATATATAAATTGAAAACACATATGAGTCTCTCAGTCTGATCCTAAGACCCTTCAAACAGAAATTTCTTTCAAACTTTTTTGTCAGTCTTACTAAGAGATAAACCTCTTATTAGCCAGCCCAAAGAGGATACACCTCCTCATCTTTCTCATCAGTCCTCATCACCAATAAAATTAAGCATTGAGTGGCCCACTATAAGTGGTTTAACAGCAAGGAGAAACAACATAAAATAAAGCTTTTCTGGTAATATTCTGGGAATTTAGACTCAAAGCACCTGTGTGTCAGAAGAGGCCAGTGTATCCATCAGATCTTGTGCCAAAATTGTTAAAAATTACTGCTCAAGGTTAGGCACCTGGTGCTAGGTGCATAAAATAATTGGTGCACTGTAACAGCCATTGGTACTTTGCCATCAGAAGCCTTAGCCATAAGGCTGGGCAGTTCTATTCAATTCATGGCATGGGAGACAACCATTCAGGAATCAGATTTATAGGGAAAAGAAGAAATTTAAACCTTTATGCTTCAAATTGTCATCCTTTTAAACTCTTACTCAGCTGCAACCTAAATCTGGATATACCTAGAATCTGTTCCTAACTTCATTTTTTACCTAAATGTACTTCAGATCCCTGGAGTGGTTCTGGATTTGCGTGTTGTGTATTGCCAAGTGTGCCTGGTTTTGATAACTCGTGGTTGTCTGGGGACTTCTGACTAAGCACCTATAAAATGAAGAAAAAAGGCACCTTCCTGTGAAAGCTCTTATAAACAGTGAGTTTTTGAGGTGGTCTCATAGCACCTTTGGAAACTGTCGCTTCTTATAGATCAGGCTCCAAAAGGAAAATACTCATCTGGACAGGACCTCTGATCCAGCCACTGCCCTGAACATGTTTCTCATGGGACTATCTGCAGGCAAGAGCCTTTTGTAAAAATATTTGGAATGCTTCTGTCAGAATGCAGCTGTGCCTCTTTCCTGGGGCCTGTACTCCATGGACCCTCTCTCAGAAACAGTCACTAAAGTATTTCATTCAAGTGAAATTAATTTAGCAGTCAATCAGAGACGGTCATTTCTTTTCACCCAAAAGCCTGGCAGGATGCTCTCAAGGAGAGGTGACAGATTTCAGTTTTTGTCCCTTCTCACACTGAATGGATTTGAATTTATGTATGACACTCCCACTGCAGGGACCCAGGTAGCAGGCAAAAAGATATATTGGAAAAAAATGCTCCTCCTATGAAGTGATCAACTTTGTATAAAGCACATCAATGGTTATGGAAGCCCAGTTTGCTACTAAAGCACTAATGAAATTAGTTATTTCATGGTTTCAAGGTAGTGAAACTACCTTTGGTAGCAGTGGCAGTCTGTGTAGGCTAAAATCTATTTACAACCATTTACAGGTAAAGAAGTCAGTCCTCCCCTTGTGTATCTTTTACATTTGTTTCATATACTTTTGTTCCTTCACCTAGCTCTGAAACAGAAGAACCACACTGGGAAAAGTGTGATTGAGGTTTGCCTAAGTGCTTGGATTGTTTCTTCCATTGTGTAAGCATGGCTTCAAAACAGAAAATATTTCCACTACAAGATTTGCATGAAACAATATCAACAGCAGCAAGAAAAGATAACACTTGAGTACAGGCTTCGCTTATTCTTTTACTAATCTGTTTCTTGATACAAGTAAATCCCTGAAAGGGATCTTCTTTCTTCTGTTGCATTGGCTTATGACTTATAAGAGATTGAGAAATGCATCTTCTTTTAGTGTTACAAGATCTTTTGAAATCCATAGATAGGTATTGCTATGATAGCATGACATATTATTAATATTCCACAGTCCAGGGCAAAATGTATGAACATATTTTTAATGTAAAAGGTGTAACTGGAGGAAAATTAGATAAGCTTGAACTGAGATAGCGATCTTAGTATTACATACTATTATAAAATAAACACTATTTGCACATAAATATAAACAAAAGTACTAACTGTATTGTCATGAAGCAAAAGTATTTATCGCTGGCAGCAAAAATATAAATAGTTCTTGAGGTTGCAAAATAATTACATTTGAAAACACACTTTTCCCAAACAGGGAATTTTACAAATGTCAACCCCAAAGCCAAACTATGTTTGCATTATTATTCTAACATGCCTTTCTGTTCTGTCTCTTTCTTTTACTTTTTTTAAATAATTTCTTACCTGATCACTCTTCTTGCTATTTGTGCTTTGTCATCACAGCCTTTTGCTATCCCTCCATTACTCCTTGTAGTAGTGCCTTGTCTCCTTGTGTTTTCTCTGGTTTTGCACTTTTGTTCTTCCATGATGTCTCTTTCAGATACGGAAGATCTGACTCTTCAGCTTCTCCTCAAACACTGGAGGAAAGTTAAAATCATTGTTTCTAAACAACCACCAATACCACACAACTACATTGTAATGTAAAAAAGATGAGAAGATTTGGAAGTGAAGATGCTTAAAAATATCCTTTTAACCTACTTATTCAGGCATGACCCAAGGAGTCAAGGGACAGCTTCCGTCCTTCTGCCCCTCACCTCCCCCACTCCCCACTAGTGATGATTTCTCTCTCATTTCTTTTATGGACTGTTCAGACTATCCAGAACAGATTTTCAGTGCCTAATTTCCAAGTTCCTGCTTCCTTGAATTTCAGGTAAGCTGCTATTTAGGGAGTTCATCAGGAAAGTTGAGGGGTTGGATGGGACGATCTTTAAAAGCCTCCTTTAACCCAAAATATTTTATGATTCTGTGATTCTAAATGAGGCACTTCAAGCAACAGTCAACTAGTCTATGTATTGGTTGAGCTCCATGTGCCATAGTGTTCACGGCCAGCAGAATGCTGAGATTTAAAATTAACACAATATTTGCCACCTTTAGATATTTAGATCCAGATTGCAGTAAGGAACCTTTTGCCCATCTAGCATTTAACACACATTTAACAGTGGTATTTGATATCTATTTTGTCATACTATTAGGTAACACATGCCTAAAAATACACCTATATATTCTTGTTATATTTCTTTCAAGATACTCAGTTTTTAAATACAGCTTGAAGTGGTGATACCAGTACTGGCACTGACTTCCATAAAAGGTGTCACAGACAGTCTGGCAATTTTCAAGCCAACCATAGAGGCAGCATGTGCCATTCAGCATCCTAGGTTTTCATGAAGGCATGCAGCAAAAATCCTCCTCTGACTTTCATGTCCACACACACGCACAGAGATGCACAAACTCACATGTTTTATCAGCGTTTTTTAGATTCATTCCCTTAAGAGACCTCATAACTTACACATATTGCAGTGCCACACACCACAATATATCATAAATCTGTTTATGGATCCGTTCTCTTTGTTTAGAGCACTTACATGGAAGACACGGACTCTAAATCAATTGTTTCTTTCACTTAAATTAATCTCTTCCTAATTTAAGTATCCTTAAATTGATGTTGTTTTGTTCTGGTTAATAATTAAGGGGAAAATACTGTAATTACTTGGTCATGAGACCTGGTATTAACTAGTCACTTTTGTTATGAAAATACAGGGAACAGGTTTACCACATTAGACAAGAGACTCACACATATTCATGTAGTAAATTGCAGATCCATGTGATAAATTACATTTATCATGCACCTTTGACTGACTCACCTGTGTTCTGCCTACTAATCTATCTCTGTCAAGATTCATTCCAGCACTCTTAACCTCTGAGCAGTTCTCAAGTGTCTGCTATTTTTTAACATTCTTGCACAAAAAAAAAAAAAAAAAAAAAAAAAAAAAAAAAAAAAAAAAAAAATTTGTTCACCAAAAGATTCCTCTCAAATTACATTGTGTTAAGGAGGAAGATGGGCAGTACTTAGTTCTGAAGCAAAGAGTTGTTTGAGGTTCTCTTTATTCTCAAGAATGCAGAAGAAGCATGTTCCTTTCAAGGGAAAATAACTGGTCAAAAGCTTTTTCCATCTGAACTGGCAAATGTTTCTATCTTAGATATGCTGGCATATACTAGACTTCAAGAGTGGAACACAGTGATTTATAGACAAGCTGCTGAAGATCATTTAGAGGTTCAGAACTGTATCAGTAATCGTTCTGAGACCTATGTAGTTGCCTCATAATAGCAAGTTAATTTAGCTTTGATATAGAAGGAAGTGCAGTAACAGTATCAATTAAAAAACATCATAAAACCCTCTGAACCATTTCTGATATAAATTTTATGTTAAATTTGTAACATAGCTTAACTGCATACATGTTATAAAGTTTTTATTAGCACTAATTTGCAATGATCTCTGTGATAAACTCTGGGACACACCACAACTCATATATACTGTACCTGAGTCCAGACTAACACCACTTAGCTAAAAATAACTTGAGTTTGTTTAGAGAACGGGGATCTACAAATACTTTCATCTACTAAGAATCTAGCTCCAAAATACCTAAACATCTTCGCTTTTTTTACTTTGCTTTTCTTTCCTTTCCTTTATTTTCTAAATATATTTTAATGTGTATATGATTGAGAAAGAGATAAAAGGGACACATATTAATGAAAGTTTTCAGGCTTTGTACTATCTATCTAAGCACACGCTTCCAAAAGGGACTTTGATGAATGGACTGCCAACTGGTTTTATTCTTATATGTTTTAGCAAAATTACAGTCTAGCAGAGTTTGCATTATTTATTAAATTAATTTGATGGTGACTTTCTAATTTCACAGTCATTTACAAATGTGCACATATTTGCTGGTTTAGTCACAGACATAGAAAGACACACACACTTCGTCAAAGCACCCAAATACAAGCATCCAGTGTAGAAAATTTTAAACTTAATGACTTAATTTTGGCACTGTTACAACCAGCTATATACAGAGTTTTCCAATTGGGAAAATTTCAATTATAAGTCACTGACACTTGAGCTGCCTGTATTATAGCACATATTTTTTTGAGAGCAAAATTACCTAGTACTGTAGATTAGGGTTCAAATTGCAATAAAAATAATTAGTCTTAAATTAATCAAAAATCAAATTAAAATTATCCAAAGGACAGTTTTTGCAAGAATAATCATGTGAAAAAACTATTCCCGAGAAATATTTTACTTCACAGAATGCTCAGTACACTAAGAGTGTTCAGATATTTGTGTTGGCTGGTTAAACATATCAAGTAATATTATGTTGCTTTTGGACTGCATGATTTTTTTTTTTTTTAATTAATCAGCAGACTACATGAAGGAACTCGAAAATGCAGAATCCAGAACAAAATCCAACACCAACTTCAAAAAGATATTTGATTATTAGACAGTAAATTTGTTTATCTGAAATTTTTCACACTAGTCCTCATTTGATGAATATTTGCAGACAGCAAACCCAGCCGTTATATCAACATGCTTGAAGTAAATTTATTTGAAAATCTGAATGAAGATATGTAATGTTTGCCTAGAGCTAAAAGAAATAGGGTTATGAACACATCATAAATACTATGCAAAGCTTTGACTTCTGTTGCTGAGACACATTATCAAAGGTTGTGCTATCAAGCCAAGCATAAAACACAACTGTAGGATCATCTCTTATCTAAAAGTTCAGAACAGTTAGAAATTATAAATTTTGAAGTGATTCTCACACAAGCATAAACATGTTTTGGGGATTATTTCAGTGTCGTCAAATACAATGTTGAAGGAAAATTCTTTTTCTGCATTTTTTCTACATTTATAAAGTTTTCCTTCTAATAAAATTCATGTTGCAAAACATGTAATATGATCTTCCATGTATGCTTCTAAATATGTATATGCTGTGTAGTTACATACATGCATGGGATGTTTTCCTCCAAAACATTCTCAGTTGACAAGGATTCTGTCCCATATACTGCACACATATAAATCAATACACTTGTGACCTAAGGAAACAGGAAAAAACTTCTTTATTTTCTTTTTAAGGACCTTCCAATTTTGGATTTTTTTTAATGTGCTATTCCAGCATTTTCTTTTGAAATAAAGAAAACAAGAAAATATTGTGGGAAACAATAATCATTATTTTTAGACTTTTTTTAAGCTCAACCAGTGCATAAAAATTGAGAGAAAATGGAACAACTGCTAGTCTCTCTCAAATATTATCTGAATACATGGTTAGCATTCTGTTTAACTGTGAAACATCAGATTCTCCCATGTATGTTCGAAGCACCATCAAAATGTATCTTGGTTAAAATTCTCAAAATCAGAGAGGACAAAATCACATTCTTCCAGGTGTTTCTGTAAGGAAAGACATAAAAAATGTTGGGATCCTTTACTAAGCAAGGTACTTTTGCCCTTTTTGAGTGGCAGACCTTTGAGAAGGGAAACTGCTAGATTGTTCTTTAACTGAAGCAAAGGTTCAATTTAGCTGTTTTCTTATTGCCAAGAGAGAAACAAGTATATCAGCTTTCATGTTTTGTGGAAATGAAAAGGTATAGAACTGGATTACTTTCTTTTTTTTTTTTCAGGACTGGGGTCAACCATGAACAGCTTTTGGGTCAATCTCCCTGCATTACAGTCTCTGTGCATCCAGAGTTTTCCCTCCATCTGTGTAAGGCTGGCTGCTGGTGGTAGTACTTTGCACTGCCTTCTTATAGGTTGATGAGGTGATGTATCTAATTGCCAGGCTTTTGTAGTGCTGGCAAACCACAGACATAAGATAGGCAAAAAAATCTCCATCTTAACTGGCTTGTGCAGTGTTAACACCAGGAGTAACTTGTTTTCAGCATTTTTTGCATTGATAAGAGTCAAGAGAGAAAATGAGGTATGTTTAGTTGAGGGGAAGATAACAAACATGCAGTGCCACATTCCCTCTGTGTGCTCTTTGTTATCAGCAGGACTAGAGGCATTATGTACTGTACAATGAAAGATAACCATACAGTGAGAGATAGCTGGCTTTGTAGCTCTATTGATTAAGCAGGACAGCAGGATAATCAGAAAAAATGTTACAGAGATGGGAGTTGAGCCACTTGGAAAGTGTGAAAGACAATGGCTACACTTGAAATACTAATTTTTTAATAAGATTGTACAGCAGAAAACTGTTTCCTACAGTATTTGTTTTTATTTTAAAAAAACCCAGACCTGTGCACAGAGAGGTATTACTCCATGCCAATTTGCAAAGATAATAACAGTACACATATCTGAGACAGCCACAAGACAATTTGAAATTGGTTTGAAGCCTTCATAAATAAAATTCACTGGTCTAGAGTTTTGCTACATACCAGTATTTACATGGGGGTAACCTATCAAACAAATGGGTATACCAACTACCTAAATACTATAGATGTCATATAGAAAGACTTCAGAAACCAGTCATGTCAAAAAAAAAAAAAAAGAAACAACCCAACAACAACAACAACAAAAAACCTCATTAAGGCCTTTATGACTCTTCTGTGACTTTTTATTTGTTTATTGCTTTACTCAGCTTTATGACTCTTCTGTGACTTTTTATTTGTTTATTGCTTTACTCAGCTCTAAGCATTTAGACTAATATTTTTCACAGCACATACTTGTGTCAAGATGAATTTGCTTGTAGGTAACACATTTGTATAATTTGTCTTCCAAGCTCTTACTCAGTATGGGGCTAGGAAGGGAGAGATCCCGACTGGAATACGATGGATATGCTAGGTATATGGCCACAGAAATTCAGGCCAGCTCTGCAGGAGCAGCCTAGAATTATGAGAATTCAGAGGTAATGTAAAGTCATTATTTTCCCTCTTGACTTTTGGCTTTGAGATCTGTGCTGCATCTCCTAGAGGCACAATATAGAGTCTCACCTAACGTGTTTTGCATTGGAGTGCAGGATGTCACTGGAAAAGCCTCTTTCCATGCTACTAATATCTCTGTTCTAATTTTATCAGATTGCTCATGTTCCTTTGGGGCTTCATTCATGATCTCCTCTGGTGGGGTGTAATCTACTGTATCTCTCTGATCGATCTCCCCCTGCTAGGAGCTTCCTCTGCTCCCCGCTGTCTTGCAACATAGCAATTTACTATTGACAATGCTACTGCCAGTAGTTGGATATGATGACTCGGTATAGCAATTTTGGCTCGTTCTTGCCAATATGTGTTGCCAAGGATTCACAGGCACTTCTTCCAGAGCTCATATTTGCCCCAGAAAGATGGGAAGGGGGAAAGTCACAGGAGGCACAGCACATGCATTTCTGCGTTGGTGAATGTGTCAGTCCCAGATCTCTGGGATGCATATTTCAGATGCATATTGGAAGTTAAATGCATTGCTTTAACCTTTCTGTATCCTTTCCCATACAGAATGATGCCATTTAGAAGAAACTGATAGAGCAATTTGTACTACACCTTTGACAAATTGAATTTAATAAACAGTAACAGCTTAGTACAGTTTTAACAAATCTGCTCATTCCTCCACTGGTTCACTCCTGCGCTCCCACCTTTGCCAGGTTCCTGGAGCCTATAGCAGCCCCTTGGCAACATTCAGCATTTAGACTGAGAATTGTCCTTTGTCTTTGAGGAACAAAAATAGACAAATTCTGGGTTTACCCTAAACTGGGACATGAGTAATGATAAAGTAAAGGTCACATAGGAGATTCGCAGCTTGATCCTGCAGCCACTTAAGTCAGTGCCTAACCCTTGTTCCTTTAAGAGGAGGAAAAGATTGAGCCCAAAGCTTTGTTATGCAGTTGAAGGTATAGTGCTGTGTGCCTTTTGTTTATTTACATAGAAGCAACCTCAAGACCTTTGTCCAAAATTCTTCTAATTCGGTAGAGCAAGTAATATGAAGGAATTTTTTGCTGAGGCTTGGATCTTTCAGTAAGTTGTTTCATTAAAGATCAGTTTGATTCTAGAGATCAGTCTGATTGTCATGCATTTTAAATTGAAAGTATCAGAACCTGTTTCTTTCTCCAGTTATCCTTTCCTGTCAATTCAGTATTTAATTAATATATTAGCCACTTCATCTGCTTTTTCAGAACTCATTGATTCAAAAATATTTTTTAAGTTATTTATATAAGAAGCCAGTTATACAGGTTGATTCATCAAGATAGTGGCAACACCTATATTTAATTTATTCAGTGTTCAAATAGATTTTGTTCCATGTAGGGTAACTTCATGACAGGATCACAGGATGCCTTTTGTCCCACTAACCAGTCAATGCCCACTTAACCTGCTCCCCCATGAACATTGGGGGTGTGGTGAAAGAGACTTCTTTTGCAACATGAACTCAAAGCTGTGAGTCATTCTAGTCTGAGTACACACACCAAGAAACATCTTTACTCAAGAGTCAGAGGTTTACTTTACCATGTGCCTGCCTATGCATTGCTTCTCTCATTATGCATAACACCAGGGTATCCCAGAGATTTTACAGACTGCATTATGCAGTTTTTACCAGCTGAACAATATTCCCACCCCACATTTTGCTAGGTACATGTGTGTTCATAGATACTCAAATCCCTTCCAGAGCATAAGTTTAATAAAAATAACTTTACAAAAAAGTCTTCTGTGCAGATAATTTCAAATCGCTCCCTTTTCACCTCTATTATAATATGCTAAAGGCTTTGCTTCAGGCATGGGCATTTTCACTCATGGATTTACATGATTTTGTACCTATCGTTGAGCCCCAAGGTCCCACCGTCAGCCAGAAAGCAAGTGACCAACCTGAAATCAATTGGCCCATACCCAAATTTAATTAAACTTCTCTCCTCAACTCTAGAGGAAACTGATTTCCCTCATTATAGCTTATGTGGATAATATGTGAAATTAATTCTCCCTCACTAAGTTATCACTGCATTGAGCAGAAAACACAGATATAATGTTATTAAAAGTAATGAAATAGGTTCATCAGCAGTTAACATTAATGTTTTGTGTCATTGCAATCTCGTGCAGTTTAGGACAATTATTCAGCTTTGCAGCTGAATAGCTGCAAGATGCAGAAGGTCATCTGCTCAAGGGTTTGCAAAGGTTTTGTCATAAGGTACTATTTACACAGGGTTTTCTGTAAATAGAAAAGGGAGGCAAAAATTGATTCCTCCTACTGTCTGTGGGAGGTGAGAGGAAGACCCCTGCAGTAGCCCTGTAGGTCAGGAACATTGTCCTGGTGTTGCCTTTGTTAGTAACGAGCCACAGGTTTTCACTTAGTTCTCAAGGTCCCAAGGTTTGTCAGAATTCATTCATCTGAACCTTTCCCTAACTGCTGCCAACTCTGTTTTAACAAAGCACATGTTAGCCATTGTGTCTAATGACCGGTGCTAACAAGTAGTTATGCTGTGGTGAATTAGGTATTTATTACTCTAATACAGCAATGAACTGAAGAGGAGAAGAAATCTGGTACAACAGAAGATGTCTTAAGAAGTGGAGACAAAGGATGTGATGTAGCGGAGCAGGAGGGGGTGGTAAGAGATGAGAAGCTGGCCAACACTGGAGACCCTAAGAGAGTAAATATCTCACCATGACATGGTTAAAGAAATGCAGATATGGAGTTGGACAAAATGAGGTTTAGATGTATCAAAGACTAAGAATTTAACACCTGTAGAATGTATCGTAAATTCAGATACAAGGTCCAGCTGTAGACCACGAAGAAGCAGGATACAACAGCATATTGTAAACTTATAAAATGGACTCTAGCTAATATAAATAAATAAATAAATAAATAAATAAAGGAGAGAGGAAGCAAAAGCCCCTGATATCAGTACCATGGTCATCCCAGAACAGGATTCAAGATGCTAGTGGCTTGTACTATGATGTGCACACCCCAGCTGTTGTCACAGGACAAGGACTGCCTGAAAGCACCCGGAATATCTGAACTGTATCTGAATAGATCTAACTCATTAGATGAATCTGGTAGGCAGTATCAAAAAAAAAAGGATCACAGGTAATTATCAAAGCTGAACTGTTAAATCTACATCCTTGTAACGTGTTTGGGGGAGAGGCTAGAAAGTCATAGCAACCAAATTAATGGTAGCTAATTTGGTCTTAAAGAGAATGTCAAAAGCATTTGGCCTGCAGCTACATGATCAACAAAGCTATCCACAGCTTATGCTGACCACATACTCTGGAAAGCAATATATATTTGAGACAGTAGTGCCATGGAAGGAACAGATCCTCAAATGCCTAGTGCTGTGCAGAAATCTGAGCCCAAGTTATCACCATTCTTTGTGGGAGTCAGGCCACCTGTAAAGGCTTGCAGACAGTCACAAGCTGTAGTGAGTGTCCAGCATCCTCAAGTCCATGGTGCAGGCTGACACTGGACCAGAACAGCAGGGCTTTTGTTGGTGTGTGACTGCAGCATGTTTGCATGGTAAAATAGCAATCTTGGAATAGAAACCACTATGCCCATCCCACTCAGTAAATATTTTTTTCATTTTATGTCAGTGAGTGGTGCAGTTCAAGCCTTGAGGCTGCTAAGGACATTTCTCATGATCATTCACAAAGCCTCTTCATAGCAGGTGGCTCCAGTGACCCAAGGGGTCCCTACTTGGCTCCCCACACTCCCCACTCACACATAGTCAGACCAGGTTTCCTTGCCAGTTCAACCCCAAGACAGCACTTTAAAGAAAGTTACAATTCTCATGGGATGTGAACGAGATTTTGTAATCTCACAGAATGGGTTTTTTCTGATGCCAGTAATATGAGAGTCCTTTTTCCTATTCACACAGTTATGTGATCAGCTCATTAACTGCGTTGATGCTCTTAGGCCTCTATTGCATATAAATGGCAGATAAATAAATTTTTCTGCATAGATCCTTGTGAAGTAACAGCAAGAGAACTCAACTATCAAACTTAAGGGCAGAGAACAGCACATAAATTCATACTCAGTTTCTCAGACTTCTCACTTTGATATTTTAACCTGAAGAGTTAAAGGTGATTATAATGGTCTTGACAAGGCTGGGAGATGTGGATCCTCTTTGATCATCTTGATAAAGAGGAAAAAAAAAGGCTTAATCTGCTGGTCAGCTGGAAACACAAGAAGCAATTTCTTATAGGTATGATCAGATGCCTTCTGGATGTCTGATTGTGAGAAGTGGAAGATACCCTTTCATTCCTTGGTCTACAGGCCATCTTGGACCATTCAGAACAGATGTAACAAATCACAACAAAGCCAATCCAAACTGATTTCCTCCTCCTGTGAAAGGGGTATCTGCTGTTTTCCTGTCTGTCTTGCCTTCCTGGTTTCGTAAGCTGTTTACAGAGGCACTCCTATCATTTCTGCTTTAGATGCCTAACTTAGGTAAATAGAAAAATGTAAGTGGTTCCAGAGTATAATCCATAGCACAAGTCATAGCATTTAAAATGGTGTTTCCTGGTGATTTGAAAAGTTATATCCCAGTCCTGAGATGTAAAATTCTTCTCTATGTACCAGAAGCAGGCTGCAAGTGTGGTCTTTAGCTCTGGAATGTGGAGCATGGCTGTTACCTACTACTTCTTAAATTACTGATCTGAGAAAATCAAGGTGAATGCTAAATTCATGCTAAGGTAGATATCTTCATAACTGGACAGACAGAATGAGTTGAACAATTACTTCTGGAAGTTAATTGTGGCCAAAATCCATCAGGTATTTATGTACTACCTGCCTGAATTTCCCCTGTACTTTCAATCAAATTTTATCTTCACTTCCTCCTGTTAAAACACTACTATGTAATATTGCTGTCCCAGAAAGAGTTACTATTCTTTCAAAGGAAGACTGTCAACAGCAAGCCCAGAAATCTTTGTAGGGTTTCTGAGAAGTTCTTAGTATCTTTCTGGGTACATGCCTGTATAAAATTGCAAAGTATAACAGTATGCAACGCTATCACTCTGCTATTCATAAAAAGGAAAAAGAAAGTAGGTCAGTATGCGAAGAACACAGGATATTGGGAATGAATGTTCCCAAATGCAGCTTCTGCTGAATCCAAATGAGGCCACACCAAGTAACAGAGGTGCTCCTTTTTGGCCTTTAAGGATGCCAGACAGCATCAAATAAGAGGTGCAGGGCACCAAAACTGTGATTTCGACTCATGTACCAAGTGGAAATGTTAATAAATTTCCCAATAAATGTTACTCCAAGTTGTTTGAACTGTTCTAGAGAAAATCTGTGTTAATATGAGTATGGACATCTCTTCATAAGAAGCACTACATGCATTCCTATATATATAGATATATATATATATATAATATTTTTTTTAAGCTGGCTATAATAGTAATAATGACCTCAGTGCTCAGCATTTCCTGGGGACTAATGACCAGCTGGCATTAATGACCTGAAATGTAGCTGCAGGCCATCAACTCATCCCAGACAGCCATTAATCCTATGGAACCACCAGTGCCTCTACTGTTATTGCTTAATTTAGTCTCCCTAATTTCAGCGTAGCTTTAAAAACCTTGCTGCAGCCACTGAGCAGCTCTGTCTTTTATTAGCCCTGCATTTCTACTGCTGAGCACAGGTTGTTTTCCTAGCTGCTGATCAACTCTAAACACTGAATAAACTTTATTAAAACTTAGTTATCAAGCTGCTGAGCATCTCCAGACATCTAAATATTTTATGTGTGTTTGCTTTGAGTGGCCCTGAGCAATTAATACATTGTTTCATTAGGAGGGTTTTTTTACTAACCACTAAGTGACTCTAAACACCTAATATATTTCACAAGAAGTTTGTATTCCAGCATTGAGCAGCTTTAAACGCTAAATTGGCGTCATACATTTAAAAAAGAAATCACTCAGTGTTATACATTTCTCACAAGTAATTTCCTGTCTCTAGCCTTGTAAACATTATTCTTTTCTTTTAAGGGTTTTTTTTCAGCTGATACATTCCCATTTAGTTTGTTGGACCTCCAGTACTGTTCATTGAAAAGCTTGGAGCATCACTGGAATTAGCTTTGCTTCATTTCCATCATCTAATACAAAGAAAAGATGACCCACAGGAGGCAACACACACCTTCATTTCCTTCCAGCAACAAATTAAGGGATTAGAAAATATTTGTGTAGTTCTAACCAAGGCAATAATTCAGACTTTAGACTTAAAAATAACCTGTGGTGTATCCCTGCATGGACAAGCACCAGCAGCATAACAATCAAAATGACTTTGATTCAGTAGGTCCTTTAATCATCGTTATAAGTCTCCAGCCCAGTGCTGTCAACACCGAGATTGGCCAACATCTGCTCTCAGGCGTTTCAGCACACAGACCTCCACACCACTGTACTGAGTTTGTGTGCCAAGGCTTTACAGCAGGGGGGCTGCAGGGGTGGCTTCTGTGAGAAGCTGCCAGAAGAGCAGTCTCCATGTCCAACAGAGCCAAAGCCAGGCAGCTCCAAGTCGGATACGCCACTGGTCAAGGCTGGGCCAATCAGCAGTGGTGGCAGCGCCTCTGGGATAATAGATTTAAGAAGGTGGAAAAGTTATTGCACAGGAGCAAATTGCAGCCAGAGAAGAGAGTGATAATATGTGAGAGGAACAACTCTGCATATACCAAGGTCAGTGCAGAAGGAGTGGGAGGAGGTACAGGTTCCAGGAGGTTCCAGGTACTGAAGCTGAGATTCCCCTGCAGCCCTTGGTGCAGACCATGGTGAGGCAGCTGTGCCCCTGCAGCCCATCCAGATCCACAGGGAAGCAAATTTCCACCTGCAGCCCATAGAGGACCCCACACCAGAGCAGGTGGATGGTCAAAGGAGGCCGTGACCCCATGGGAAGCTTGTGCTGGATCAGGCTCCTGCCAGGACATGCAGAGGCTTGGGAAGAGGAGCCCACACTGGAGCAGGTTTGCTGGCAGAACTTATGACCCTCCAGGAGTCCCAAGCTGGAGCAGCCTTTCCCTGCAGGACAGCAGCCTGTGGAACAGACTCACATTGGAGAAGTTGGTGAAGGACTGTCTCCTGTGGGAGGGATCCCACGCTGGAGCAGAGGAAGAGGTTGAGGAGACCTCCCCCTGAGGCAAGGAATGGCAGAGACAAGGTGAGGTGAGATGACTGTAGCTCTCATTCCTCATCTCCCCACTCTGCTGACAGCGAGAAGCCCGAGCAATCAGGAGTGAAGCTGAGCCTGGAAAAAGGGAGTTGTAGGGGAAAATGCTTGTGAGATTTGGGTTTATTTCTCATTGCCCTACTCTGATTTGATCAGTAATAAATTAAATTCATTTTCCTCAAGTCACGTCTGTTTTACGCATGACAGTAAATGCTGAGTGATGTCTCCCTGTCATTATCTTGACCCATGGGCCTTTCATTGTATTTTCTCTCCCATGTCCAGCTGAGGAAGAGAGTGATAGCATAGCATTTATGAGCATGTTTTCAGGAAAAATTACTACAGAAAATGTAAAAATATTGTTAAGGAGCAGATTAAAAAAAAAAAATGAAGAGCAGATTTCCATCTTTCTAAAATAATTTAAAAATTTGTCCTAAGATAATATAGGCACGGATTCAGAAGACTGGAACATTGATGTAACCAAATAAACACCTCTTTTGCAATTATTATCTTACAGGTAATCTTTTTAGAGCTCAGCCTGATTGCACACACCATCTGTCTTCCAACATAATATGGAAATATCCTCTCTAATCATATCAGTGGGATTAACTGAATTCAAAATATAGGTTATATCATTACCTTAGAAGTGATCCAATTTGATGGTCATGGTATACAACTGTATCCAGTACAAATTTAGAGATATTTTACCACAATGCACCAGGAGTGTTTTGATTTGTCTAAGTCTCCTCAGGCACTCGTGGTATTCAGCAGTTCTGTGTTGGTTCTGCAGCAAGGATGGCAAGGCTATTCTTACATTCAAATGATATCCAGTGCAATATACTTCAAAACTTTGCAATAACATCTTGCCTTATAATATTTGGATTGCTAGTTATGCCCCAGCTTCAACTGCAATATCTGTCTTTGTGCTGATACACCCAGGGCATGAGTTAAGAAATGAGCTAGTATGGGAGAAATGAGTGGAGATTATGGCATATGAGTGGAGATTATTACTTGGATAACTCCAGTGCTTTCAGTTCTGTGCAGAAAATAATTGACTTTGGGGGTTCTGGTTTGGCATACCTGTAACTCAGACCGATATCACGTGTGGAGCTGAGTTTGTGTATCTGTGTGCAGAACTGCATACAAGAACACGCTTGAATTTTACTTTTAAGCCTCCAATCACTATTAATTTCCTGAAATCCTGTCAAAATTACCTGGTTCCCAGGAATCAGCTCTGGGACTATAGACTTTTACCTCTGGACCAAATCCATTTTGGCTATTCCTCATGAGAGGTCTGTGTTTGTTTTTTTTTTTACCTTCCAGGCACTGAAAACCCATATATTTCAAAGCTGAATCACAATTTTACTTTGGCATACATATTTTATTTTGAATACACATGTGGTTTTCATGCAGTTAATATTTTAAGTTTAGAAAGCCTAAAATAAACACAACAAAAATCAAAATCCAAGTTAAGACCTTTAAAAATAAAGGGTATAATGGAAATATAAACTGACCCTCAATTCTGTAAATACAGAAGCATAACTGTGTTGACTTTGGGTTAGGTTCAGTTCAGAGAGGATGAATGCAATATTTATTTCAGCATGAACTGCAAGCATTGGAGTTACTGCCAGTTATACGGGAAGTCAGTTCTATGATAATCAAAATCATAATTGAAGAATATATTGTCATGAGAGCAGTACATTATTCTTGTATCAAAGAGGGAAATACATTGTTCTTGTATTGAAAAGGAAGTCTGCCTCTTTTCTCTTACTGTGATTAATGCTCCAAAACTTTATGTAATTAACTCTTCCAGTGTTATTTTTCTTGGACTTATTATAATGAAGACATGTCTGCTGCAACAAAATAAAATTTAAAAAAAAAAAAGAATATAAAATTTTACATTTAAAAAGAGAGTCGCACTGTTTAAGTTATTTTTTCAGCATTATCTGATCAAGTATGTTTTACTAATAGTCTTAAGTGTTGGTTTTGAGTGGAGGCTTCTATATATAGTTCTGAAGTAGTTCAAAAGTTCCTTTAGATGTATGCATCCTAACAAACCAACAATAAAAATTTGCACCATGATGTAGTTTCTGGAGAAAACCATACATTTAAAAAGTTCCTTGTCTGTGATGGTGTGATGTGAACTTAAAAGTACAAGAGTTACACTGACAAAATATATAAATAGCAAAGAGTCGCCTGTCTTCTCTGATAATTAAATTTCATAGGACTGCACTGGGAAAAAAACGTACACCTCATTTGGCACCACCCAGTAAATCAAAGAAAAACTTTTCATCAAAAACACTTGTTTTAAAAGTAGTCATTTCTGCACAGGCTAAAAATCATTCTCCATCTGTATACTGGCACATCTCTGCGTGGTGTCATTTTTAATATTTATTATTTATTAAAGACTAGTTATTTATTTGTGAACTCTTAAGAAAAAGCTCGTGATCAGAAAGCCCAGATTTAAGTTCTACTTTTGATCCAGTTAGTAAATACAATTAAGATTTTTCCCACTGATTTTCAACAAGTTGCTGTACTGCAAACAGTTCTGTTGTATCTAATTGACATGGTCTTAAAGGATATGAAATAGTCTGTGAATATCACCTGAAATTAAAGCAGAGATTTCAAACAACCTTTTCTTTCCCTATGATATTGTTCCTTCTACAAAGAGATGTTTAAGAGACAAGATCTCAGTCTTTTCACATTCTTCATTCATCAGTATATTTCTCAAAACCTTTGTCAGTCTTGCTTTTTTCTTTTTTTCCATTATATAGTTCTCATTTACTTTAGTTCTTTTGTTATCTTAAAATTCTTCCATCTAAAAAATCAAATTACACAGCATCTGCTTCTTAAGACTTTCTAAGATAACAGTAGTCTCAGTCAGCCATTCATTTTTTAAAATCCTAGATTAACCTTTTGCAAATATGTTGCCTCTGAAATGTATATTCCTGTTGGATCCTGCGCAGGCTGCTCTATATTCAAATTGGACACATGTCAGTCTTGTCTTAGGTCACAAATGGAAATTACACCAGTACTGTCTTCATGTTTTCCCAATGGTCAATATAATGGCATCACTCCACAGTTTGACTGTTGACACATCTGCTGGAAATATCCCAGAGTAGAAGACAGTTGGAAAGAAGACAACCTTGCAACCAGAAGCAGCACAAGCCCAATTAGGTGACATAAGTGGTCTCTTGTTTCACAGGGTAGTGCCAACACTTACTTTTGACATGAATCTGCATAAAATCTTAGAATTATTCCTCTTAAAGGAAATGTTTGATGGCTTTGTAACACCTCTCTGCCAGACACATCCCAGGGTACTGAAGGCACTCCTAAGACACTGAAGTACTCCCAGTGTTCTATTTACCCTCATTTTTAACTAGAAGTGATATGCCAGTTTTCATGCCCTCTGTTTCACAGTTGTTGCTATGCCTAGGTACAACCAATCTTTTTTCACTCCTTCAATGGTTCAAGAAAGGCTTGGGAAATATTCAGATGAAAATTTAGACTTGTTTTTGGAAAATGTTTCCAAGGAAACCATGACTCCTTTGTACCTCCTTCTCTGGAAAATTGTTTATTCTTTTATAGTACCAATGTGGCAGGTAGTGACCAGTGTGTAGCCTAAAATGCCCAGTCTTGTCAAGGAGGGTGTTACAGGTGAGAATGAGTACCCTAGAAACGGAATCAGTAACAAGGTAAAAACATGCTGAGTTAGAGTGTGGCTTTGAAAACTGCTGAACCACCATTATTATTTTCTCCCAGGAAACTCTCATAAATGTGCAAGCAATCAAGACTACAACCCGATAAACCCTTAGGTGTTAGCAACTGTGTTGTTTATAATTTGACCATGGTTGTCTAAAATCCACTCTGCTGTAGTAAAAATTACTGATCCAAATTCAGAAGCAAAGAAAGCCACCAAATTTTCTTCCATTGTGGAAAAAGCAGGTGAACATTGCACTCCTTTTAATTCACTGAACCTAAGGTCATCAATTCATGTACTAAATAGAAAGGCTGTCTGATGTCTTAACTTGAGTTTGACCACCAGATCATTTAAACTAGGTCTCTTAAACTGGAAGTCTCTTAAACTTCTCCTACCATTCCTAAGGTTTTCAACCATGTTGCAAGCTGAACTTGGTATATTTGTAATAAACTGTTCCCCCCTCATTTTTATTATGTAATTTTTAATTCACTTGTTAAATGTCAGACTACTGTGTCACTAGCTACCATCGAATTCTTTTAAATTGAAGAACAATATTTTCCCTTGTTGAAATGTTCACATAATAAAAATGATCAAGATTAATCCATGGATTTTTTCTGAGAACTGTCTTAGATTGTAATAAATCCTGTGATTTCCAATACTCTGCAGGTTCCCTACAACCTGTTCCTCATTTCCACACCTCCATTTAACAAGCTTCGTTGTGGGGATTTAGAAGCATTCCTTATAGCACACTCCATAAAACTTTCCATGAGAATCAAATGCTAGGAAAGGAATTTGGAGAAAGCATCAGGAATATGGTCGGCACATAAAGGACTAGAATTTTTATGCCTGTTCTTTAAAACACTTTTTCTTATTTAAGATCAGCTTGTTTTTACAGGCATGAGTCCAAGCTGGCAATTAGCCAGCATTCAGTCCACTGAAAACTTTCTTTTTGAAGAAAGCAAACGAGTGATCAGTAAGCACAGCAGTGAGGTTGGCTCGGTTAGTTGGAACATGGTGCTAATAATCCCAGGTTTGAGGGTTTGATCCCCATATGGTCCATTCATTTAAGAGTTGGACTCAATGATCCTTGTGGGTTCCTTCCAGCTCAGAATATTCTGTGATTCCTTTCTGTGATTTATTTCATCCTTTCCCCTACTGAAGCAACTGCCCTTCTGCATCTCCTGCATTCTAGCTCATGCCAGAGACTGCAGAGGGCATAATCTCTAAACAAGACCCAAATTTCTGCATTCAGTTTTCACCAGTTTTCAGCAGGATAGAGAACAACTATAATTTGAGATAGGGGCTTTAAGTAGGACATCTGGTTTGACTTGCATCTGGAAGGAACAACAGTTCAGCCAAAAAGAAGTTAAAGCTCTTGTGATATAATTAAACACATCTGTGAGAAGAGATGTATTGAGTAATATGAAAGGTTCAGTAATATTGAGCTAGGAGGACTCTCAGGAAATGAGGCAGCTAGTCAAGAAAGCCTTGAAGTCTGGAGAAGAAAAATCTATATCTACAGAATGCAGATTTCTTATACATACTTTAATTGAATCACAGAAGTGAATGTACATGCCAAACAAAGTTAAAATGGATCCTTTGAAGAACCAATGTAAAGATGCACAAACAATAGCCATCAGAAAAAAACAAAACAAAATTTTGCCAAAATTTAATTTAAAAAGTATGAAGACCAAAAAATTATATAAGAAAATATTGTGGCTTTCTGGTACAAAAGTTTCTGCATAAGAACTCGCATAATATCCTTTGGAATATTGTTGAGTGGCAGTCAATATTAAAGTGCTGACTTTATCTTTCCTATAATCATTTTAAGCCTTCTTGTCCTAGGTAATCCATTGAGGTTCTGCTACAAATTCAGATTGTCAAAAACAGAGGTGCCAAAATTCTGTTACAAGAGGACCAGGATATAAAGGAAGATATCAGAGTGCATTTACAGAAGTTACTCTTCCTAAAACTGAAGAACTGAATTTCAGATACTGAGGATGGAAATAATTAAAGGAAAATATCCTATGAAGAAGTACTGAAAAGGTTATGGCCTTTACATCATCACAAACATGTTCTGGCACAAATCCTTTCAAAATATATGTTTAATGTGTAACAGTGAGAGAGCAGCTGAACAAGATGAAACAAACTAGAATGACCAAATGTGCAAAGGGCTTCTATCATTGATATCCCTTGATATTAAGAATATTAAAGATCCTTCAATGCAGTTTTCTGGGGAACGACATAGACAAGTCTGTCTGTCCCTCTGTAACAAATGGAAACTTTTGAATTTTTTAGTTTTATGTAACCAATCCAGTAAAACCAACTGAATCACACATTGTACTGTACTTTGTCATTATGCTTTACCAATACCACTGTAACAGAATCCCACGAACATTTTGTTTGGGGTTGGTGGGTTGGTTGGTTGGTTGGTTGGTTGGTTGGTTGGTTGGTTGGTTGGTTGGTTTGACTGATTGATTGATTGTTTGTTTGTTTTAAATAGCAGGATCTTGGATTAAGTACATCTGCATGTTGAGAGAGCAATTCAAAACAGAGTATCTGGAAAAGTCTGCAAAATCACAGTTGTGGGTTGGTAACCAGATTATGTTTATATTTGTAACTTTTATTTGGCCTCTTATTGGACTCACATTTGTCTCTCACTACACTCTTTCTCATGAGAGTTCAGACATCACGGTTTGATTTGTTCTTTATTTGTGCAAAAGAAGGCAAAGTATGGCTGGGAGTGATGCTGCAGCAGCACTGACTAGGATCTCTGAATGCTTTAATGTGATGCCCAGAAGAACTTGCTTCTGGGAACATCAGGCAGAAAAATAAAAAACACAAGTGATTAAAGCACATTTCCTCTTTGGAAAGTTATTGTATAAACATGGAAGTGCTTTATCCAACAGATGTGTAAACTTTGTGTCTTTTGAGCCATTTTATCTGCTTATCTAAAGAATATGATTTATTATATTTTATTCCCATGAAAAAGAGCTATCCAGAGTATATATTCAAAGTTAGAAATAAGTTAATCCTGACTTGCATATGATTAAAATATTTTTTAACTGAGGGACAACTCTGAAATATTCAGTACATACACATGCTACATCCTAAGCATGTAAGCAGTCCCAGGGAAATCACTGTGTAAGTATACATTAAGCAGTGTCTAGGGAAACATTCAAATATCATAAAAGAGGTTACTGGTCTGTGTTGAAGTAGATAAAGTAACAGCTTTGGAATGCAGAACAGTTAAAACAACAGTCTAACATGAGAAACACTCATACTGCAATTAGAAAAAGATACAACTTCTTAACAAAATAAACTGAATAAATCTGAAGAGAAATAAATAAGAAGACAATAAGTATAAAAATTTGCAATGCCATCTTTTAGATTGCAAATACACTTGCAGGTAACCAAATTTCAAGCAAGGCTATTTTTCTGTTCACTAACATCAGCATTTTTGACCTTCCCACTATTACATATATTGATGGACTCACTATTTTACATCCTCCTCACAAAGTACCAAAATTAGAAACGGAGGAGATTGAAAACAGCTAACACACTAAATTGAAAACATTGAATAGGTCAAAGTCATAGACTTTGCTACAATCCTTTCTGGAATATATGCAGAGGCACAGCAGTCCGTGTTTCATTTCTGTGCTAATCATTGTAAAAATTCTGTGAAAAGTCAGTCTATGAAAATATTCCCACAGAAAAATCATTTTGTGAAAAACGGGAAAGTAAAAATTCAATCTCTACATACAGAATCTACAGTATACTTAAAATTGACTAATTCTTTAGTCCATCTATACACAAAATGACAGGAATGGGTTATTAAAACCAAAACAGACTGAAATTGCTAATTTTCTTGTGCATCTTCCAAAGAACTGTCAAAGCTTTCGGACAGAAGCCTCTTCTTATTGGGAATACTGAACCCTTGGCTACTCACCCTAATTAAAATGTAATTAGGTAAGTGTAATTAGGTAATAATACCACTCAAAACACTTAGCCTGTTTTCCAGAATTGAATCCACAGTTGAGCTCACTATGGCATAAAATTTTGAACTCAGATCTCCTGACACTAATTGCATCTTCACCCCAATTTAGTCTGACGTGTAGGCAGAAGCCTAGAACTGCAGGGAATAGTTATAGTATGAACTATGCAAGAGATTTGGGAAGAACCTCCGTGACCCATGTGGTAGATGTGAAACAAAAGCAATGTAAATAGTGGCTGCTACAATGAGTATCTACTTCATAGAAACAAATACAGTAATTTCAAGGAAAGATGAAACAACTAATTTAGTCCTTGAGGCTTCCTATCACATAATTTTAGCCATCTGAAAGACAGATATGTCTTTCAAGACAGTCTTTTTCACTGCCTCTGTAGTCAACAAAAAGAGGTAGGAGATTCAACCATCATCTATTGCACACAAATATAAAGTTTAAACCAAATGGAAGGAACTGCTTTCTTCCTCAACCTGGACTACAAAGAAGAGCTGGCAAAAATGAATTTTGACTAGAAGCCGAGGTTCTAAGATCAGTAAAGTGACATGGAACCTACCTCTACTTCAGAAAATGTCTCCAGCTACTATCTCACCATCAGCTTTTCATGTCTAAGGTAATAGATAGAAAATCTGGACAGCCTAAATCAAAGATCATGTGACATCTGTCACCTCATCAGAGTTTCAGGTTCACTGAAGAGACCCTCAGAAGTCCATTTCACAACAGTGGAACTACTCCAGCCTTCCCAAGCCTGTCACATCACAGTCTTACATTAGTTGCAGTCCGGCATACCCAGAACAAACCTCAGGGCTAAAGGAACACGTATGTGTGTGTGCATGCACACACAAACACATCACTGGTTGTTTGCAAACATCTGCAGTAAAAATGCCCGAGCCCTCAGGGCATGCCAAGTAGGCAGCTCTAGTTAACACTGGCATCATCCACAAACTGGTGCAGACAGAAGAAGCTGCATGAGCTCCATGGTCAAAAATTCCTTCAGGGAAACCTGCTGCCTTTCCTGTTTTCTTAGTCTATACAGCTATGAATATTGTGCATGCCTAGAGAAAAGCACCTTAATGATAAACAACCATTCCAGTTTAATATATGCAAAACTACTGTGCTGGTGCCATTCAGACAGGCCACAAAGAGCTGCTTGGACAAATGAACTCATCTCCCATCCAGAATAAATGCAGTCTCTTTTATATTGTGTCTTTCAGCTTCTGTGAAGCCTTCAGAGCCTGCTGAATTTATTAGTAGTTGCCAGTTATTAATGTGTCATTGGCAGCACAGAATCATCGTTTCCTTTTCCTGACTGCAAGTGCTTTTTCCTACCCCTTTATCATCTCACACACTCCAGCCTGCTTCTGTGGACCATTCTGAGCTTTGGCAATTATTCCTGACATTTAAAAGGGATCAGCACCTGCCTACCACAGTTACATCATGATCTGCAATGATAAATGGACTCCTAAAAGAAAATGCATGTTTAAAAAAAGAAAAAACAACCCCAACATGACAATCTTGCTTATCTCAGTAAAAGCATCCTGTTCAAAGTGTTCTAAAATTTAAGTAAATTACATATTAAGATATTAAAGGAGAGTGGACAAGTGAAAACAGGGTTTTGTTTGTGATTCTGCTTTCATGTGAATAATGTCCAAAGGTCAAAAGCTAGAACTGAAAATGGTTGGGTGCCAAAAAAATATATCTTTGTACTTTTTGCCTTCTCCAGGATGTCAAACAATAAATTCACCTTAGCTATCCTTAGTTTTTATCATTCCTTGAAAATGCAATCATACACAAAAATACATTGATAGCAAGCATGCTCCTCACTAATTAAATTTAGAAATCATTAGAAATACTCGACATTAAAAGATTTTAAATCATTTTTTGAATCCTAATGAGTACATTTTTTAATTTAGTACTGTGTGTATTTCTCTTGAGGATCTACTGAGGATAGAGAACATTAAAAAAATAATTGCCTTTAGACCATGGTAGATTAATGTTTTGTCATGTTTTACACTGTCTGTTTTGTATTCAGCTCTAAAGTTGTTTTCCCCTCTCTGAATCACGTATTGATAATTCAAGTGTAAGGTTCTAACTGTTATAATAATGACAGCAATATAAGTTAATCACCACATTTATGTCGTTTTTTCAATAATCATTTTATCAAATGCCTGAACAATCTTTTGGTTAAAATTACAACTTTACAACATTTTCAAGAAAAACAATATCCTAAAGCATATCCTGAAAGAATAGACAGACATATTCTTCTGTGAACAATGGAAAAGTGGATAAAAATTATGAAACTCTATTACACTTTGTAAGATATTATTTTAATATTTTGTCTGAATGCTTTTTTGAGATATTTAAAAACATAAATATTTTATGTTTTTAAATATCTCAGAAAATCACCACCAAGCAGATTTTAAATTGTGATGCATTTATCTTTCTTTTAAGTAAGAAATAAATCATAAAAAAATTGCACAAAATCTTTTACTAGATAAAAAAATAATAATAAAAAAGGGTAAATTTTCCATTAGTCATACCTAAGAGCCTCTTAGGTCTTCCTCTTTGAAGAAACACATTAAAGGGGGTTAGAGGTTTCTCAAATAAATTGGTTGGCAAACAATATCAATGGTGCCCTAGATTGACCCCATCTATAATTGTTTGCATATCATTGCAGTAAAAGCAACAACGTGTTTAATCTGTGTGTTTATTTTGATCTGTGTATGGACCTTAAAGGTCAATGTGATTTACTCACATTTACTGTTGGTTATTAAAAATGCTGAATAAAGTGACAGAAAGGTGTAAGAAGGCATTTGCAATTAGGAAAGAAAATGACAGTCTGCATGGAACTGCTTACTCACAGTTTTATCACAAGGGTGTTTGGGGTTTTTTCTACTCCATTTTCACAAAGCTTTATAACTCACAGCTTGAGAGAAATGCATCAAAGCATTTTTTTACCTTCAGTAAATGGGTGGCAGGACTAATCTTTCCTCCTTGGATCTTACATGATCATGACTATTATAAAATTATGCATGTAGACATCATAAGGAATACAATATTTTCCACTCTCCTGGTTTGGTTTGGTTTTTTTTCCTGGGAAGTTAAATGATATTATTAAAATTACTGGACTCTTACCAAAACTGAGGAGGAACATCAGAGTACTCCCTAAACATCAACCTACTGAAGTAAAATATTTCTTATTCACTTCAAGAGATTATGGTTTTCTCTGTACACTGAAAAGATTTCCGAGCCACAAAACCTAACATTCAATCAGAGAGAAACTGCTCAGTTTTCAAATTAAAAGTTGATTCTACATTATTATTCCTACCCAGTCATTTTACTGCATTAGGAATTTCTAAGTGAAACTAAAACAAGAGAAGAAATGAACAGTAGAAGAAAGAAGTCAGAACAGAAAGCATGAATAAAAAAAGAATATGAAGAGAGAAAAATAAAAAGAAAATAAAAACACCAAAAGCAGCAAACAAAAGTAGGAGGAAGATAACCAGTCTTCAATTCAATATAACCCATAAGTAAGTCTGTAACTTTAAAAACATGAATAGAGGAGCAGAAATCAAAGTCCCATTCACACCTTTGAACTAAGTGCTTTGAACTCCCCAAGTGGAGCATCTTGCAGAACCGGTTCCTCTGAGAGTAACAGATAATGGGAAGGACTGATCTGAGAAAACATTTTTCCACCTCACAAGCTTTGACCAAATCCAATTGCAACACAACACTTGGAGATAAAATTGTTAAATGAAGAAGTTGCAGCTTTTTAAAATTATTAATGCCTGATTATGGCAAAGCAGTGCTTACAGAACATGGTCAACATTTATTGTCCTAAATCCAGGAGTTTCTCAAGAACAGTGGCAATAGTCCTTATTTTTAGAGATTAGACCAGATCATTCATGTAAGTAATACAAAAGTGGTCACAAATTTTCAGATGAATTGTGACAGAACTAAGAACTCTATGAAAACGTCGTTTTTACTGAGCTTTTTTTCTGCCACAACTACCTAAACAAGGTCTTTCACTTGGGACTTTGTGATTCAGTGTCAAAACCAACTGATTTACTGAACCCAGTCAGAGTGGTTCCTGACAGAAAAAATTTGGTATAAAATCCCTATTTGGAGCTGCTCCACAAACATGACACTTTGCACACAGGATGTCAGGATCATACCCTGCAGCGCCGACAGGAAGACCTGGAGCAATGCCATCATCTTAAGGCTTGCATTCTATTTACATCTGAGGATAGTCAGAGTATGAGTTTTTCTCTATCATTTCCTGGCTAATCTCCTGCATACAAAAGCTCTGGTAAGCTCCTAAGAAAGTTCCTGCTGCCTACCTCCTCATTAGACCCCCAGGATAGCAAAACATTCAAGTTCAGTTTTAAGCGATAACAAGAGGTCTGAAATATATTCTGAGGTGCTCTGCAGAACCAGGACTTGAAGATGAAGCTTTCCATAGAGTCAAGAGATTTCCTGCCCTCAATCCCTGTTGTTGAATACCCAGTAGCGCAAATCAGCTTAGCTGATTTCACCACACAGTCAAGTTGTATATTTTCTGTTTGTTACTTTACAGGGAGAATTTGTCTAGCAAGTGTACTCAATCATCTCTCTTGATATACCTCCTATTTTCTAAATACCATGAGCTACTGAGTGGTCACTCTGAGAATTTGTATCTCCCCAGGGTGCAACAGCATTGTAAAATGCCAGTTGCCGTTTTTCATTTGTTCCTCTAAGGCAGCAGCCCCTTTTGGCCACTAGTAAAGCTTTTGAAATTCCTTGATTTGCTGCAGCCCATTTAAACCATGTGCCCAGGCCAGAGAGTTCATGCAATCAGAAGCAGCCTTCCCAGCTAGAACAGAAGCCTCACAGGGAGCTGGGTGAAAAATTCCTTGCTACCATCAGTGTAAGCAACTCCTGCCTTTCATCATTATTCCCCCAGGGGGAAAAGCAACTTGGACAATCTGATGGATGTTTAGGTACGACAGGCCTGATGTCCAGGATCACACACAGGAGTTCCTTCCTGCAATCATAGGACCTGGAGCAGAGAGCAGATGAGAAATGGATCAAAAGTGGTGCCCTTTGCATGTAACATTTCCGCACTCTCACGCCTCTTTCAGGCTATGTTATCCAATACACTTAGACATTTGCAAGTGGATTTTTAGACAGAGCTAGGATAACCACTGCTTTATCTATTAGCTTCTTGAACAGATTTGATTACTATCAGGACAATAACATGCCTGAGAGAAATTATTCATGAAAATAAATATTTTGTTTTGACCAAAAAATGTGATTGTCATATCCGGTTTACTCCCTTACCTGCCAAGTCAACAGGAAATAAATGGACCCAATTAATAATACGAAACTGCAAATTATATCAAATCAGTTTCAACCAATTAATATTCATCTTTTTACTTTGTGCACCTTCTAGCAGTTTGAACCCAAACTCTTCCTGGAAAGCAAAAATTACAAATATTTAAAAGCAGGCAATTATCTTTTAGTAAGACATGCCTTATCCTACAAAAATACACATAATATGGTTTTAAAAATAGACCACATCAATTTGAATGGAAATATTTCATGTTCTTCTAGCAAAGTTTAATTTTATTGTTTATAAGTGTCTGAGTAACTAATGATTTCTTTGCTTTCAGAGTTGTCCTATTTTGAAATATGAGGTGTGTAATTGCTAAGTGTACTTTCTTATTTACAGAAAAATGCCACTAAATATCTCCTGTCCATCTATAAGCTTTTGGCAAGAGTTGATACAGCTGTAGTATAAGGTGATTAATGGAAGGCAAGTAAAGGAGTAATTAATCAAACCATATAAGAAGGTAAGAATAAAAAAATTATGCAAAAATTACAAGAATATTCTAAACTCCTTCTGCTTTGGCACCAATGAAAACAGACCAGAGAAAAAGGCTAAAAAGTTCATGAATGTGCTCCAATTAATCTGTATGCACACTGCAATGCTCTTTAGTTTGGTTCATTTAAATCTGAAATTCCCTTCCCTGTTGATGTCAGCTAGTTAGCCAAGATGGTGCATTACTGTTATGATCACTGCAGCGCCTATAATTTAGATTTATCTCTTAGGGACTCAGCTCCACCCCCTGCTAGCTAATATGCTCACCATGTTTAATGATGCAAAAAATTTTCCTGAGTACAGGTTATTTATCTTTATCAGGGGCTGCTTTTGGCTGGCTGTCAGTTATCAGCCAGAATATTTGTTCCTAAATGGCTTGTACTCATCCATATTCCAAGGCAATTCTGAGGCCCATATTATCACTGATGTTTGCAATAAAAGTGTTTCAGTTCTTCAGATACACCTTAGTAATACTGATTTATGAGTCTGGAGTGGCTGTATTTATGATGTGGTGATATGAACCCTGAAATATCTCTAACTGTCATGGAAGTGAAATATCTATCCAAAATCTCAGAAACAAAACCCACTTGTAGGGGTCTTGAAGAAATACGAGGAATGAAGATATTTCTTTAAATACATTTTGAGGGGAATGAGTCGGAGGTGTGCTTTTTAAACTAAAGATCTCTAGAAAATAAAATAAAAATAAGAATAGACCAATGAAAAGAAGACAGATGAAAGTATGAGGTAAAGGACCAGTGAGAAAGAGACAAGTCTGGACAGAGAAGAAGGGAGAATAAAAAGAAAGAAGCAAGAAAAGAAAGAACTTTGACTGTTTGAGTGAACACTTTGAGCCTATAAGATTGAAAATGATAGTTGGAAAAGCAGAAAACTTAAGTTTTTCACTTGAAAGTGCTTGCCTGCACAGCAACATGAACTAGCACCCATCTTAAAAGTGAGACACAGATATCCCGAGTGAAGAAAGAGTTCAAAATCCTGAATGTGGCTCTGCAGCACAGACACGAGCATTACGCTAGTGTTCAAAGATGAGACCAGTGAGTCTGCCAAGTAAGAAAGAATAAAGACATGAAGTAAACAAATTTCAGTTTTTTATAGTTTTGACTCAGATGACAAAAAGGGCAGCAACTGTGTGTCAGATTTGATGTATGCAATATAATAGGCTGGATTTTCTTTTCATGGCATGCAAACATCTGTGGCACAGAGATTCTCAAGCTCACAGCAACCAAGCCCATTCCAAAACTTGAAGCAAGAGAGCCAGATGCGCTCTCCCCAGGGTGGCATGCTGAGATAACACAGCTTCACTGCTTCCCAGACCTGAGCTCATGCCTGAGCTATGCTGGAGACCCACACCAGCTCATTCAGTGCAAGTTCAGGTGCCTCTAACAAAATACATACTTCAGAGAGAAAGAAAAGTTAATTCCTCAGTTTAGATTCCTCACCTGTGTCTGTAAAGATACAATAACATCCAGAATCATTATTCTCTTCTTACTATCTGTGCACCCACTTGGTAATCACTCAGAATCATAAAATCACAGAATGGTTTGGAATGGAAGAGACCTTAAAGATTATCTAGTTCAATCCCTCTGCCTGAGACAGGGACACCTTGTACATAGACCAGATATCTCAAAGCCAGTCACACAACTAGAGAAGTTGCCATCCATAATTCAAACAACATTTGGTGTCGAAGCTGGTACATAAAAGGTTGCCTTCAACTCAAGAACATGTATAAGTGTTCACTCGACAATTTTGATTCTGAAGCATTCATCTAGCAGACAGGTGTTCTGCCGAGGACCAGCACATGCCTGCTACATTGTGGACACAAAGGATTTTGAAACCACCAGCTACAGTTATCATCCTTTGTCTAGGCTTAGGAACATGATGGCCATTCTTCTGGCTGCAGTTCTGCCAGCAACGAAAGCTATCATTCAGGAGCTAATGGCATATAACCAGGATTCATGGCCATGGCAGTTCTGCTGGTTGAGTTGCTCGTGTGCTGGTCTCTCTTCCCCCTTGTGCTTCACATTTCTGCGTGGCTCAGGTCTATGTGAGGGTAACGATCTGTGATCAAAAACATCTCCTCTGCCATGCTGAAGTAGGGGATGCCTGCTTATTGAGGAAGCTATTAACAATAATCCATCTTTCCTTAATACGCCACAGAGTCAAAAATTTGGAACATAGGGTGAGTAACAAGAGAGGTTCAACAGAAGAATAAACCCCTTTATTGACTTCTGAGAAGATAAAACACCTGGCCAATCTGAATACATCAGATTTGGATAAATTTCCTGAATCCTTATGGTGAAAATGAGAATGTACCTTGGATACATGTAAAAGCATTGCAATAGACTGTCTTGGTTTTAAGCTGTTTGCAACACTGAAGCTGTTACAGGTTTAAATTATTTACGACTTTTTAAATATATATAAAAAAAAGAATACCCTAACACTGTGTAAAATATGATTCATTTCCTTCAAAATCCTCTTAAGTGTTTTCAGCTTACATCACATACAAATGGTAATATCACAACCAGAAACCAGGGTGTAGAATGGAAATACAGCACACATTCTTGGAATCCACTTTTGTTGCTTTAAGATGACATATTTGTTTGATTTCTACCATGACATGTTCTTCCTGCTCTGAAGTTTTCCAGAAGTCTGGATTAATGACAAAATTATCTCCCATATAAACTTCCACAATGACAATAACATATGCTGACATAGATAGAATACTGCTACAGTACCACTGAGAACCTCTGAGAGCAAGAAAAAAATGTGCAGCACTCAAAAAATAACTTAATTTGTGTTTTATTTCCAGTATTACTGAGGTAAATATTCAGGGACTTAACTAACTGACCATTTAATGTTAATAGGATGATATTTAATATTCACATGCTATGATAAGTATTTGAAATACGCACTCTGTGGTGTTAGATAAATTCCCTATTAGACCCATCCTTGATAATGTGCATATTGTTTCTGAATGTAATTTCTGAATTATTTAGAAAAGACACGTTTTTCTACTGAGACATAAAATGAACTGCAGATTTTCTGCAAATTCTTATTACCATTAGGTCTAGACCACATTATGGCCAAATTATGGTGAAAACCCTTGAATAAAGTAATTTCACAGGAAGCTGTTAACCTGTTAAAGCACCAAGAAATACAGATCAAACTGAAATGAGTTTTAGTTGTATGCTTCTTGATTCAACTATTTAGATAATGTACTTTCATTTAGATCAGCAGCTAAATGTGTGAAGGATAATAGCCTTTCTTATGCAGGTATAATGAGACATCAGAGCAGTGGTACAGAATAGCAGCAAAGAAGAAGGGAAAAAAGACATTCTGATGCCTTAGGTTGTCTTGTGACAGACCCTTTTTTGAAAGAATATGACTATGGAAGTAACAAGTATTTATGTCAGACACCTTCATGCTGCTGGAAAACATGAATCTGTCACCTGATGAAAACTGATTATGGGCCATCAAGCTCAGAAGTAGAAATTCTATGCTATTGACAGAAAAAAATGCACAACATAAAGACAGGAAGGTATTTATGCACATGACATCTCTTTTCCGAAGCAAAAAATAGGCAAATTTTCAAGTTCAAATTTCTTCCCTCCTCCATCCTATCATAAAATCGGATCAAAAACTTCAAAGGACTAATGAGACAATGTAAGCTTACTCTTCACTCTAAACTTCCTCTAACTATTTCTAATGTCTTCAGAAAAATGTAGTTCAAACTGGCATCTTATTTTCCAGTGGTAAAATATCTTCATTAATGTATATGAAAATAATATGATTTTATTTTCTTTCTGTATTTACATTGCAGGTTAAGCATGCATTTTTTTACTTCCCTAGCTCACTTTGTTTATATCAGATGACCTGAAACAATGTAGAAATACTTGTGGTTTGCTCGATTTTTATCTTTTATATCAAAATTTGCAAGCACGTCATAAAATCACAGAATCACAGAATGACTAGGTTTGGAAGGGATCTTTAAGATCATTGAGTCCAACCCAGCCCTAACACCTCATTTAAATTACAACACCAAGTGCCAGGTCCAGTCTTTTTTTTAACACATCCAGGGATGGTGACAATTCCAGTACTTTATCACTCTTTCTTGTTAAAAACTTTTTCCTAATATCCAACCTATATTTCCCTTGGCACAGCTCAAGACTGTGTCCTCTCATTCTGTCAGTTGCTGCCTGGAGAAAGAGACCAACCCCCACTTGACTACAGCCACCTTTCAGGGAGCTGTAGAGTGATAAGGTCACCTCTGAGTCTCCTTTTCTCCAGGCTAAACAGCCCCAGCTCCCTCAGTCATTCCTCACAGGGTTTCTGTTCCAGGCCCCTCACCAGCCTCGTTGTCTCCTCTGGACACACTCAAGTGTCTCAACATCCTACCCAAACTGAGAGGCCCAGAACTGGACACAGCACTCAAGGTGTGGCCTCACCAGTGCCAGGTACAGGGGAAGAATGACCTCCCTGCTCCTTCTGGTCACACTATTCCTGATACAGGCCAGGATTCCATTGGCCCTCTTGGCCACCTGGGCACACTGCTGGCTCATGTT